>VZRO01000389.1:57611-216445 GCA_013397915.1 Daphoenositta chrysoptera
AGGGCAGGGAGGCGGTGCGGGGCCGGAGGACACCGCGCTGCTCCGAAATAGCGTCCGGGGGAGGGCGCCGGGCCGTGTTTACGAGCGAGCGCGGAGAAAGTTTCCGCTGCCCGATCCCCGGGCGGAGACGGTGGCGCGGCTTTCCCCGAAGCCGCCCGGCGGCGGTGGCACAGGTGTGCGCGGGGGCGGGGTCCCGGTCCCGCTCCCGATCCCGGTCCCGATCCCTCTGTTGCCACAGGCACGCAGCCAGCCCCCGGGGCGCGTTTGCACCCAGAGCGCTGCCGGCCGCTGGTGTCCTCAGGGCGCTTCCCTCCGTCCCCGCCTGCAGTTCTTCGCCCCTTCCCGAGGAGGTTTTCCCCTCTAGTCCGTACGTGCCTGCGGGGTGCCCTCGGAACCCCCCACGGGGGACATCAGGCCAGCCGAGTGTCCGCACACCGGGGGTGCAGGTCAGCAGGCGGCTCCATCGCCCGCCCGGGGGACACTGCATCTCCTTTGGGGTGATTTGGTCTGTTCAGCCTGGAGAAGAGGAGACTGAGGGGAGACCTCATTGCAGTTACAACTTCCTCTTCAGGAGAAGAGCAGGGACAGACACTGATCTCTCTGTGGTGACCAGAGAGACAGGACTCAAGGAAATGGCCTGAAGTTGTGTCAGGGGAGGTTTAGGTTGGATATCGGGAAAAGGCTGTTCACACAGAGGGTGGCTGGGCACTGGAAAAGGCTCCCCAGGGAAATGGTTACAGCACCAAGCCTGACAGAGTTCAAGAAGCACTTGGACAATGCCCTCAGAGTCACATGGTGTGACTCTTGGCGTGGTTCTGTGCAGGGCCAGGAGCTGGGCTTGATAATCCTTGTGGGTCCCTTCCAACTCAGTGTATTCTCTGGTTCCGTGACTTTGGGCTCACTGCCCCCAAGCCAGGTCCTGCTCAGAGGGCCAGTTGTTGGGGTGAAATCCATGTTTGGTGCCCTTCAGGGCCTTTTATTGGGACTGGCACTGTCTGGCTCCAAGGTGTCACTTCCCACTCGTTCCCACTAAATTGAGCCCTGCTTGTTTGGCAAGAGAGAGGTGTTTGTACACACCCTGAGTGTCCATGGGGAAAGGCAGTTCGCCCTGTGTGTGTAGGTACAGTCCTGACTGCAGGGCTGGCTCCAGACATGGTTCATTTCTCCTTTCTCTAATAGATGTGAGAGTGTTGAGCAGCATCAAGACTTGCAAAGTATGCCTAAGCTTAAAATTGCTGAAGTATCTCATTGTCCATAATTCATTAGGTTTTTATACTATATATAGTTATATATGTGTTGACATTAGTCTTAGTCTTTCAGTTCTAATTGAATGGTTGGTTTGATTTCCTGGGGCTTCAGGAGTCTATGTCAGATTTATTTTAACTGTCAGCATACTCAGAAAGGAGCAGCACTTGCATAGTTTCTGACAAAAATCCATATTTTCTGAAAAATAGCTACAGTGAAATGAAAATTTCCTTAGGAAGTGATCTTGATCCCTGTTGAAATGTTGTTGCTCTGCTTTCTTTTTCAGTTGAGTTGCAAGAACAAGCTGTCAGTACAACTTCCCACTAAAAATAATTGCAAAGATGCAGCGTGTGCATTACGGCTGGTCTGTAGCGCTGCTGCAGCATGCCGAGGGTCACTGCAGGGCTGCCTCCATGCGCTTCTTGCCATCTAATGAGGTTCCATGGGCGCACTCTTGAGAATTTCTATGCTAATGTTTCACTTGCTCACAAAGGAAAGAGAAAGGCAACAGAAACTGTGAGAACTAAGCTCTTAAGCCTACATTAAAAATCTCTTTTATTCCGTTAATGTGGCATTTCAAACAGCTGTCGACTTACTACACATTCAAGGATTTTGACATGTGAACTGTTAAAAATTCCAAACTGAATACTGGTTGCTCAATCATTTTAAAACTCTCATAAAAACTGGCATAGTAAAATAGCGTTGGTTTTGGTCTTTTTTCAGTGAATGTGGCTTTAATAACTAGCACAAATGGCAGTAAGACCCTCACTTTTTTTTCATAAAAAGGAAAAGATATTGCAATCACGTTTTTAAGTTCAAATCTTTTCTTTTTCCATTTCCACACTAGCAAGAAAGTAAATGCTTTCTCTCTCCAAACAAAACAAAGTAAAAAATTGAGGAATTAAAAGTTTACAGGGTTTTTACAAATAAAATTTCTTTTTCCATTTCCTTGTTTTTGTACATAGAAAGATATTTTTTGATTAATTTTAAGTCAAACAGAAATCTTTCTTGTCCTGTCACTCACTCAAAAATTTGAATAGCACATATTGTATACTGATGATTCAATGAAAGTTACATATAACTACATTGCAGACAAAAAGGTATCTTTTTTTTTCCATAAAAAGAAAGTATATTCTGCAGCTGGAACTAACTTCTGAGTTGTTCATTCATTAACTATTCGTTACCACTTACTCTTACATTCATGAAACAGCCTCAATTTTATAATTTCTTTCTGTGACTATACAAACAGTTAAGTTACTTCAGGCTAGGTGTGGAAAATAATTAACCAGCATGGAAAATAGTTAACCTAACAGTGAGAAGTAAACTCATTTCAGCTGACTGACAGGGTGTCAAAGTGCTTTAGACAAGAGAGTCTGGAAAACCAAAAAGGACTAAGTGTTGACTCTGAATATATCAGATGTATCTGAATACATCTATTGAATACTGGAGGAAGAGGCAAAATATTCCCAATATTAAACCTTCAAAAATCCACATCTGCTTGATCTCTTTGGGGTGAGGTTGTTAAATATTAGTCAATACCATTTTAACAAATCTGTGACAAAAGACATCATTGTGCAACAAATTATTTGCAGAGATTACTGAGGTTGCAAATCCAAATTCCAAAAATTGGCTGCAGCCATTTGAACAGAGACTGAGGAAGCTTTTGAGGAAGTGAGGGCTGCTGCCATGCCAGCACAGCTGCCAGCTCCAGCAGTAACTGAATCAAGCTGCCCAACCAAATGTCAAGGGAGAACAGCAGGAACACCAGCCTCATGTTTGCAGGACTTATCTGTAAAGGGAGTCATCAGAGATTATCAATTTTAACGTGCTGTTCAGCTGTTAGTGGCTGCATCAAAGATAAACAAACATAAATTATGTAGCAGGAGAAAAAGGTAAACACAGGAGTTTTCCATGCTGCTGCATGTCACAGCTAGTGATGTTTTCTCCTTTCTCCCATTTTTTTACCTTGACAAAATCTCCACCAAATATCTGTTTTTAGAAAGACCTGAGCAAACACCAAGTTCTCTCATCTGGCCCCAGTGTGTGGGGTGGCTGTGGCCCAGTTAGGAGCTGTGGTTAGTGACAGGGGTTGTAAACTGCACCACGTTGCATGATTGGACAATCCACTTGCTCCAGATGGAGTTGGGAGGCCCTTGCTGCTCTCACGGCAGGGGGACAGACTGAGCTTGCAGGCAGAGGAGCATCATCCTGTGAGGTTGCCAGTGATAATCAGCTCCAGGCTGGCTGAGTCTTGACCCTTACTTTGCAATAGAAGCCAGTGGTTGGTGGTTGTGGCAAGTATTTCCTGTTGCATTGCCTCTAATCCACAGCAAAATTCCTGTAGCCATGAAAAAGACCAGGAGCCCCAGGAAAGCCTGAAGCTGCTTGTTAAAGACCATTGCTGCTTAGGGTAACACTGGACTCTACCTAACATGAGCTAATTCATGCTGTTTCTCAGCTCCCACTATAAGGACTTCTCTGGCATTGTTGTATGAGAGTTGCATTGTAAACTAGTCTAGAAATCACTGAAAAATTGGCAATTTTGGCCATTTCTGAAATAGCCTTCTGGGAGATTTTATTTAGCATTCAAAATGTGTCTAAAAGTTTACAAAAATGCAAGAAGTCCTTAATGAAAGGAGCAAATGAAACTGGAGGTATAACTCAAAACTGTTTTATTATGTCTGGGAGTAATGCCTAAGATTAAGTCAGAAATCCCATGGCATTTATGGGCATATCAAACGGTGTGGACTGAACTGTGTTTTTCAGGTTTGCATCAAGGGATGGTACATAACCAAGCAAAGATCCAAGACACAAGGGCAAGGCAGAGTTTCAAGACACATTGCAAGTCTCAGGTTCTGAGCTTAGCATCAAGATGCCTCTTTGTCAGGAAAAATTAATTAGTCCTTTATAACTACTTGCTTCAAAATCTGTTAATTTTACTCCCCAACATGCCCCTTTTAATAAGTACAGAAAGAAAATTGTTTTTGCAAATAATTACCCATTTTCTGGTTGTTTTGCTGGTCTCCAAAAAAAAAATCTAGGGGTAATAAACTGATAACCTAATATTTCCTATATAATTGAAAAATGGCATAATTTTTCCTTGTTTTAGTCTTAGTTTGGCATATGTTATTGGAAATTTAATAACTGTTAACACAACAGTTGTTAGATTGCTGGCAACAGTAGAAAGGCCTTTAGTAATAGGAAATAATTGCTTGACAGTGATTTTCTGTCTCTCTAAGCTATATAAAAATGCCTCTATTTAATTTGAGAAAAAATGCCTATACTCCTTTAAACTATAAAATCCTGACATGATGACAGCATATTGACAGGGTTTGTTGGGAAGCAGACTATAAGATGTTTGAATACTTTAGTGCTACTCAAGCAGACATTCATTATGCTCTTCTCTGTGTCATTGCTCTTGCAAACACAGTTTCAGTACCTAATCTGTCAACCATATCTAAGTGGTCTGCGAAATCAAGCCTATTATCAGGAAGAACACTTTGCTACCTAGGGTGGAAAAATTGTAGGATGTTCACCAAACAAAAGCGGGGGTAGAGGAGGGGAATACCTTATTAGAGTAAATACTCCAGTGGTTTCTTGAAGACATGAAAGGTTAACTCAGTGCTGCCTGTAGTAATATTAAAAGCAGTGCTTATGAATCTGGGAGGAGTCCAGAGCAAAGCAATAGTGTAGGTACTGTAACATCCACTGCAGCTAGAGGGTGATTTAAAGAAGATAAAATGTTCTTTCACAAGTTAGATGTTGTCTTAAGATTTAAACTACATATCCCCTTACCTCTCATTGATTTTTGACATCTTGAAATGAACAAGATTCAACAGAAACCAGGATGAGAAGAAAAAAAGTTTTTAAAATAGATGGTCAGTTGAGGGCAGAGATTTGAAAAAAATGTGTGAGGAATTTAGCAATGGGCATCCAGCAGCTCCATACAAATTTATATTCTAAAATCATATAAACAGTTTTGAAATCCACTTTTATTTCATCGCTGGAAGTACAACAACTGTTCTATTAAATTAGGATAAACAGAGGTCAAAGACCTGCAGCTGAGATGATTTTTGAGCCAGAGGGAAAGTCTCCTGCTAAATACTGTTTAGTATACTTTTTCATCATGTCTAACCACTTTTTGAACACTTACATATCTTTAGGGCCTACCCCGTCCTGTAGTACAAAATTTTGCATTCTAACTTTTGGCAAAGAAATACCTCCTTAAATTTTAGTATATTGTTGTCATCATGTAAAATATGCAGGTCGATGTAAGTTGAGGAAGTTCTATGTCCTGTGTAGTAGCTTTACCATTCAGATGCTGCATGTCTCCTTTTCAACAGCTTACCAGCATTGGCATGCACTACCTTTTTACTGGAAACAAGTGCATGGAACGCCAAGTTTGTGTTTCACCGCTGGAACAAAACCTATTTCATATGAACATACTAAAATGTCATCAAAACAAGATTCTGGAAGAAATCTTTAGTTCTGAAAAATACCTGGAATGATGCTTTAAGTCAGGCTACACCGAATTAGCATGGAAAAACGAGTTTGTGATTTTCACAATGCAAGTTGTTTCTTCCGGTGTTTCAACAAACCACAGATGATCCAGGAACTTGTTGTACAGTTAAGGAAACATCTGGTGTTTTAAAATATGATATTACTCAATACACAAAGTTAAAATACTATATGCAGAGATAATAAGAGAAAAAACATGTGTTTAAAAAAAAACAAAACCAAAAAGGTATAAGATGGGAGTTTAACATTATTAACATTAATACTGATATTATTAACATTAATGTTATACTTGACAAGTATAATGTTAAGGCCGACTGGAAAACTCAAGAGATAAAACTCAAAGATCTTGAAGACGGAGGGAGGAAGGGATGGACAGAGTACTGGAAGGAAAGAAAGTTTTATCTTTGTTTTTTAGTGGTGTAGGTGCTGTTTCTCATCCATCTGAGTTTTAGTAACTTTAGCAGAAGATCCAATTCAATCCAATCCAAGAGAACAAACACCTAGTGAAAACATTTTGTTGTTTTGATCAATTTCCTCTCCATGAAAAGGACATCCTTAAAGCTTCCAAGTAATTTGAATAGTTGTGGTATTTCTGTTCTTCAGAGCTATGACAGCAATAAATACTCGATGTTTCTGAAGATTTGACCATCACAGCCTTCACTGGACAGCTGGTTTTGCAATCCTGAGAGGTCTCTGCACAAACAGTTTTGAAAGCCTAAACACTGTTTAAGAATAACATCTGTACATAAATTTTAAATAAACCATGAATTTTAGAGCTAATAATCTCTAAGAAAGCTGACTAGAATCATGTTTTCTCAGAGAGACTAACTTTGCCAATGGAATTATCTAACATTCGAGTCTTACATGTTGATAATTGTTAGAAATAAATGCTTGTCCTTGCACTTCAAAGTCAGCCTATGCCCAAGCTGCTCGCTGGCACACATCTCTTGCTCACTCATTCTGCTTACATGCTTCTTCTGACTTGATGCACATGCAGAAAAATCCACCAAGCAGGTGAACATGGTCTTGTGATAAGAAATGTCCACACTCCCATCTCCAAACAGTGTGAGTGGGTGTGACCAGCACCTAATCTCACCAGTACTCCCTCAAACCTGGACTCTTCAGCTCTCCTTTGTCACCCAGCTAACCTGTGCTTCTTCCTCCTGGGATCTCATGACAAAAAATACCCAGGGAAATTCTGGGAGAATATTTTAGTATTATTCTTCTGGGCTTCATTAATTGCCCCCTCTGCATTTATGAAATCAGATATTTAGAAATATTTATAAACATATAAGAGGATGAACAATTGCTTCTGGCAAAGCTGCCCCAGAGTCATAAAATGAAACCATTTTCTGGGACATGTCCCAGGCAGGAAACCCACCAAGAAAGGGGAAAAAATGCATCCTTAGATAAATATTTTTTGACAATCTGCATGAAGTCTCTAGCAGGGTGCCTGCTGCTGAATCCCTGCTACTTTATGGCCTGGGCATATTATGCCTGACCCAGGCATCATTAAAGGACTGTCTAGAGATTCACTGGAGCTAGGTGTCAGGATGTACAGCTATTTCCAACTGCAGGGAGTACCAGGAAGTGCATTCTTCCAACTTCGATGCAAGATCTGTGCAACATACCCCAGACATGATCTTCAGCAGCCCAGAAGATCACAAGTGGTAGGACAGCCAGTTCCTTAAGATGAAGTAACAATGTGCTTTAACTGAGAGTGAGAAGTCACTGCCCATATTCTTCTTGCCATTGAAACTCAACCCATCTTCTACTTTCAGAGCAGAATTTAAGTATGTTTTTAAGAGTCACAGTATTGCTGGTGGACAAAGAGAACTGAAGTCTACAGGTGAGGCTGACAGACCACATCTAGGGAACATGTGCTAAACCAGTCCTAAAGGGACACATGATCAGTACAGACTCCACAATTAGTATAAAGGAATACTAAAAACATTAACCTTCCGGTCTCTCCTATTCTCCTTTCATACCTTCCTGTAGCCCAGAACAGAAGTGGAAGGCAGTACTCCTGCATCTATTCAGGAAGCAGAGTAACAAAAACCGGGTCATTAATAAACACAGCAGCCACTCCTCTGCTGACCTGAAGACAGCACTGGCTATTTCAGGCAGCAGGCTCTTAGCCCATTCACTACTCAGTCCACTCTTCGTTTCAGCTTAATTTGCAAATGAATTTTCTGAGGAGTAGAGTTAAGTATCCTTTATAAAACTCCCAAATCATTTATGTCAAGTGCGTTAACAAACTTTTTTTGCAAATGTCGACATAAACTAAATCAGTAATTCCCCTATGTGGACATGCCACAGCCAGATTATCTTGAGATGTCCGAGACAGATTTGCTCTTTCCATATTTGCTTCCCTTGGTAAACTTGTTTGCCCCCAGTTTCTCAGTGTCCATAACTTATGAGAGAGCAAATCTTGGCTAAGCATCACTCACTATAGGACTATATTGCACTGTAGGTAATGCAGATATAGTGTTGCCTTGTCATATGAGCTCTTCCTGATAGGACACTGAAGCTGGAAAAAAGGAAAATGTCTCAAAAGGCAAATGTATGAAATCTACCTGACAAACAATTCCTCCAGAGCAAAGCTTAAAAGCTAATTTTTAAAAAGTTTTCTCTTCAAGTTGTTGTAAGAAGATATGAAGAAAAAAAACCCAGATTTTTTCATCAGCTTTTTTAAGGTTTCTTTATACTGTCATCATTTAAAAACTAATGTGTTCAACCAAACCAAACTATGTATTTGACTTTAGGGAGGTTGAATTGACTCAACCAGGATGTTAGTGGTGTCTAAAAGTCATTTTATCCTCACCCCAGAAAGAAACATGGTGTGTTTTTAGTTAATGTTTATTTTTGTCTGGGGTTCCTTTTTCATGGAAAGTTCCAAGAATTCTACTTACCAAATATGTTCAAAACATCGTTTACAAGTTGTTGGTAAATCAGTTTGTCTCTGAAGAATTGCCCGTCTTTGGAAGGTATCTGTCTGTAACTCTTCCAGGGTGTTAACTAACCATAGAGTTTCTGAAATTAGGTACCCTGAAAGTTACTCTTATCTTCTGAGCTGCACGATAATTTGCAGAGGAAGCATACGAACAGTGGTGACTGCTGGCATTTTGAACATGGCACAGCACTTGTGGTGAGGCACTTCTCTGTGAATTACCCCGTTAGAAATGTTTTGTGTTGACAGCAGGTTAGCTCATAGGGATGGCCTGTGACACAAAATTAGAACTGCTAAACAAAGAGCTAGATGAGAACTTGTATTTTGAACTTCAAAATCTGGTTTTAATCTAGCCTGTTTAGAAAGAGGTCAAGATATTTTTCACTGCTCTCCATGGAGAAGAGGGATAGGGCAACCAATTCCTCAAGATGAAGTAACGATGTGCTTTAATTGAGAGTCAGTAGTCATTGCCCATGTTCTTCTGGTTTAGCAATCCACCATGCCCCATGGGCTTTCAGATCATTTACAAAGAATTATGAAATAAGAAAAACTGGGCATAGCTCCATGTTCTTCCTGGCATTCTTAGAGAGCAATGGGAGTGTCTAAAAGGATTCAGTTAATGCAGATTAACTTTTCCACCAAAACAACACAGATTATTTCTCCATGTAGACAACAAGTCATGGTGTCTTTGCCTGATACCACACAGAGACATTTCCTCTGGCTTTTGTAACAGCCCTCTTTACCAGCACAATGTATAGTACAGGAGCCCCAAGCCTCTCACTTTCCATGTATATCAGGAGGAAATCCAACTCAGCAACCTGAGATCAATCAGGAAGACCGACCTGATAAGGAGGCTGACTCACACAGGACCAACACCTGGGACTCCCACTGCGACCTGGTCTCTTATCACAACTACCAGTTCCAGAAAAGAACTGATAGCTGGCATGAGGTAATAAGGTGGGATGAATCCCAAACACTGATGGTCAGTCCCAGCAGTGCTGCTGCCCTTGTACTCCTCCAACTTTGTTTACAAAAGCCTACATGTTAGCAAGTATTTTTATTTTTCAGATTCTCCACTAATTATTGGAAGACATATATTATTGGAATGAGTTTTGAGGGTGCAAGGAAGACATTGCTATACTTCTTTCCGTATGTCAGCCTAAAGCGTCGAAGTACATGCCACACATCAATCATTTTACAAGTTTTATATGAAGAACAGAGATAAGAAGGCATTGATTGTACCCTATGAACTACATAAATACTGAATACTTGCATGGTTTACATGAAAAGAATTTAGACTAACATTTTTAAGGTAAAAAGCTACAGGGCAGTAAATCTGCTCATTCTTCCCCTTTATGGTATAAAAATCCAAAGCCCCAGCCTATCAGTTTACCTCATTCATCAGCTCAAGCATATTAAAAAAATTCCCTCTGATCTTTTTTCTGAGTTATATATCAGCAATTGGTGTTTATCTTATGCATTGTGTATCCTCTAGATAAATAAAAGGTGGTCAAAAAGGCAGAATATTTTTTTCAGTTCCTCTGGAAGTCTGCAAATGATAAAACAGGCAGGCCTTTTCACTGTCCAGCATCCTAGGATACCAGTTAAGTAGTTTTCTGTCACTAATGAAATAATGATACTGATGAATAATGATCAACTGCTGCATCCTGCATCCAAAATAACAAGAGATGTAGGGACCCAGCTATTATGACAGTCACCTAACAGTCACTCAGTCATCATACTAGTCATCATACATCATCTAGGAGATTTAATAAATTTAATTCCCTTTGGGTTCTTGCAGTTCTTCTCTATCTTCTGACTGTTCTCAGTAGATATAAATAGAAATGACCTGCAAGGCAGCTTCTCTGACATGAAAGTTTCTGAGCAGACCACAGCCTCCATCATGTGCCTGCTCTCCTTTTAGCCAGGCTGCCTTGCCCCAGTCTCTGTGTATGTTCCAACAAAAATTCATGTATCTTTTTCTTAGGAGGAGTTGGAATAGGATTTTGGCAAAGCAAGTAAGGACAACAGCATGAGTTTTGGATGTGCTGAAGAGGAGAGTCATAGCAGAAATGCTGCGCTGGAAAAAATTCCCTGCCTTCAGGGAATTTTTAGGACTTTAAAAACTCTAACATTCCACACCAGGTCAGAGCCATCTTTCAGGTGTGGAGACCCATCAGACAGAAAAACAACAAAACAAGTAGCAGATTGGTTATTAAGACACTTATTCAAGTTGTACAAAATCTAGCATCAAGTTCATGCCTGCAAGCTGCTCCAGCTCTAGATTTTGTCACCTCAGCAGGCCATGCAGCAATATGGCTGTCAGCTAGGATTCACTGAGTTCAGGTTGTTTGTCAGCTCAGGAGAAGCCTGAAAGAAAAAGTCATGGAGATTGTGTTGGCATCTAACCTTGTTCTGAGATTGGTTTGGCTGACAAGGCTGTAAGGCTGTATTGGGACACCACTGAAAGCAAACTCAGACTCTGCAAAATTATTTAATTTCATGTATCTGACTAATTCATTAAAAAAAAAAAAAAAAAAAAAAGCCAAAACCAAAACACCACCAAAACCCAAATAAGTTTTATTAAGCTTTTTCTGACCAGCTCTATCCCCCCTAGCTAGTCAAAAGCACTTTGTACAGACATTTTCTGGCTCAGCATGACATCTCTTGTCATTCTTCCCAACCTCACAAACACAGCTGGAAGTAAAGCAAGTAGGGAATACAGTTTTCCTATCCACATGTTCAGGAATATGATTCACAAGCAACCAAAGCAGAGCATGAGCTAGGACTAATGAAATGGCAGCACCAGCAGTGCTCATACAAATCGTGGCCTCACAGATACTTTTTATTTAAATTGCGAAAACCCAGGCAAGTTTCTCAAGTTACTGGTTGGCAAGGACTTAAAAATCTTTAATCATGGTCTCAATCAAACAGGTCTTGCATTACCTTTCTAAAGTTAAAATGCCTGTTTTTTCTTTCGTTTAATCATTTTTCACTAGGGCAAAGAACACAGACCCAACTGAGTCATTGAGGCAGTTGCCTGCTATCATGGGTAACTGTGTAATTCAGGCTAATTCAGAGGTTGACCAAGCTCTTTACTGTAAAGTATTTCTGTTCATCCCTAGCAATTTTCATAGAATAGCTGTTCCACAAGCTTAGTTGTGAGAATCTGTCTCCTGTTTTCCAGTTGGAATCTACTGCTGGCAAATTAATGTGTCATTATAATTATTTGGTGCTAACATTTTTCTATACCATAGATGACTGGTTTTTTTCTTTCTGTGCTGTTCATCACTACTATCACTCCTAGCAATACAGCTAGAAAGAGTGGTTTATCTCCTCTCACGTTCTGGGCTTGCTCTGCTAAACAAGAAAAGATTTAAAAATCTCTCATTGTTTGTGAAGACATTAAAGTAGGTAATAATATAGGGATTTAATTTTCCATATGATATCAGATGGAAATTTTGCTTTTGCTCCAAAATGAGATCACTTCACACCTAACTGGAATTACCACGTTCCCTTATATTTTGAAGCCCCTTTCTTGTACTAAAAAACAACAAAAACATATCATCAATGTGAATTCACCAGCCTTACGTGAGCTCAACTCTCTTCTACCTGTAACAACCACCTCTGAAGGCCATGTGGATCACTATTTGTCAAGCTGTTTAGCTACTGACTACTGTCAGTCCAGGACAGGAGGTGTCACCAGTGGCAGCCACACCCTTTTTCACTTTGAAGCAAGCTTTCTGTTACGTAACAGGCTTCTGAAGCCCTGTGGGCACTCTGTACAGGCCTCAGGATCACTAAGACCACTTTATTGGAAGTTTCACTGCCACTGATGGTCATTCCAGGTCTACACAAAATCTTTGCGCCCCTTGGTCTGAGCTGGCCAAACCCATAAGTAGCTATATGTGAAACCATTTAGAATTAATATCTGAAGAAGAAATTTTGCCATTCTTTATTTCCTCTCCTCTACTTGCCCACGAGGGTATCACAACAGTTCTTCAGTGCAGCCAAGCCCCTGTGGGGAACACCTCGCTTGCATTCAAAGCAATGAGTAGAAGTTGAGAGGAGTTCACAAAGGACACTGAGCAGTTAAAAAGCAAATGGATTATCAGAGACCAGGAGGAAATCACAGTTTTCTTCAGTTTAACCTCAAACCTCAGTAAACAAACTGAGATTTCACACAGGAAAAACCTTGAGCATAAACAAGACACTGATGTGTCATGTCCCATATGTCATTATCCCATGCTATAGCTGTCCAGAATAGCTGTGCAGCTTGGTTGGACAAGAAGTAGACTGTGGATTCAGTGATTCATAAAGCAGAAGCTTCAGCCAGAACAAACTTTGTTCAGTGCTATTTTACAGTTCAGTTATTCTGCATTATCCACAGTAGAGAAATATGTAATAGAAAATAGAAAATCAATTCCTAAGAAGAAATATATTCTCTCTTACTGTGGGTTTCATGAAGTTCCTGAATGATTCAGATTTTCTTTTGACTTTATGTCATGTATCAATTGTGTTTCAGAAGGAGCCATTTTTTACAGCAATCAATCAGTAAAATTTGTCAAGAAATATTGTAGCAGTATGCCCAAGGTTGTATTAGGTTATTCATAACTGGGAAAGAGAGAATTTTCCATAACTGCACTAACAGCAGGTAGCAATTTCTGCCTGCACTTTGAAATACACACTGCTTATTATGTGAGATACAAAAATATTTTGTTCTATTTTTATTCCTGTATAAAGCCCTCACTTTTTGCTTTTATGCACTTTTTTGGTAATACTTGGTAGCTTTTAATAATAGATAGAACAGTTGGCAGTACCACTGATAACATTTCGGCTGGATTACTTCTCTTAAGCATTTTCCTTGTGAGGAATTCATTAAAAGAAAAACTATATAAACTTCTGTAATCCAGACAATTTTTCAGCATTTCTCATGCAATGGTGTTTACTTAAAAGTTCTCAAACACAAGTCATTCAGACCAACAGAAATTTTCTATATAAGGGTCCTTACACAAGTACGTTAAATTAAATCTGTACCTCAGAGAACGGTTATGACGCCATACATGTTATCATAAAATGTTAAAGTTTTTTGCAATGGAAAAATGCTTATTTCTGGGCTTCCCATACCTCATTCTATTCCTTTATCAGAAACTATGTGATTTCAATAACTAAATTCATCACTTCTACGCTAAACTTTCTGACAATCCTGAGCTGCAGAAGCAATATGATTTCTGGTCTGAGAAAGTATGGCTGGCAGTGATCACCGTCCCAAAGACTGAGCATGAAACTAGCTCACATACTGGCTTTATTCCAAATTAATGGTTTAGGAAACATGGTTGGCAAAGCAAGCAGTGGAGCCGTATGCTGAGGGCCAAGTTGGACAAAGGAGTTGAGACTTCTTTCCTTGCAAATGGCAACAGCTGGAGAAGACAAAGATCAAACTGAGACACAGATGATGAGGAGAAACATGACCAGGTCTGGGAACAGACAAACACACACACTGGAGTAAGAGAAATGATGAGCGGGAACCCTGGGAAAGATATTAGACAGCAGACACAGCCAGTAACATGCTAAAACAAAAAACAGGAACTTAGGCGGTTTCTTTCTACCCAATATTGTAGGTCAACTACAAAGAGAAGTCACTGACCAGTCCTTGTGTCCTCCACAGCCCACATTTTCCTAAGGAAACATTACCAGCCCTTTTAGAAACATGCCTCCCTGCCATCACCTTTGCCACCAGACAGCATCCTGTTTGCTGTCACTCTGACTCTACCTTTAGGAATCTAGATTACAGGGAATTATTTCCATCAAAAGCAAAACCACCGCCAAACCACCAAAAGCAAGTTTGATACACCAAACAGCACCTGAAAAATGGGGGAAATGTTCACAAATTAAAATTTTCTGTAACAAAATTGGAATTTATTGAAGAAAATACAAGCTCATATCATGTGTATTTCCTCAGCCTATGCAGCTAAACTGCTTCCAAAACTTTGTACTACTCATAAGACTGAGCTGCATACCACATAAAATGCAATCTAACTCATAACTGAGTAAAGGAAATGATGCAAGACTTCTCATTCCGTGGAAAGAATTAGAGTAAGCAACAGCTTGAACTCACCTTTCCCATGGTTCTGCAGTTAAGCTTTTAAAAACACCAAGGAACAAAAAATTCAATATTCTGGTATTTTCTGTATTCAGACAGTGCTTTTTTTCTGACCTTCTTCCTCTCTGCAACTGAAGATTTATCTGGAATGCTTAACGGTGCTAGGGAGATATCCAGCATCTGTAATCTGAAAAAAGTTTAAAAGAATATAAAGTAGTGAGATGAAAAGACGCTGACAACACCCTTTGGGGAAGAGCGGAAAGGAGGGCTGCAAATTAACCTCTTTGGAATATGCTACTTCATAAAAATGTGTTCCCAGAGGCAGAAAAGACATCCTTTTGCCTAAAATGAAGGGGAAATTCATCATGAGAAATTAAAACTAAGTATCATTTCTGAATCATGTTTTGCATTCTTGGCTGATGGGAGTATCCTTCAAATGCTCTAGAGATGATAGAAATGGTATTCACAGATCTAGTTTCAGTAGCGAGGTGCAATTCCATCAGCTTTTCTCCTGACAAAAAATAGGAATGAGGAAAAAAGTCCAAACCAGCACAGCTGAATTGATGGAAATTACAGTCACTAGCTTGCCTGAAAAGCAAACAGAGCTTTCTTTTTCAAAGTGCTTTTTCTCAGCAATTCCCCATAAATCCTCCTTCTTCCCTGGAAGAGCTGGTTACTCCTGAGATATGAGAGAGAATTCTGTGGTATAACCTATATACGATAATAAGAGAAGGACAGAAAAATTGTTAGTTCCCGCTCTTGTCATGAAAAGTGTTTTCTGGTTGATCAAATTGACTTTTTATGTTTACAGTTGACTGACACAGCTTTCATCTGTGCCGATGAGTGTTAAGCTGCTCATACAAAAAAGTTTGACATATCTGAACTGCAGGACAACAAGAAAACTTTTATCCTGGCTACAGAATAACAGGCTTGTATTCTGCCACTAAGAAAAAAATCAGAGCAATATAAAAAATCCACTGGCTTCAAAAAGCATTCCTGAAAAAGCACAAATCTTAGCCTTGGACCTTTGAGGCATTCCCATTGCTAAGTAGTCGCTAGAGGCCTATACTGCCTCCAGTAGTGTCCAACATATCAGAAGGGTCAGAGTGTGCCCTCAGCAAGTTTGCTGATGGCACCAAACTGGAGGGAGCAACTGGTAACACCAGAGGGTCATGCTGCATTCAGAGAGACCTCAACAGGCTGGAGAAATGTGCTGGCAGCACATGAAGTTCAGCAAGGGGAAGTGCAGAGTTCTGAGTCTGAGTATCCAGCTCCGGACACCAGCATATGCTGGGGGCCATCCGGATGGAAAGCAGCCCGCAGAAAAGGACATGGGGATCCTCATGCACTAAGCTGAAAACAAGCCAACAATGTGCCCTTGGGGAAAGGAAGGCCAGTGACACCCTGGGCTATGGAGCCAGACCTAGAGCTCATTTTTATTTCAGCTCTATGGTACCACCAACAGTCATGCCGTTTTTTAAACTTTGTTGCCTTTTCTGTGTGCTTTGCAAGCACAGCTGGACTTAGTATGGTTGGAAAATCTGTTTTTGAACTGTTGATTCAAACTGTTCAAAACAAGGCACAAAGTGGTCAAAATTCACTTGTCCAGCCATGGCCTTCCTGAGAGAGTGGTTTCTAAATCATCTCCTGCTGTCACTGCAACTGTGATTCTGGAATCTGTTGCTGCGGTATGACCAGGCAGAGAAATGGCATCCTCACTGCCAAATATCAGATTAGTTGAGCCTCTTCTTTGGTAGGAAGGAAAGACTGTGCCCGCCACCTGCCCAGATGAGGCTGCCCTGCCTCTTGGCTTGTAACACCACACTGTACAGTCCCTCATCTTGTGCAAAACCACACATCCCTTTAGGGAGTTGTTCCATCTGTTAGGCAGCAATCTGACTCACTGATAAGAGGCAAGCTAGGCACTGCAATTTTGTCTTTCCTTGGAAAGCCTCTGGAAAGCCAAAGTACTCTTCCCCCCAGGCATGTTTCTCTCACATTGGATAAGACCTGGAGAAATGCACTTCTTTGCAGCCAGTCTTAGGAAGCACTCGCTCTCCTTCCAGCTCCCAGCTCTTACAGGCAAAGCTGTGGCTAAGCTTCCTGGACAATGAGCAGGTTGGTTTATGGGACACATCAGTTGCCAAATCTCCTTAATGTACTTTCATAAGCAATGGGTGACCTTGGCACTTCTCCTGCTTTAAGTCTGGTTGATGTCAAACCCATAGCTGTCCCAAGTCCTGACTCTGGCTAATCCCAAGCTGAATTCCACCCAGCACTTTTCATTCTTCAGAGGACACTTCTGTTCTTTGGTTTATGCTTCAGGGTTTGGGAAGGATTTGTATTTCCTGCCACTTTCAGACTGTGGTAAGGAAGGTCATTCCAGTAGTCTTCACTTCTCCCTCCCCAGGGAAATTGTGATGGGACAGGCAAGTGCTGCTCTAAGAGGACACTTCTGAGCCTCCACTTTTCTCCAGACTTTGTGTCCAGAGGCAAGACAGATTTGCCTGCTTCCCTACTGACAGCTTTTCACCCAGAGGCAGTAAATCCCCCACTGCACAGAAATGACACAGTTAGGATGGAAAAAATCTGTACTTACACAGTTGCACAGGTTGCATATGAAAAATCCCATCATCCTATGTACAAACATTGCAGGACCAGTGCAGGAGGTAATTTTAAAAACAGCCCTTTCTATATATATCCATTGACACTATTTCCCTTGAGGAAGGATGTCCAAGGTAAAGGGTATTCTGTGCCACTTCAATGTCTGCACTCAGCTTTGAAGGTACTTCAGGGGGGTACTGACAAAAAGCCAGTGGCCTCTACAATAAATATTAAGTGAACAAAAAAGGTTTGTTTTATAGGGTGACAGTCTCACAGAGCCAGGGTGTGGTGTTAGGGAAACAGTAGCACTTACTAAGAAAACATAGTTAAGCTTTTCCGTTCTGCCTTTTCTGGAGCAGGGTAGGCTGTTTCCCTTGCCTACTTTCTGTCATTATTACTCTGCCTTGCTACAGAGAAAAGACTAGATATAGGTAGTGCCAAATTTCTATACCTGCTTAGAGGTTTGGTTTTAATACTACAAAACTTAAAAGGTCCCAAGCCTAAGAGAGGGAAACAGCAAGGTCCTCCAGAGTTCAGACTTTCAATGTCTACAGGAGCACTCAGTTTCTCAGCTTCAATAATGGCCTGTGGAAAACCACATTTTACAGAATTTGCATTTTTAGTTGTCACATGTAAGGTGACTCTGAGAGCTGAGACTTAGCAACATCTGCTTTTAGAGTCAACAGATTAATTTGTGCCTATTCCACTTCAGCTTCAGGAGTTTCAAAAAATACAGAAACAAAGGGCTTACCAATTTGGGAAAGCTATACTCACATTCCCTAGGAAACAGACATTTGAAATATTCAAAAACAGCATAATTTCTTAGATCTCAGACAAAGCAGAGTGGTTAACAAAGGAAGATTATGTTTTTAAATTAAATATGGTTTGTTTATTTTGTGTTATTGTCTTTTTGTTGTTACTTTAACTTTTGAATTTCTCAGCATTTCAGAGTAAAATAAACCCAATCCATTATACACATTCAGTCACTTTTCTTTTGTCCTGCTCTTCTACAGTAAGAGTGTAGATTTTTTTTTTACTAGAGTTAGGGTATGATTTACCATGCAGTGAAAAACTAGTTGTTTCATTCTGCAAAACTGTTCTGCAGTTTAGCAGAAGTGTCTGATTTAGGTGGGCAGACTTAGATGTCACAACATTGTAGGGTGGTGAACTACAATTCCATGATGGTGTAATGGTTTAACTGAGATAAAAATCTTTACATTCAGTTTGGTCACACATGGTGATTTTAAGACCAGTATTGCTAAACTCTGTCTGGTGTGTGGGCATACACCGATCATCATAGACTTGGGGGAAAAAAAAAATGACCTGTGGTGGGTTTGGAATCTTGTGCAGAAAAGGTTGGAAGTTTAAATTTTCCTTCCTTATACAGACATACCTTTTCAGTCCACAGCTAGTTTTATAGATTGAAACACACTTTGACATGTCTCTTTAAAATGCCCCCACTGTGCCTATAAATCAAATTTTGGTATTGCCAGGCATTTGGAAACCATTACAAATACAGGTAAATATCAAGACAAAATTCTTCTGTGTAGAGCATTTCTTTTACCTCTTCATGTTCAGGTTGTTTTAAGATTTCTGAAGGGTACAGAATATAACTCATTTACTCTAACTTCACTTCATTTGTGACTAGCATAATGAATTAACCCAAGTGGAAAACACAGGTGATGATCACTTGCATTGCACACAAACTTTTTTGAGTCTGAGTATGTTTCCATATGAATTAATAGGTGAGAAAGACAAATTCAGAACATTTCAGGACGTGGTAGTGTTAGAGAACCGTAACCTTTCTGATAAACACAATGGGAAAAAACCACACACACTTCTCTCAAACTGTTCCATTTTTCAACTCCATTGTAGAAGTATTTTATATACAATTTACAATTCTGGTGTCTCTGCACTATAAAATATGTTCCTTTTACATTTTTATTTAATCGTTATTACTACTATATATATAATATCATATATAATATGTCATGTATTTTTATAGTAATATAATATATTCGTTTTTGCATAATAAATATATATTCTGTATTTTGAAAGCCTGGCTCAACAATGATGATTTAATTAACTTTAGATAATTTTATGCATAGTTATTATTCAAATTTTATTGGCACAAAACACTTGACTGAAAAACACAAATTTGAAAAATACTCCCACATAGTTTAGCAAGGAAAAAACTGACATCACTTTAATTTTCTTTCTTCCAAACACTGACACCTTTTTCAAAGATAATCAGTTACTTTCAGTCTGAAATATTGGCAAAAATGTCTTTAGCCGTAAGATCTCGGAGACAGGTTCATTTCTTTCCTGGTAAAAGTCAAGCCCCGTTAGCAACTCCACGTCCCGAACACGAGCAGAATGAGCCTGAACTCTTTCTTCAACCCATTCGGAAGGTGTCTTATTTTCCTGTCAAAACAAACAAGAACAATGTTCAAACACGTAAAGGCTGCCTGTTGCTTGGTGGCAATGTTAGGCAGTTAGCAGTGTTTGTCAGACTAAGGGCCTCCAGTTGGTAGAACTACCTTCAGGCTTTCCTAGGCATCTTTACAGCCTTGCTTTTGGGGATCTCATTTAAACAGAACCAAACTGATGTCTCTTCTACCCGCCTCTCCACTTCCAAAGTGACAGAGAAGAAAAATTATGCTGAAATGGCAAGTGTGACTTTTAACTACAGAATACATGAGTCACGTTTCAAACACACAAGTAAGGATAGTGTTAGTTACAGTACAAATTAGCTGCACTGCTCAGGCCAGTCAAGCAACAGGCACCTGACAACTCAAAAAAAGTCCTTACAGTAGCTCAGTCTTGATTGCTGGACAGCAACAATAGCTGCTGATTAGATGGGGAAAACAATGAAAATGTAACCACTAATCAATCAAAAACGTTATTTTCTGTTTTTTTACTACAAGGGCTTTTTGCAAGCAGATGGTAATTTGCTTGTTCATTAACAGTATCTGCTTCTGACGCAAATGATCCATTAAATGTATGTTACTGCAAGAACATGAATATAAAGTGCAAAGATATTTGGGGTTTATTGCTAAACTTTAGAAATGGCAGTCAATTTCTAAAGTATAAAGCCTAATTCCTTCTAATTATTACTCAACCCTCAATTACTAAGAAAGATCTCACTGGGAAGTTGTGGATTCTCCACACTACAAATGGGGAGACACAGAAGTTGTTTCCAAGTAGGGCAAACATACACCTGTCTGGAGTTATGAGTTCAAAGTTATAAATAAACTAAAAACCGTCTGTGAGGGCCAGTTTAAGTCTGTGCAGCTGTAGTTGTACAATATATACACTGGGTTAAGGAACCTTCTGCAACCCAGAGTTTGTAGAATAGACACTCATCTGCCTCAGCAATACATATTAGACTCAGATAATTTATTTTGTTTGCTACAAGGCATGACATTTACACTGTTACTGCTAAATAGAGATTTTATTTGATTCAAGTATGAATTTTAACTGCAGGGCCATGGATCCAAATGCCTGCTCTGTAATTTCTCATAGAGGTGGAATAAATAATTGAAGGAATTTTCTAGCAACTGAAGGGAATAACACTCAAAATCCTCTGGTACCTCTGGAGAAAGTTTATCCTGCAGTCTTCCATAAAGATATCTCAGCTCCCTGTTGCCCGTGCTGCTGTCTCAACCCTTCTCAGGTGACAGCATTTCCAAGTCTTCTTATCAAACCTTCTTTCTTCTTCCTTGCTTCCTATCAGCTCATTAGTTTCCAGCTACCTCTCCTGGAGCTCCTTGCTCTTCTGGTGATTGCTTTAACTCTCAGCTCACTCTCAGCTCATGGGGAATGAGTTAATTTAACAGACTTACAAAGATTCTCTGGGTGACTAGATTCCAATGGGAACCAGTTCACAAAGCTCATTGGCACACAGGAACGTAGAACTATACTTACAGCACAGCTTTCAGTGTTGTCAGGTCGATGAGGAATGATAAAAGACAAAACATCCAAGGACCCTGAACAGGTGAGTGGAGTATAGGATGTGTTCTTGCAGCTCGTCAGAATCACGTAGTAATGGGTTGGGACAGGGATTTTTGTATTGTTTACATAACTACAAAACATTAATTAAGGCATTTATTGAGATACCAAGTATTAAAACCACTGATGCAATTAGAAATTTGTAGAATTTATTTCAGCATATATCTTTCAATACTATATGACCTAAATTTCTTTTGTAATTGAAAAAATACCTGATGGGATAGACAGCCTCACCATTTATTTCATGAACAGCCAAACATGCACGGATTATTCTGTTTGCTACAAGCAGTCCCACTGAAACAGGGCTGCTTAACATGGTCAATACTTTACTTTGCCAAAGCCAGAGATCTCTACATCTGGAAGAGTCAGAATAAAGCATCATATTTGCCCTTCATTATACTGACAATTTCAACCACATGAATTGAAGGAGAGTGATGAGAAAATAAACTTCTGACTCCTTGCCATTGAGAAATGCCAGAATGGTGATGACTTGTGGCTGTGTATTGTAGAAACCAGTTTAGGATACTCAGTTGAAAATGTCTTTGCTGCCCTTTTCTGACTATTCTGCAAACGTGATCACTCTTGTGTATAAACTGATAAGGAGCTGAATGTTTCCAAAGCTTTTTTGTTCAGTATTGAACAAAACACCATCACTGAAATTATTATACTGCTTTGTATGACTGCCTAACCATGCTGACTAAAACATGCTTATTCCAAACTGGGAGCAGCGTTATGTGGTCAACTGGGTATTACAGCATTTTGCCTGGAAGGAAGTTGTAGTCTCTCCTCCCTTCTACCCTTCTACTACGTGGCAGGCTGATTTTCCCATTCTCAAACCGTTTTTAACAGATGTGGTCAAGTCTAGCGTGAATAAAACATCTCCAGTGACCGATTCAGCTGTGCAGATTTCCCAGCACCTTTCTACTCCATAAATGCTCTTACTCTCACAAGGCATTTTCCCTAATCTAGGTTGTTGTTCTAATTCTGTTTTTATTTCCTTCTGTCCTTATTCACTGACATAAATAATTGGTCCCTATCATTTATATGTAAACATGTCAGATGTTGAAGTGAGTTGTGTATGCCATAGCTATGCAAAGGTACCTCTCAGGAATGTTATATTTTGCATTCCAAGCTATGCAACTCAGTGAAGGCAAACACACAGATCTGACTGATAAAATACATCAGTCTGAGACAATAGGAAGAAACAACAAACAGGTGAGTGAGCAAGTTGCAAGTTCTCATGCAAGTGAGAAAATCATGCTTAAGCATGTCTTCTGCAGGTTTAAATGTCATATATTCTCCCAGCATGTCTGTTGCAGAGGCCCAAAATTTAAAATCTAGGCATAATCTTGAGAAACTAATCACTAGTCTATGTCTCTGCATGCGTATAGAGACACACATAACTGCATAGCTTTTCTTACTCCTTACCTGAACACCAACTTCTACCATTCTGTGTTTGCAAGAGCATTTCCTGTTGTATGAACAATAGTGGATGTAGGATTATTAAGAGAATACTGCATTCTCCATGCTATTTGTTTCTTGGTCTTTTTAAATAATAGGGGGTTTTGTGTGGAAACACAGTGGGAATCACATAGAGTTTGTCTTCTGCCTTTTCCATGTACTTACAGCTTAATTTCATCAGGGCTGTCAAAATGGCCATCATAATTGTAATCGAACACTGGTCCACTGATGACATTTACCCCATTCCTTTCTCTAGCATACTTCTGAAGAAGCACATTATGAAAATAGTCCCATATGTCTGTCATAAAAAGAAAATAAAAGCAAAATTAATATAAATTTAAAATAATTTCCCCACTGAAGAAAAATAGTGTATTTGTGTTTTCCCTGTCGATTAATAATAAAAAGTTCAGAACTAAACTGCCCATAAAATCAACTCTTCATTACACAGAATTTGGATTTCATCAGAGGGGACATACTGTCACCTGCCATTGAAAGAGGCATGGTAAATGCTATGACAATCCTGCACGGGAAATTGCAGTACTGGAGTGTCTAATGATTCAATCTAAATCTGAAGCTACAAACCTACAGCTAGGAGGTCATTAATTTCTGGCTGATCTGCCTGTAGCTGCAGTGTGCCAAATAGCAGGAACTGACATAATGGTTTTGTGAGAGGAATATTCAGCACCTGAGTGTTAGTTCAACTGTACAGAACTCATATCAAACATCACCAGACAATCTGGTTTATTTCACAGATGTCATTCCAGAAAATAAAATTTGTAGGATTTAAGCTAGTGAGACTATTCAAATATTTACAACTGGCATGGCAAAAAAACCTGATGGGTTTGGGGCATTAAGAGCACCTCCTATTGATTTACCTGTTGTTTATGGTCTACAGTAATTTCTTGTTGTTTTCATCGAAAAATTGGATTTTTCACAGTCTTTGATTTACTTGGAAGATTAAAGACACTTAGGTCTTCTGGATCTCTGTTTTATTATATGAGTGAATGAATAAATGAGGTCTGAATGGATTAGAAAAGTAGTTACATAATTGGTTTTTTTCCAGCTTTTTCCTTATACAATTCCTCTTTCTATCCATTTTCTACGAAAATGAGCCAAGGCCTAAGAGTAAAACCATATCATCAGCAGTTATAGAAAATTTCCTATCTGTGATTACAAACAAATGAGACTCAGGCTGGATGGGAAGAGTTAATGTAGCTTACCAAACTTGTATAATAAAAACATCTGTTATAGAAATAATATTCCAGGATTAATATTGTTGAGGTCTTCTCTTCATATTTTGCAAAAAGAAAAAGTGCCATTTTCATTCACCTTGAGCATTTTCTCTAGGGAAATTTTTGTGAGAGTCTCTGGATAGCATTTCATGTTAGGACAGCACAGAGGAGATGAAGAGCAAGTCCAAAAGTGAACAGGTAAGCAGAGATGAGCAGAGATCAGATGGGACCATACACAGAAAACCACCCATATAAATGTGTTTTAAAGTTTCAAACATCTACTTTTTAAAAGTTTTAAGTATATTTTTACAACATCTGGATATACAGCAGGCCGTGAATTAATGTTTTAAATTCTTGTGATAGCTTTATCAAATCCAGAACCATAATTATGGAAAATTAATCATGATGAATCAAAATTTTGGAACCTACCTTTGAAAGCTTTATACATGGGAACAATATTGCTGGTGAGTAAGGCATCATACTGTTCAAGATCAGATGAATTGTAGTCTATATAAGAAGACCAAAATATAAATGAATGGAATACTTTACAAATTGATTCACATGTCACTGTGAATTGTAGGTACATGTAATTCAATTATATTTTACATTTGAGCACGAGTGTATGATCCTACTGCAAACATATCTCCCAATCTGTTTGTACAATCTACTCAATAAATAATAATTATCAAATCTGAAAATAGGGAATAAATATTTATGCAGAGGAAGAGGGACAGCCTTTCCTTCCAGCCCTTTACATCATTCCAACCAGTTTTCATCACATTCAAGCTGTTCCATCTTTAAAAAAAACCCTTTAAATGTTCTAAACCGAAAATATTTAGATACAAGTAGCAGCTGCCCTGCTTTTGGTCAGTCTGCAAACACTGGAAACCTTTTTCTGCCCAACATGCTGATCCAAAGAAGTTTGTTTTGGTGTTTGGGTATATGTTTAAACATAAACCCACATCCAGCTGATTAAGACTTTCTAAGGTCTCTCTATAAAAAGAACCATGCTCACTGGGAGGATAGAGGAAACTGTGGGTCAAGGTCAGCCCTTCTGGGTAGTCAGAACAATTTTGGCTCCAAGCAACAGGGATTCTAACATCAGGCCGCAGACAGTCTGAAACAGTGGGAGGAAGAGGAGATGTGTTTTCCTGTGAAAAGAAAAAAAAGTATTACACCCACGGCTGTGGCTAAGCCAATGCTTTGTATGGTTTTAACTTTCTAGAATGGATTTCATTGAATCTTCTCCTATTTTCATAGTGAATCAGGTCAATGCAAGTAATGGACACTTATGTTTTCTGGGCAGTGTTTTTCTTCTACTTCTGTTTTTGGGTAATTCAGGGAAATCCTTATGCACCATGTAAAACCGTAGCAGCAAAATAAGGTTATACCTTAGGCAAAAACAGATTACACATTTGACTCATTCGTCACTTTTACATATTTCTGGAAACACAAACTCGGTGTCACATCCTCCTGGAAAGCAGCTAGTATATAAAAATGACACGATCACCTCATCTTGGCATCTGAGGATGCAGTCTCCATAAGAATCCGTGCTGCTGAAGAGTTACAGATAAAGAGAAATCCGCAGTAAATTTAGTACATTTTATTGGCTTCACTAACTTCACCACAATGTGTTAACATGCTAAGATCTGGCCAAAAGTGATTCTGATGAGTGTAATGAGTATAATTCTTTCTATAAGCTTCACTTTTTTTTTTTTCTGTAACCTTTTCTGCATACTTTTTCATAATTTTACAATAACATTAAATCATCTGAATGTGCTTTTCTGTGTTTAACCTTTTTTTTATCCTCATTTACATGGAACTTATTTTCATTTTTGTAAGAATGGAACATATTTTGCTTTATACCTTTATAAAAAGTAGTTAAACATCTAATTTGATTTTCAGTACATTTTTTATTTTGATCAATTAAAACCAAGCAGAAATAAAGAACTGGAATGTTCTTCTTATGCCTTTTTGTACTCCTTGATTTAATTCCTTTAGTTACTTTTATCAGAATTCAAGTAGATGCCGTATTATGGTCAAGTTGTATATTAATGGAAAACATAAATACCATATGAAATTAAATATAAAAGATGACAAAAGTCTTCTTTTTCACTCCTGAGCAGATCATGTGTCAAAAAAAAACCAAATTAAAACCATTCATCACCAATTTGGCTCCTTCTATTTCAGGTGAAAGAACCATATTATCTTCTGAAGAAAGCAGTTAAAACTAAAAAATGGCTGTGCCTATCACATCATGAATTGTCTTTTTTGATACAGATTATTGTTTTTTGATGAGCCAGTAATTAATGTCAAGAAGTATGAGTTATTTGCATTATATGGCAGAATTTAAGCATCTGCTCTTACGTGGTCTCTTATGTCAAATTAAGCCCCCTTCAGGAATGCTTGTCTTTTTGCAAGGAAATGTGCCTTCCTCCCTGGCAGATGAGTATAAAACCTCAAGAAAACTAATGTCCTTCAATCTTAAATTTTCCTTATTCCTGAGAATACTAAGTAACCAAAACGCTATCTGACATCATTTATTTAAGATCTGTAAGTGTATCTTATTCATCCAGTTTCAAAACTTCCAAATCACACAAAACCAGCAAAACTCCAGCCTGCATTACCTAGTTTACTACTGAAGCTCTTCTTTATAACTACATAATGATGAGATATACCCCATCTTACAAATTGTGTAAAGCACTGCACAGGCTACATCCAAACATAATTAACCCAGGGTGCAATACAAATTCTGTAGAAAGCGCAATTTTCTGTCATTCCCAAGTATTGTAGCCAAATCTTACAATCAAAGGCATTAGCTCTATCCTTCTGTGCTTCCTCAGGTGTTATAATTTACAAAGCCTATTCCTTTCGGGTAGCACATGTAATAAAAAATCATAATGTCAGCTTACTGTGCAAGGTAAGTCAGTGTGTGAGCTCTTACACTCAGAGCCTTTCACTGCTGTGTGTCTGGCACTATTACAGATGGTATTTATTTCTTCCTATTCTTTCTATAGAGAACATATATAATTGTATTAGAGTCTGCTGTGACCTATATCCTCCAATACTTCAGTCTCAATCATTCACTGCTCCCCACAATATTGCATAAACTGCTCTAAGAAACCCCTGAAAAATATGTATTTCTCTTAATTTAGATGTTGAGCAAGAACTTTCTTTATTCACTTCCAGTATCTGAAGGGGATCTAGAGGAGAGCCAGAGAGGGACTCTTTGTCAAGAACTGTACTGATAAAACAAGGAGTAATGGGTACAAACCGAAAGAGGGGAAATTTAGGTTAGATATTAGGAAGAAATTTGTTCATATGAGGGTTGTGAGACACTGGAACAGCTTGCCCAGGGAAGTTGTGGATGCCCCAGCCCTGGCAGTGTTCAAAGACAGGTCTGGTAGGGCCTTGAGCAATCTGGTCTAGTGGGAGGTGTCCCTGGCCATGGCAGGGCGGGGTTGGGACTAGATGATCTTTAAGGTCTATTCCAACCCCTTCACATTCCATGATTCTATGATTCTTTGCTAACTGAGATTTGTTTATCAACAAAGGAAATGTCTGAAAAGTTGTTTGGGTTTTTGAGCTTTTTTTAAGCTCAATATTAAGAAGATTGCAGCTCTGACGGGAATTTTTCATCTTTTAAAAGCAAAATCAGACAAGAAATATGCCCACTATTAAGTAGTTTTCATTTGGGTAAGCACTTTCATAGAATGGTTTAAGGGCAGGTCTTCAAATGTGAAGTATAAACAGTCCTTGTTGAAATGGACATTTGCTTAAATGACTTTTAGCCTTCTTAGGATTGAATACATGATCCTTCAACCAGATAGTGAAGAATCAGTAGAAAATATGGAGTGAAACTTTCTGCAATACTAACATTCTAGTAGCATACATTTGATTAAAATTATTTCCTCATATTTGTACTGATAAAATAAGAAATCACATGGACATCAATAACAGTCCCCTTCAGACGGAAGAATCAACATAGAAACTATTTCCTCAAGGCAACTTAGAAAAAGGGTCAAATTATAAGGGCAAGTAAGCCCATGAATGTCCATTAGTTTCCTGACCCTGAAAACTCAAACAATTTATTACAGAGCCACATACCCTTGAACACTCAGAGGTTCATTCTACTATAACTACATTTTTCAGAAATGATATCATGTAACAGAGAGAACATACAGAAATATGCATTAGTGCAAACTGTCTTGTAGAGTTGCACAAAAGATATTTAATAGGAAAAAGATCATGGTACTCATAGGAAACCTTAAAAATTCAG
This sequence comes from Daphoenositta chrysoptera, assembly GCA_013397915.1. NCBI lineage: Eukaryota > Metazoa > Chordata > Aves > Passeriformes > Daphoenositta > Daphoenositta chrysoptera. The sequence goes on from VZRO01000389.1 coordinate 86,015, forward strand.
ATTTGGAAAATCACAGCCTGCTTTTCCACAGGAACTGACAGGCAAGGTGGAGCATTGTCTTGACAGCATATCCCTTTTACAGAACAGGCTTAATAGAACTAGCTCACCAGCAGCTCTATTCTCCTATACCTTCTGTGTCCCTAACAAATGGTCATTCCCACTTTTCTAACTATATTTTAGGATAGCTGAAATTTAAATTATATCAAAGACACTTTTTCAGACACAAAAGCCTTAGTCAAATGACATCCACCAGCCCTTAAAAAGGGCTGATAAATGGACCACATTTTTAATCCATTAGATGCCATATTTAAGAGTAGTACAGATATTTGATAACCTACGGGCTTATGCACAGTGTATGCAGTCCACAGTGGCATCCAGATATCATAGCTGTATCCACTCACATACTGACGATGGGAAAGGAGGCAGTAGACATTTTCCTTCTGAAGAACCTTGGGTCTCCCATATGGCAAATGAGATGAGCTTGCCTCCTTTACTAAAATTTAAATAATTATTTATTTATTCTTCTATATATGGCACAAAGGGTTAAGAGAACAGACAAAAATTGTTAATTAAAACTTCAGCAAATACAAATAGATGCAAAAGTAAACCTGGTCATCTTGTTCTTTAGGCTTATAAGTAGAATAAAAAATGTAGAAAATAGTTTTCCTATTATGCTTACTGTAAAAAAGTAAATAATATATCAGATTAGCAAAATCTTATTTCTTGAAATTTCATACCAATGTAAATATTTTGAACTTATCTTGCCAGGGGAGTGAAATTTACATCTTATTTGACTAGGAGGCATTACAATATTTCCCAAAATTTCCAGAAGCCCCATTAAAAAAAAAGCAGAAAGAAGTATCTATGGAAATGGTTGATCAGAGAAAGGCAAATTACGGATACAGGGTAAAGAACAAGAGTTACAGCACATAGCCTGATAGTGCTCAGATTTTCTCCAAGACCATTGAAATCTGTATGGTTTTTTCCAAAATTTTATTTGGGTTCAGATTCTATTCCTATACATACATGTTGCTATAACAGAGTTCCTTAGCATTTTTTAAAGAAATGTAAAAGAAAAATTTTTAAAATTGTGCTTCTGACCTGATTTTGCTATTTCACTTTCAATTGTAATTAACACTGCAAAAATTCCCACTGAAACCAGTGACATAAAATATAAACCAGGTGTAGATTTAAAAATACTGCTGCCCTTTTTATTTTTTGCTACTTACTTTCTTCTGTGGTGAGATTTAACCTCTCATTTAGTACTTCTTCTGACACATCTGAGATCTGTAAAATATAAGAGAATCATTCAAAATGAGTCCATTGTTTAGAAAAAAACAGTGCAAGCAGAACGCAGTTGACAGACACTTGACACTTGATTAAAAGATGCCAGAAACCCCTATTTACTTGCGTGCATTTGCATCCCAGGTCATCTGCAGGAGTCAGACTGGAAACTGGACATGAAGAGGGAGATGAGACTTCCCTGGGGTGTGAAGGATTGTAAAAAGGTTTCTTTAAGAGGTGATTCAAGCTGCCATGTGTTCCATTGTTTTGTGCTGGTACCATCTGCAACAAGTCTGTTGAAATACTTGAAATTTGTAAACATATTTTAAGATTAAAACAGTATTTTAAAAAATTATTCTCTTTCCAATTCTACTCATTTCCTAGTCATTTTAAATGTAGAAGAAATAGCTTATTCCATTATTTAAACTATTATAGTAACTACTCCCACTAACTTGAAGTTTTCTAGGTCTGAGGGTTTTTTGCTATCTTCCACTGCATCAAGATTTAGCCATTATAGATTCGAGTACTGTTGATACAGTTTTATACATTGTCATAACATTCACAAGATTAGATGGTTTAATGCAAAGTATAAATGTTATTGTAAGTGCATCACATTGCGAAACATAGTAGCCTGTTGCATTTTTGTGTTTAATCAGTATTTTCTGAGGCACATGCTTCCTAATTGCTCACTGCTGGGACTGCAATGGTCCATCTTAAGTTATGAGCAAGAGCAGTTGCTCTCTACAAGATTCTTATCCACAATTTCACAGGCATCAGATTGACAGCAAACCCACGTGGCAGGTGTGGTTCCTCTGATTCTTTAGTGGAATTATTCTGCAATCAGAAAAAACCTTCAAAGCAGAATAACTTCTGGCAGTTAATCTCTTAGCACTGTAAAGAAGGCCTAAAAGCATGGCCTCAGTGTTTTGTTTTTGAACGAATTCACTCAATTTTTAGCTATGCTTCTTTTAGCTCTTACAACACTGGTATTTGAAAACACTAGTAATTTATCATCTAAAGTACTGGATTGTTTCTACTCACCACACATAAGGTTGTAAACCTCAATGTTTTCAAAAGCATCCACTTCTGTTTTCTCTTTAAAGCTTGGGCCATATGCTAAGAATATAGCCTAGATTGTAATAGCAGTAATAAAACAATGGGTTATCTGAGGGAACCCAAATTCAAAACCAATTCAGTTGCACTTTATGAAAACTGAGACAGTGGAACAAAATATAGTCTTTTTACAGTCATAAAAGTTAAAAATACAGGATTGTTCTGGTAAGGAAGCCAAATTTCTGCCATTGCACACAATTTGAAGAAAATTGCAAAACAGTAATTCATTTAGCATGATATTTCTAACTATATCATTAATCTTATTTGGTTTACGGGTGTTTTTTTAATACCTGTTGCACTCTGAAGCCTTTGGGTCACTTAAGAGTCTATGGCCATGGCTAAAGCAAGGAGCAGGGAACTGCAGAGGCCCATTCCAAGCTCAGCAGAGACCTGCATCAGTACCGCCTGTGGTACAGTGCTGGACAGCCCTTGCTGGAGCCTGCAAGCCTTGTTGCAGAACACTGATACTAGGAGGAGTTACAGGAGTTTCTGCTTCTTCATAAGCCTCCTGAGCTGCCTGCCAGGAGGTACAGGAAACATGACTAAACAGGACAATGATCTGTTCTAAAATAATGTGTCCATAATAGAAAAGGAATTTTTAATTTATTATAGAAACATGACATTTTGCTCCTTTACTAAAAAAAAAAAAAAAGCATCATTTGTGGCACCTCAGTAAGCTTATCTATTATTAAAGTGTTCATGATAACCAGAATTTACCTTTTCTTTCCATACAAACATCCAAAATAATTCTGATCACTGACAATTGCTTTTAACATAGTTGTAAAGATCTGGAAGGATCTGATTCTTAGGCACAGACTAGGGGACTTAGAGTGGCATGCATGACCTCAGTTAAAGGTTCACATCACAGAAAGTACATGGAAAACCAAAAGCTCAAGACCTCAAAATACTTTCAGTGTAACCAGAAGTAACAATGAGATGAAACAGCTACACAGGCTAGACTAACATACAAGTTATGCAATTTTTTTTGTTGTTGTTGTTGTTCTTATGATATGATTAACTCTTGTAAAATAAGCAGAGACAATGAGATTTAGCTTATTTGAGCATACAGGCTTTCAGATGCTCAGATGAACTTCCAGAGCCTATGGAGATTTTTCGCTTATTGCCTCAGTGGAAGAATGAAAGAACAAAAGAATTCAGTGTCCTGTAGCTAAACATGGTAGACTTGATTTGCTGTAGTCTACCTGTCTCCAAGCAGGTAAGGTAAGCCCAGACTGGTTTTACTACAGGACCCCAAAGAAACAGGCCTTGTACACATTGATGAAAGGCAATACAAATATTTGGACCCGGTTTGTGTTAACAGTTTACATGTCTTGTTGACAGAAAAGAAAAAGCTAAAACTGCTAAAAAAGCTAAAACACTGCTAAAACTATCATTATTCTGAATCCTGGTGTTTTACCGGGCACATCATGATTTCGTAGATAAGAAAGTGCAAGACTTGAATAGAAATCATCTTACCTCCATACTTTTAAATTCGTTGTTGTAGCCATGGTTCCCTCCATCACAAGATGTGTAACTTTCATCCCTAAGGAGAAAGCATCACAGAGTGTAAATAAAAATGACACAAACAGCAGCACATAGTAGCAGTCATTGTGGCTCACAGACTCGATCATTCCTTAAGACCTGACTCTGCCACCATACTGCAGTGCTTATGGTTCACCACAGTGTTCACTTCAATGAAGGTCTCTTTCTCCTTTAACAGAAATTGCTGCAGACAGTAATAAATTATCCTAGATGGATATGAGTGTACAGTGGAACAATGTTTCCAAAATAAATTGAAAAATGGCTATTTTTGAACTGAGGCCTTTACCTAGCTTCAAGTTGCAGAACAAGTGTCATCTGTTTAGGAAGAATTCCTAATTACATTCATTTTAACAGAAAACTTACCATGGGAAAACTCTGCTGTTAGCCTCTGTGGAATAATACAAATATGACTGCAAGAGATTTTGCCTTACAAGACAGTGCATTTTCATTGTGGATTCTGCAGGGTGAAGAGACATGTGGATAATGTGGGCCTGGGTTATAGAATTAATAACATGTCAGAATACTCTAACATAGTGACTAAACCTTATTTTTATCTACCCATTGCTGAGAAACATGGAAAAATAAAGAGATAGTCATGCCATACCAATTCAATGCACAGTTGTCAAGTGCATGTATCCTGTTTTCAGAGGCCCAAGAACATTTGAGCACAGCTTAAAATAGGGTGATTATAAGACTTTTTTGGGGGTCATTTCTTTTTGTATGTCCTGGACAATTAATTGGTTACACCAAAACAAACAATCAAGTCGTATATTAATTTAGATTAGGCATTTTCTAATGTTTTAGTAGTCTTGAAATTCCAAGTTGGATCTTGCTTCTCCTGCTGCAATACTGTAGCTCAGTAAATACAGTATTGCTGCAAACACTACAGATTTTTGTACTGCGTTTTCAAAGCCCCAGGTCTAAGCCTTGTCTGAATTGGTCTTGACATACTCAAGAATTATTTTTTTAATGTTTCATTTTTACAGCAGTTTTCTGTAATGACCAGGTAGTTATGTCTAATTTGTTGCCTTTTCAGCTTATCTTTGTGTGGATAATGCAAGTGCACCTAACACATGTAGAGTGCACCATGTCTGCTGAACTGAGATGTAATGTTAACTTGCAGGCTAGTAACAATGTTACACTATTGTTAGCATTATTTTTGAGAATTTTTCTGTTAGGTAGCATCCTTTCTTTTTTCTTTCAATATTCTTTTTTTTGGGGGTAAAAATCTGATGTGGAGCAATGATGATTCTTGTATTAGACCGTTAACCTTCAAATCACACTAATAACACGTTCTTGGGGTTTTTTTCCATGAGGCATGTTTCCTTTTTATACATAGTATGATTTTAACTGTAACAAACATGGAAATGCAACAAGTCTAAATCAAAACAGGAAATGAAGCATCTGTGAAGGAAATTAAAGGGATGAGAGTGGGATGAAAAAAATAGCGTAACAATCACACAAATTGCATTACCTCACAGCCAGCCACTGTCGATCCACCAAAAGATGAACTTTATCAATACGCATGTTGTTAGCATAGTGGAACCGTTTGGGCAAGTCAGGAGTCAGATAGGGCTTGAAGTGCTGAGGGGATCTTCTGCACTGTGCAGGAGGAAAGAGTCCAGTCACGAGTTTCGCTCAGCTTCAAAAACCCCCCATCATTCAAAATTATCACAAACATCTTAGTGACAGCAACGCAAGCACAAAGCCCATTATTCACAGGTAGCTTCTCGGATGACCTGCAGATGTCATTTTTGGCCCCAGAAGCAATGCAAAGAAAAGCTACACTTTTTTGGAACTCTTCTAAAATAGACTACATACAATATGCACAGCAAGTCCAAGTACACCTAGGGCTGAAAGACACTCAGTAGAAAGGTTTACTCTGTATTTCTGTACTAATGTCATTGGCATCTCTGGTAAGACCACACTTTACAAGAGAAAGTTCCCTGGCAGTTTATTTCTGCCACCTTCTGTCACTTTACCATTCAATAAATAACAAAGCAAGCCAAGGATACACAATGGAGCACAGTCTAGGGTTTTAGCTGCAAGCCTGAACATGTAAATGTCCATTGCTCAGCTGTTAGCTAAAGGTATTCGCTTTTACACCCACATTTAATGTGTTAATATAACTGCTGCATTAGCAGGCGTGCCATGGAAGAGCTTGGAATTGTGAGCCTAGTGATAACCATATGACATATTGCAAAGACTTAACTATATATGGCCATTAGAAGCCATTCCAGCTGGCTGCAAGCATCATGGCAACGTTTCAGAAGTGCTGCTCCTGATCAGGAATCCAGCAGTGGCATAACTCAGAATATCTAAAATGCTAAGGGAAGAGCTGCTAGGAAGCTGGGTAGGCTGCAGAAGTGGACCTGTTTTACCACACAGGCTGTGCAAGCTATACCATGCCTGCAGTCTGGTCTGACATCTTCACTTCTAAGTACTAGAATTGTATGCTCTGCACAGGATGCAGACTTTAACATATGACATGACAGTAACTGTGCCTCAGTAGTCACCAAAGAAGCACAGAGGAATCCAGGAACATGAAAAATAAGGATTCAGTGTGTTTGCTAGCCCAGAAGAAGATGTCTAATTAAAAGGAAAAATAGAGGAAATCAACATATGACTTTTATGTCTATTCATTAGCAATTAATATACATCACGCAACTCCCTTCTCTGCAAAAACCCCTCATTCTAATAAATTGACAGGAACAAAATACTAACCATTTATGAAGAGAAAAGGAAAGGGGACAGGTCCTGATACCAGGCTATTCGCATAAGACACAAGATGTCACATCTCTGTAACTATTAGCAGTAGCAGTTTCAGCTGAGGTTGAGAACATGCAAATTGTGATATTCCCCGCATAGCAATGCTCTTTGATATGACAGACTCCACATCACACAGCTAGGTAGGGGATGCAGCACTCCATCAGCTGTTTCCAGCCATTTAGCCTACTCCTACGTGTGCAACAGGTTAAAGCAAGACCTCTAGTGGTGAATTATCAGAAACATACGGAGCCCCGAGTTTTTACAAACTGAGAGCAGTTTTCCTAAGTGTAGCACAACACCTGTCTACTGCTTAGCCCAGGACAAGCCACAGAATAGAAAAGAAACTGGCAATGAAGAAAAGAAGGGGAAGTTATGACAACACACTGTGAGCAAGCAGTTTAAATGTTTAACTCACTGTAAATTGTAAAAGGAAAGAAATACAAAAAGACAACTGTCCTATAAGTTTTTTAGTTTGTCCAGCACATTCATCCCACATGTATTAATGTATACCTTGAACACTACAAAAGAAAAAAAAGGCAGTGAATTTTCTGCCTAAAAAGGAAAAAAACATACACTGTCACATCTTATCGCCTTTCAGTAAAAGGAATAGGTTTTTTCTTCCTTTGGTTTGCACTCTATTCTGCACTTCTTTGTTTGTATCCTTCAGAACTCAGCTGTCAAAGGGTACCCACATGGAAGACACAGGCAAGCTTGGACCTGGCCTCAAGTGCTACATCCACTCAGCATGGCTCTGTTCCAACCAAAACTACCAGAACAGGGCCCTGTGGTGATGCAGCATACGTAAAAGCACTGCAAGTATTTCAGTGATATGTCAAAAGATCCTAAGAGAGTCATACTGCCTGATGCCAAAGGCCCATCTTGCCTAGTACTCTGTTTCAAATCAGATCTCCAAAATTTCCAGAACCAGACACTTAGAGATAGTGTGTAAGAACAAGCCAAGTATTGAATGAAGCTTCCTTCTTGTACCTGCTTAGTTTCACCTAGACTTCAAGGACTTTTTAAGTCAAGTGTCCCTTGTGGATCAGGTTTAAACGCCCTTACAGGGCTGCCGTGCATCAATGTGTCTAAAATTCCCCCTTCTTATTTCTATTTCCAGCCTCTACAACACTTTGTGGCAATGAACTCTACAATGTCATTACCTGTTGTGTGGAAAAGTTACTTTAGCCTAGCCTCAGGGCAGCACTTGTGATTCAGTGCTAACAGATGCCTACTGTCTAAAGCATCTCTGTGCTGTATTCTGTTCTATCATGAAGATATACCCTGGTTTCTCCCCATAAAGTCAGCCATTTCTCTTTCAAAGTGGAGTACAGAAAAATTGTCTCTGAACAGAGAAAATTTTGAACAACTTGAAACTGAAATTGAACAACTTCCAGAACTGCCTCCCATGGTACACTGGAGTTGGTACACTATTTAAACCAGGACCACAGTTTCATTTTTTTTTTTAATTGTGTTTTTTCATCTGATTCTTATTAGGAGTAACTATGAGTAAAAGTTATGAAAATATTTACTCACTGTGAGGTTTTTAACGATTCCTTCTGAGTCAACTGTTAAAAAGAAAGGATGAATTAATATACATTCAAACAGCTGAAGGACAAAGCCTCATAAGAAAAACTTAAACATGCTTTTTGTCTATAAAATTGATTTTCTTTATTAGCTTGTGAATATTTGTGGCCTTCCACAGGTAGGAATGTTAGGTTTCCAATGGTAACTGCCTGTAAGTGTGCCTGTGGAAGTAACTAGAACTTTGGGTACATCAAGACAGGCTTTAGAAAACTGCCATGGTGATGACTGCCTACAACTAAAGCTGACAGATCATCAGACCCAAAGTTTTTTCTCTTTTCTAACCTCTGTTTGAAGTATAACCCTTTTTGCATTGAACAGGACCTGGAGCAGTTGTCTTGTATTTCGCTTCCAGCAACAGTCACAGAGAAAATTTCATTCTATCTTGCTATCTTCACCTTGCACTTTTTGAGAGAGTGATTAAACCATTTGACATTAACTTTCTAAAAGGAAATCTGAGCATTTCATGGAAGGAAAATTCCTACAGAAAATCTAAGACTATTAGAGGAAATGAGTCAACAGTTTTATTGAGATTGAGACATGCAAAAAACATGAGTATTCTTTCCTCAGCTCATTACTCTGCTTTTGTCTGACTTAAACCAAAGAAAGTCTGCTTTATGTCATATAAATATTGTGTCTTCAAATATAAGTACAATTATAAAATATTAATAAAAAGTACAATGGGATTCCAGCTCTTATTTGCGACCTGCAATAACTATGCCTTTTACAATATTTCAGAAATTCTTTAAAGTCAATACATAGAGCATTTCCATGATTTTACCTCCATTCTTTTCCCTGATACAGAAAGTTCTGGGATTTTTTTTTTTCCAGTCTGGTAGCACGATATCTGTTTCAAGTCAGAGTTAGCTCATGTGGTTCCAATTTTCTGTTCTTTTGAGATATTAGCTAAAGGGGTTAACCAAGGCTTAGATTCCACTGTGTTAAGGTTCAGATTCTGTAACTTTGTACACACAGTTAGAAATATTCACTGCTTCGAAAGGACTGACTCTGCCAATGTTGCACAAGAAATCTGTGAAGAGCAATGCACTTACGAAAGACCTGAATTCCAGTCCAAAACAATAAAACTACTTTTACTTCAATTGCCATGCCAAGAAAACACAAATCAGAGTCTGCAACAATCTTTTCTACCCTCCATCTAAATTTCATCTAAAGTGGTCATTCTTAGAAAAAAAACCCAAACAGCTTCCATGGATGTTGAAACCAAGTTAATGGAAACAGAAAGCTGTTCATTCTGCTGATCACTACTAACTATCCATTTCCTTATTTATTTATTTGTTTGTTTCCTGCTATATATTGATTGTTCAATCCCAGGACTGGTCCACACTTACAGGTAAAATAATCCTTTGGAACATCACGTGCTCGAATGCGAGCTGCAGGCCCAGCATACAGGTAGAAATCCACCTCTTTGAAGTAATTAGTCATATATTCTAACTGTTTGCAGGAGGTCTTCTCCATCCCTAAAGGGCAACATAGAAACAGTTATTTTTATATGGCAAGGAAGAGAAAGTGAATTATAAAATGGATTAACACTACTAAGCCGACATATTGCACAGAGGAAGAAAACAGTGACTCAGTAAAATAAAATTGAAAAAAGAAGTATATACATTACCATGATCAGCTACAACAATGAGGTTTACACACTTGTGCAGGTTTCTTTGTTTAAGTCCATCCATGAGCATCCCCAGTGCTTGATCTGCTGCCTGTAAGGCTTTGATTACCTGTGAGATAAACCAGTTACATCTAAGATCCTTAAAGGCTGAAGTTTTTGCTTCATGCAAGTAAAAATGTAATACTTTTGGGTTACAAATTAGTAAACATTGAAGTACAGTATTAGGAATACTTAAAAGACAGCTCTGAGAATTTGCCAGGCCACGTGCTTCTAAATATCACTTTGCAATATAAATAAAGTTCAGTCTAAATATAAATATTGATATTTTTCTAATAGTATGATCTGAAATTATTTTCTGCCAGTCTGTTTGGTTTATAGCTCTTTTGATTCACACACAGTGTTGGAATCATAACAATGGGCTCAACCACAAGCAAAAATTCTTAATAAAAAGTCATAAAACAGTCATGGCAATTTTTCATCTACCATCCTTTCCAGGTCTATAAAGTGTTTAAGTTCATAGTACAACACCATTTTTAGTGCAATTAAGTACAAGTAAAATACAGAAACTACTTACACCAGCACTAACTGGTCCAAATGAATGTCCAGAAGAATCTGGTTCTTCAATATATAAAGTGTATAAATAAGGCCTTGAGTTAGAAATAAATAAGAATGGAACATAGTGAGAATTTAGAGGCAGCATTTGAAAAGAACACTTTCATTAAAAAAAAAAATCAGCCTTATTAAATGACTTTTTAAAAGGAATTATAAATAACCTCTTTAAACCTTGATAAAAGTCCATACAGCAAATATAATCATTCAACTTCTTCTGAGTTTTGTAATTAATCAACACGGGCCCTTTGAAGTTACAATTTCAGAAACCATATCCAGTGTCTTTAATGGGTAGCCAGAAATCACCCTGGAAATATTCAAGATCTCAGACACCAGTGCAAACAATAATTTTTGAGATGTAAATGGAACTAGCATCTGAAAGAGCTCTTCCTGACAAAGCAGTGAGGCTCTAGAGAGCATCTCTTAACTGCAAATACATTAGGATTTTATTAGCAAATTATCATATAAAATATTTCATTTCTTTACATGCCACAAAGTTAACACCATGAGCAGCACTGACATTTACTTTTCATCCTGAGCTTACTGCAATTACTTTCATGTATTTAACATTTCTTGTGCAATAGCCTTCATATAAAATCTTTCATCCATACACTTATGACTAGGAACTGAATGTTCAATGTTTCCTACAGTCCATGCACCAAGAAAAAAGACACAACAATAAATTGAAACTCATACAACAGTACATCCTGTTCAGATATATGCTCACTTTTTAATCTTTTGTACCTACAGTCTTATCATAGCTATACTTGCAGAACAGGTTTAAGTTCAGCAAATAATCATTTGAAATTGTGAGGAAGATTCCATGTTTCACAAACACCAAGAGAAATTTCAATTGCTAAGCATTAAAACCTTTATAAGCTATAGTCTCACAAAGCAGGTAGATATTACAAAGTGTTACCTCTCAGACTGGGCATTATCAAGCCATTTCAATATTCCTGAAATTCTCTCTTCATATGGAACCGAACTGAAAAGAAAAAAAAAAATTTAAAGATACAACGTTAACAAGACTTTCTGACCACTTCTAATTCCTAGATACAGAGAAAGTGTCCATACTCTAGTCATATATTAAAGTCATTATTAAAGTATTATTTCCAGTCTTAGATCTGGAACTAAGAATGATGCATTTTTACAAGGTACAACAATTAATTTTATTACTCTTATTTTTAATTGAATGTAAGTCACTTTGAGAGTTACATTAGAAGACGCTAATTTTGCAAACACAGACCTGTGTTGGTGGGACTTTTTATAAATACATGCAAAAAAATATATTTTAAGTTCAGGAAATAAACCTGAAACACAAGGTAGAATAATTTTTATTCTTTTCAGAATGTATAAGCCCTGGACTTCCATATTTTAAAAGTAAGTAATAATCCCATCAAAGTCTTTGTGAGATCATGCTTTGTTTCCTGTGAAAGAATTCACACATTAAATAGCTCTGCTTTCCCTCAAAGTCACGCACAAGCTGTATGTTAATTACTTACAGTACTCAGGTGTTTTCTGAGCACCAATCCTACATATCACTGCAAAGTCTGTTATCTATAGAGACTTATGGTTCTATGCTTGCTTTAGATTATCCTTCTAAATGTGAAGAGTCATGGGAAATACACTGCAATCATCACAATCATCAAAAATCTAGAAATAATTTACTAATATCAATGCCTTCCACAGCAAAACAAACAAACAAACTCCAAGAAACACAAAACAAAAAAAAACCACAACAAAAATAATGCCACAAAAACTATGAAGGCAATTGATACTTCACCTGTGTAACCTTTGAATGAATTAGAAAAAAACATACAAGAACTATGATTCAACAGCTGTGTGCACATTATCAAACATGCAAGCAAGATCGGAGGAAATTGGTTTAGACCCCCTCTTCCTTCAGTAGCTTCCCTATCCAGCATTCTCTCTCCAACTAATTTCTCCCATAGCCTCTTGCCATGGCTTCCTAGGTTGTGTTCATTATCTTAGGGTATGGGTTGTCTGTAAGCTTATTCCCAACTGCAAGTATTTTTAAAGAGCTATATAATATCTGTTAATTTTATGCATGAAAATATGGCAATCATTGGTGCAGCTTAGCAGGGGGTGCTTATCAGTTCCAAGATGCTCTCCTAGTATTTTGCAGTTGGCTGAAACTTCCAAAATGTCTAGGAGAGCAGAATATACAGTACCCTTTGACTTTCTCATTGTGAATGCCCTGAATGGTTTTGAAAATTTCAAGTATTTTTGGTAGTTCCATGACATAACCAGGATGATGTGACATGGCACTTATCTGTCAGACTTGTTTAAAAATCTTGTATTTCATTTCCTTAAACTGTCAAATAGCAGTCTGGATTTTTGGATTAATCTGCAGGAATTTAGTAGAAGGCCTATAAAATCTTACCCATTGTATATGGCGTAGAAGGTGGGGTATGTTCCCCCAATTGGAACATCAGAGCCTGGCCAAAAGAAGGTGCCTGCTTTCAAATTATTGTACATTGCTGTCAGCCAGACCTTTGGGTAAAGATACAAACAAATGATTTTTTCTCACCACTGGAGGACCTCAGATCACAAAAGTAGAAACATGTGCTGCAAGCATGTATTTTTCTTTCTCCTTTCACACATGACACCATTACCTAATGACCATATCTGACCTGAATTTTGTTTCCTACATATACATTCTGAAGAAAAACTAGTAGTGTGGAAACCATGATGTTGTCATTCCTTGAATATTCTCAGGATAGGAAAAAAACATATAGGTATTTCCAGAACTGGCAACAGGCAGTGATCATTTTTCCTGTGGCAAACCCCAGGATCATGAAGATGGAAGAAGCTCCCTTAGGGATATTCAGACTTGACATTAGGAAACATTTTATTACACATCCAGTGTCAAACACTGGAACAGGCTTCCTAAAGAGGTTGTTGCTGCCCTGTTCCTGTCAGTGTTTATGAGGCATTTGGACAACACCCTTAAAAATGTGCTTTATCTTTTGGCCAGCCCTGAGCTGGTCAGGCAGCTGGACTAGATGGTCACTGTAAGTCCATTCCAACTGAAATATTCTATTAGTTTCATTTTGTTTTTTATCTATTTCTATTTCAGATATAGGTTGTAATTATACGATTTTATTATAAGAGGGCATATTTCTATTAAGCCTAAAAAGTTCAGCTCTGGTTGTGTTACAATGTGATGCAATCCTTCAGGAAAAGTACAGCACTAAAACCTGGGTATTTGAGTATACTATAAACATGACCACACAGACACACATACATAAAGGTATATTAAGTAGGTATACTACATTTTACTTATGTTTGGGGTTTTTTCAGCACCATTATTAGAGCTTGATATTTCTACTAAATTAATAATAGCAATCATAACCATAGATACAAGTCGGGGTTGCTATGAAATGTGCCTTATGTTATATATAATTGACTTTTTTTTCCGAAATTAAACTCTTTGCTACTCCCTTCCTTGCTTTTAAATGTCTGGACATTTGCAAATAGATATAAGTGTATTTGTAAATGTAATTTGGAAACCAATTTCATTTTGTAGCAAGTTGTCAAAAGACAAACCAAAAAAATACCCCAGAATCAAATCATACCAAAAATTTACTATGGCTCCCTGTGGTAAGAAATCCATTCCAGTACCAGCCAAAACATTTTAGTCTTTTTTTACTAACCGCCACATTAAGTGAAAATTTTACTTCTCAGAATTAACATTTCAAGAGTCCTTTTACTTTCATAACAAGCAAATTGTTTTGTAGGCAGCCTATTATATGAAGTCTACAGGTTATCTAGTACTCACTGCGAATATATTGCACAGTTTTGAATTTTATTCTCTTTTTGTTTTCTTTTATTAAATGACACAAACCACTCTGGACATAAATACCGTATGAGAAATAAACCTACTGGTTGCCCTTTCCACCATGCAGGTTTGAATTTTTCCTCCCCTGAAAGTGAGAAATGTGCATCCAAGCCTACATCATACATGTTGTTATCAATGATACCATGAGATTCTGGATACAATCCCTGTAAAATGAAAATAAACAAAATAAAATGCTTAGTCCTAAAATAAAATGGACCCTAAACTATGTTTCAATGCACACTGCTACAACGTTGCAATTTTTACAGAACTATTTTGTCATAGAAACAGAATGCTTTCCCAATTCACACAAATCATCAGCTTCCTGCCAATAAATTCAGTGTGCCCATCAAATTCCCGAGTTTCCATATTTCCTCCTCAGCCCCATTAAAACCTGATGTGCTATAGATTAGGTACCCTGTATGTCATGTGGCTGTGTATCAGCTGCCAAACCCACCCTAACAAACGCTATCATCAAAAGTCTGTGTCCTTACCCATGCTCACCGGTATCCAATTAGACTGACAAGGATCAGGAATAACTGGCTCACAGGCCAGGGTCAGATAGCACACATGTATAGCCACACAGATCATGCCTGTATGTACCATCTCAGGATCTCTCTCTCTCTTTTACGTCTACAGCATGAGTTCCCACATTCCACAAAAAGACAGAAACCACAAAATCTTTTCTGTGTTATCCAGATAATGAAAAGGAAAAACAAAAATTCTCACTTACTGTGACAATAGTATAGTGGTTTGGAAAAGTTTTTGTGGGGTAAACAGCTCTCATGTATTTTGAATGTGTGCCACATGTTTCTGCAACAGATCAAGGTATTAATATACATTTTCTTATTTTTTTTTTAATTGAAAACAAAGAGTGTTAAAACAAACAAACAAAAATCACCACAATCAGTTGTGGCAGTTTTAGATGGAGAAATGTCACTCCAAAACAAGACTCATACAATCCTGGTGCCTCCGTGTGAGCTAAGCCTACTCCTAAACTAAGTCCCATTGCAGTCAGTGGACCTGGATGTCCAATTCAGCTGCCTGAAGCCTAGGGGCCTAAGGTCCATTGAGAAATCTTCAATGATCCTGTCTGGCCTTCAGATGCTGCTTCTACATCCTGTCTGCCAACCCAAGTAAATTTCCCAGATACTTCTGAGATCCAAAATGGCTTAGATATACATGTTTATGCAATGAGACTGAAGCCTAAAGTCAGACCAAAAAAGATGTTCTGCAGAGCTGATTGGTGACAAGCAGGGAAGGACTCAGTGGCTTAAGCACTGGAACCAGGTGCCATTTGAGAAACCCTCTGATGTCCAAGATATCTGCATGAAAGTTGACAGTTTTGATGCAAATCTGCTTAAGATCTGTGTTCTCCTGACACAGCTGCTGAAGGCCATGGCACTCTGAAGTACACTAAAAACACAGATTAAGGCAACAATTTGTCCTGTGGCACCCTCTGTCTGTTGATTGAGCTGACTTATCCTCTAGGCTCTTGCACTGCACTGTACAGACTATATTAACCATAAAGGCACAGACTCCAGTGAGCAAGCAGACATCTCACACGCAGACATCTCCAAGAACATGTCTAAATGTAGGTGTTCTGCCCTGGAGTGAATCCCACCCCAGGTGTCCTACCTGTATCTCCAAACACTGCATTATTTTTCATCAATCAAAGGTACTCAGCACACAAACATCTATAATATCTAAAACCACTGTAAGATCCAAATTATTTACTCACAAAACAAACACGTAAAGATTGGAAGATGCCTTAATGCCATTTTTTACATCTAACTCACATGTACAAAGTTCTGTATTAAGCTGTAACCAGATGATTATTTCATTCATGCTCAAACACACTTTATTCATTGATGTAGAGCATTTCAGTCAAAGAAGAGAAGCCGATTTTAACTAAGCAACCTAAACAATGGAAGTGTGAAATTTTTCAACAAAACTATTTCACTGTTACACAGAAAAAAAACCCAAAACGTTTAGAGAGTGTTTGAAGAAGGGCTGAATAATTGATAAAGCCATCAGAAATTCAGCAAAATTTTTATGGATTTCTCTTGCACCATAAAGGATCTCTATTGGTAGTGTTCATATTCTATAACAACTAGCTTGATTAGCTCTACTGAAAGTTCTAGGTTAAAGGAGTTAATAGAGAGGAAAGATTTTATGCTACAAATCAACATTACATTTTTTCTTTTTCAAAGACAGAAATTTCCCTTTCCTGTAGATTTCTGAGAAATATAATCATGAATGTGCATAAACAATTGCTCAAATTGACCACAAATGTGAGCAATGCTGAATTAGACCTGTTCTTGCTTCAAAGGATTTCTTGGAAACATAGACATAGCATGGTATTCGTTCCTTTTGCCAGTTTGGCATTTCCTTTTCACCTAGTTTCAAAAGACTGGAACTGACTACTGACTTCAGAATTCATGACTCCTTCACTGATTCAATTCCTTCCAGTCAGACATCAGAGAATAAACCATTTGCCTGAGAAGTCAGGTTTGCACATTGGTTCAAGTCCAGGTTTCTGGACACTCTCATTATCCACAAACAAGACTATTAACTATTCAGTAAAATGTAGTATGTCTTAATATCCATGGGAAATTTTCAAATGAGCACAACAGAAACACAATGTAATATACTCAGAACTGATAAAAATATTGTTAATTTAGACTACTGCTGCTGAGAAGAAATAAATAAATATGCAGACATTTTGTCCAGGTACAAGGTGTCTGGAGATCTAAGCTCTAAAATATTCAGGAAATTTTAACCACACGTGCAGTATTAGATTTCACTTTTTAGAGCCCTTTATAGCACAAGCTGAAGATACTCAACTTACTCTTCCTCACAATATTCAGAAATACTGGAAAATGGTTACTTGAGCCTTACTGCAATAATATCAACATATTAACATCTTAAAATATCTGACTTGAAAAAATGAATCTTTGAGGAAAATTTCCCAATAGCCCAATGCATTTCTTCTCAGTATTAATGTTCAACTCCTTATCAGCTATTTAGCTACTTTTTAATGCAGTACTGAGAGTGCAGAAAATCCTTATCTGGAACTTTTTCTCAGTTTTAAACGGTATTTTAATGTATATTTCAAACTGTGTATTTAATAAAAAGCTGCTGACAAATATTAGAGGCCTTGTTAAACAAAAAGTCATGTTTGCTGTGCACTCAAATACAGGATGTAATGCAGAACATATAATAATGAAAATATACAACTCATGAGACACCTGATACGTGATTTTTTTTTATTGCTGAGCAACACATATGCATGACAGTAGCAAAAGGAACCAGAGAGGTTGCATGCAGAGTTTTAAAGAAAACAGTCAAAACACCCTTGGTAACTTACTGAGTTTTTCAATATTTGGTAGCAAAGAACTCCAAGTTTGCAAATATTCTGCTCTAAACCCATCCATTGAGAAAAGGATAAGTGGTGCACGAGTAAATCTACAAGAAAACACAAGTTTATAATCATAAAGCTGTTTGGAAAGATGGTCACTTATTAAGATTTCTAACAATATAAATTCAGCTTTTATAAGCAGGATCTAGAATATTCATGTACATCCCAGAATTAACATCACTGTGTGAGATAAATAAATAGTTCAATATTGAGAGCAAATATACAATCCTCCTGGTAAGAAACACTGGAGGAATAAAATACAAGTAATCCTTTCAGTGAGAATATTAACAAAAAGTTACATATTGACATCAGGCAGTAATCACTTTCCCAGTTTGTTTCTTAATGAACAGTGGTCTTTCCAAAACACAGAAGCACACTAGCATCAATAGTTTGTATAAACACAGACTGCATAAAACAGCTTGCTGATTTGAATCTGAAACTAAGTAGTTCTTTATATAGCAATGCTGTTTACAGCACTTAAAGAAACCCCCCTCCACTACTTTCCAAGCTTTAGCCTATGAAACTGTGTTAACTCAGCAAGTTATTTGTTAACCTTAAAAGTGTATTTTTATACCTATGTTGGGAGGTGCATGCAGGAACCCACAAAGAAGCCACAACTCTAATGATCTTACTGTTATAATTAAACTAAATTGGCAGTAAAATAAAATAAACTAATGGATAATGTCACAAATACCATAACTGAACTAGAAATTAATTCATTTTTCTTCGAGGACAACTTTTAAATGCTGTTTCTGCCTAGCGTCTACTTACGATTCTGAAACACTGCACAAATAGCAAAATTGTTTCAGCATCTGTATATATATACCTACTTCATAGCTCCCTTTAACACACCTCTCTTCCTGCAAATAATTGGAGCAAAAAACCTCCAAACAACCCTGTTGCCTAAAGAATTGCAATCACAGATTCTAACAGTTATTACAGACTGCATGAAGTGACTTATCTGAATTGTCGAAGATACAATATGATAACATAAAATGGACTATGAACAATTTGTGATAACTGAACCTTGAGATAACTCTAACAATTTTACCAGGTCTTTGCAAACTGAATTTCAATCTGAATTTGAACTCCTGTACTCTGCTCTAAACTGTAAATGATCAACGAATGTGCAACAAGATGACAAAGGTTTTAGAAAGAACAAACATTCTTAGCCACGAATGATTTCTACAGAATATTCCTCAGGGCAGGGACCTTGCTCTCCATAAATATGAAAACCTGTTTCAGAGCATTGGAGTATTTCTGACCATCTCAAAGATTTTATTTGCTAAGAAGACAAATTCCCTTATCCTACCCGACTGGACACTGAGGAGTTTCAATTGACACACACGGTTCTTCTACCCAAGATATTTCACCTAAAAGAAAAAAATAAATACTAAGTTAGCACTGAATACCTACCTCCCACCCCCAGCCCCCCCAAAAAACCAGCTACCTGGATGATCTTTTTAAAGTTCTTCTTGTAATATTTTCTGTTTCAATAGAAATGTCGGGCTAAAGATACCTTTAGAAACAATTTGGTGCAACCTATTAGGCCCTCAAACCCTGAAAGGACTTATGCTCACAACTGTAAGTTAAAAATAAAGCACATACACTACGCAGACAAGCAAACAAACAAAATGGAGTAGAAAACACTATGAAAGCTTAGCCTTTTATTGGGTTTTAAACGAAAAACATTCAAACTGTATCCCGTCCACACTGGACTACTTATTCATTTTTTCTTTTCTGCGTACCACTGAGACACTTAGAGACAAGCCCAGGGCTCCCTTTAGCAGTTCTTTTCTTTCTGTATGTTGTGGTTTTAGCTTTAATTTGCATTTAGGTAACAAATATAATTTTGCAGGAGTTCCCTTAATTTATTCCTTTCCACAACGTAAAAGAATTCTGATAACACAGATACTATGTCACCAGCATACTCCTCAAGTATCATTCCTGTAATTGAATTATACCAGCAATATTCTTCATGGGTTTAGCTGGAGCCAGTATGAAACAATTAGCCATGAACAAAGTTATTCAAAAATATGTAAAACATAATGAATCCATTCTAAAAACAGATTTATAATAAAAAGGATGGGAAATTTTAAATTTGGGATGATTACTAAAAGATGTACTCCAAATGGTCTCCATCTTTTTTGGGGGGAAACAAAGGGGAAAAAAAACAAAAAAGGAAACAACCCAAAGCCCTCACATGTGGTACACTTCTGCAATACCCAAGTCATTCTATCTTTTTTATGAATGACACAATTCACAGTGTTCTCCAGAAACTATCTTTCTCACAGTCAAAAATACCAAAAGCTTCACCTCAAAACATCTACATTTTCCAAAATGTCAATCAGACTCTAGTCTTTAGAAAGAAATCTACCTTTATATTTTCCATGTTTGCCCATCAATTTCATAGAATAATTTATATTTAAAACTTTTTGACTTTTGATTTACCTTTGCAAACGCTGTAGTAATTTACACAGCAGTCTTTTTTCTGCAAGCAGTCATCAGAACAAGAACAGTGACTTCCAGATATCCTTGTCTCACCGCAACGGAAATTAGTGCACTTCCAAGATCGGGCTGAAAATTCAAAGAAAAACATTATGATTCAGTTCACAGAACCTCATGTAAGCTTTTCATGGAAATAGCCCAAACAGGTAAAGAAAGAAAAATTAGTTATTTATGTATACTGCTGAGTTGCTTTAGAAGTTCTGTCTAGAAGGAAAACTCAAGATTTCATTTAACACAAAAAGCCCATTTCTTTGGCCATTGAATGATAATATAGAGTCATAAAATAATTTATTTTACAAGTTATCTCCCTCAATGCCTTCCACCTTTCTAAAAAGATCTAGGGGAAAAAAACACCGAAAAAACACTCCATATATCTTTTACAGAGGAGAAAGAGAAGCAAACTAGTCTTTTTCATGCTCTTGCACATGAGTTCCAGCAGAGAGGAAAAAAAAGAGAAGTAAGGGCTGAAGTGGGCAGAAAAAGCAATAAGGATGAAGAAATATCAGAGCAGGGAGGTTGGACTAGATGATCTCCAGTGGTCCATTCCAACCTTAACCATTCTGTGATTTTGTGATTTTTGTCACATTTCCCTCCCTAGGAAACGTGACATGACTTCTGTGTATCTGCATAAACATGAGAATTACTCATTTTCTGTTACAGTCACGTGAAAAAACAAACTCAAAATAAAATGGACACCCGTGAGCACTGCCTGTAGGGTAACTTACTTGGCTGCACACAGGTGTCCTCATAGTCCCAGCAGCAATCCTGACGCTCCTTGCAGCCGCTGTCGCACTGGCAGCCGGGCCCACCGCTCCTGCGTGGCTCATTGCACTTGTGTCTGCAGCTGACTGTAAGGAGAAGGCAGCGAGGCTGAGTGCTCAGATAACCCTGCCCCAGGCAGTCCGGTTAAACAGGTCACGGATATGGGCTGCAGGGAGAAATGTGCTGAATAATTTCCCAAATACGATTCCCTAGCCATTTCCCAACACGGTCACGGATATGGGCTGCAGGGAGAAATGTGCTGAATAATTTCCCAAATACGATTCCCTAGCCGTTTCCCAACACGGTCACTAGCACACAGGCCAGCAAGGTGCAAGCAAGGCTGTAGGAATCCCTCTGGGTGCTGAAGGTCCTGACAGCTGTTGGGACCATGCTGGCCCACAGACTGGGGCAGGGCTGTTTCTGCAACAGGTCTCTCCAGGACCACTGGTACAGGAGGCAATGCCAGGGTGTCCCACACTGCCAGCACGAGGAAGGGGAGATTGGCATCTGCCCTGCTCATTTCTCGGTCTGAAATAAAAGAGGAAGAGTGATTCCCCCTTTGGATGTTCTGTAATACGCCTGCATGTGATGGAAGCTCCCTCAGGGCTGGGTACCAGAGCCATGAGGGCTCCCCAGGGGCAGCTGGGCAGAGAGCAGCAACCAGGACCCATCCCATCACTCCAGCCTGGAGCAGGGCAGCTGAGGTGGCACCAGGGCAGCCCCACACCAGGCACTGGGCACTTTCCTGGCAAAAGGGACAGGTCAAGGCCAGGCTGTTGGCCTGTGGCTGGACCTGGCTCAGCAGGACTCATGGATGGGCAGGGCAAGGCTGTGGGGAGCTGGAGGCCATCCCTGCTGGGTCAGTGCTGGGACAGGGGAGGTGGCCCCTGGGCCCCCGGCAGCATGGGGGCAGCCTGGGGGATCTCCTTTCCTGGAGACATTCAAAAGCCATCTGGATACAACCCATAAAGCTTATTAGTGCACTCAGGACCCTGGCAATATCCCTGCTACTTTGTCATTAAAATGTCCCTTAAAAATCTGTAGGTTTGGTTGCTTTAATTAAAAGAAAGAAAAGGGTCCAAATGAGGGGCCTGGAGATGGAAGTTGAGACATGTATCCCTCAGCACAGCTCTGACACCTTCGTGCAGAGTGAAGGGACAGCTCTGGGTCTCCTGGGGACACCTGAAGACAACACCCAATCTCCAAAGATCACTTGAAGTTCCACACCAGCCTCCACACAAGCCTTGTGTCCACATTCTCTGTACTCCAGAAATACTATTTGAACCATGCTGAGCTCCTGCATTTCCAGCTTTCTTCTCCCCTCACACTGTTAGACAGGAATAGGTATAACTATCTACTTAGGTTTGCTAGGGCTGTTTGCTAGGGCTATAATTGCCACAAGGTTCATGCTTTTGCATGATGCACTGCCTACAAATTTGGGCTTTAGTATCCACTTTGTAGAGTCTATGCAGAGCTAAAATGATTTTCAAATGATCAAAACCCAATTACAGTTCAATTTCATCTTATTTGCTAGGCCCATGGTATTGAAAGACTTCAGAAGGATCTAAGACTTGGTGAACTACTAGGTAAACAAGTACAATATGTGTTGATTAGCAACGAGAAAGAGACTGTGCTTCCTTGAACTCCTCCAGCGTGGGATTACTCTTGTTTTGATTCTAAGGGAAGTATTTTATTTAATTCACAGTGTGTTGTGTTTGTTTGTTCTCACCTAGAACGACCCCCTGACATTGAAACACTACTACCTAGTGTTAGTTAGTAAGTAACTAAAAAATACCATTCCACCGAATCAAGCCATTACCCCCGTTTTTACTGTAGCTTTACAGAAACTGAAGTTTTCAAAGAATATTCATAATCAGTGCTAGCATCAGCTACCTGAACTATGCCAAATATACTCAAAGCATGAGTCTTGAAGATGATCCAGTGATATTTCTTTCACAAAATAGTGTTTAAATAATTGCAAAACATTATATGTAATACGATAACACATACCTCAAATTTTCTAAAAGTATTAACATAATAAAACTTCCAAACATGCTGTGAACTATGTTTCACATTTCTGGAAAGATCTAAAAGGCACTTGGTGGTTTAGGACAGGTTTTTCAAGTATAGATTGTGAGTGTTGCAGTTTTTATGCAATCCAACTTGAAAAATTCAAGAACTTTATTTTCACAGGTGGTGACTTTTCACAGTTCATTTACATTACACTATAAAAGAGCCTTTGCTGGAAGCCTTTACAGATCCAGATCATTGGCAATTATGCTGTAAGTATCATAAACATACCTTTTTCCTTCTTGAGTCCTAGTCCTAAACCTAGTCCCAGGGATACAGCCACCAAAGCGCACAGCAGAACCTGCCACACAGACACAGGGAAACCAACATTCATAACTGTGATAAACTCTTATGTTTATTAGAAATTAACTATATTATTAATATTTCTATGAGTGCATGATTTCTTAAGAACTAATACTTTCCCTGAACTTCACCAAAAAATTGAGCCTGAAGATAGCAGAGGCACAATAATTATAACCTTAGGAGCTGAGGCTCTAATACTGCACTTTTAACCTATGGCCAGTTGTAATGTTGTAATTGGGGAAATCTTTTCTGGGGAAAAGATAGTAGGAAGTAATCAATGTATTTATCTGTTTGGCAAATTCTTTATCTGTACAATTAAAGGTAATTCCTTTTATTTATTTTCTGTATTTACCTGAAATGTTCACAAGGACTTCTTAAGAGATTTATCTGGATTGAGGCTGCAAGTGTAAAATTTTCACCCAAGACAGTTTCTAATAATAAGTCACCCTGTTAGCAAGGTTAGAGGAAATTGAAAAGAGACTAACAGCACAAGGAAACTCCGTAACAGAAACCAGCATTTCTTTTGGGAGACTGGGGGAGAGCTGAGGAATCCTCTATCAGCTCAACAGACACCCAAGACGAATGGCAATGCATGCTGGCTGAAAGGTGCAGTGAAAAGTGACAATACTCTCAGAGTATTTTGTGGTGTATGCACTTTCATCTTCACTAAGATAATCGTGGGAAAGAAAATTTGTATCACAGAAAAAATCACCATGAACCAGCCCAGTTTATGCCACATTTTTGCCTCAGAGCTTTCTTTTGTCTTCTGCCATTTCTAGGAATCAGCTGACTGATTCCTAGAAATACTAAGGTTAAAAATAAGGTAGAAATGAGAGAGGGTTACTCTCATGCTCAGTGTTATTGTAATGGGGCCTCTTATCTGAGACCACAGCAACTATAGGGAACTGAGAACAACTGCATGTGCATCCCCTGATCTTTGCTGCTGCCTGTCCTGCAGGTGCTGGGCAGAAGTGTGGCAGCAGGGAGGGCTGCTCAGTTCTCAGGTGTGGGTGTACAACTGATTTTTTTCTCAAGCAACACCAAACACTAGCAATGCCATAGTTACTTCCTTCACACTTTCTCCTTCTCACCGTTACTTTCTACCTGATGCTTACTCACCGGGTTTTATACAGATGTACCTCAAGAGGAGTGGAAAACGAGTTTGTGAGAGAATGGGGTGAGAGAGACAGACGGAGTAGGGGTGTGTGGAAAGATTGTCCCAAGTGGCAGAAATCCTGAAGTCCCTTGTAGAGAGACCTCAGGTGTGAAGGCAGCAGTTTAATCCTACATCCAGTCAGCAGGGACTGAGAATCAGAGGGTTCATTTGGGCTAGACCAGCAGCTACTCTTTCGGGGCAGGGAGGATAACGCTGCCAGGTTAACCTGATAGGTCTTGTTTCACTGAACGCAGATAAGCCAAATCACCAAGGCATGTACTTTTTGCCTTAAAGTCGCTGTTGGTTTTACCCTTCATTTTGATTAAAACACATTTGTAATTGAAATAAATAGATGACACTAAATTGAAGTACAAATTAAAGTACAGCTATTACAGCAACAAACAT
Organism: Daphoenositta chrysoptera; assembly: GCA_013397915.1. Classification (NCBI taxonomy): domain Eukaryota; kingdom Metazoa; phylum Chordata; class Aves; order Passeriformes; genus Daphoenositta; species Daphoenositta chrysoptera. The sequence goes on from VZRO01000389.1 coordinate 111,027, forward strand.
TCCCACTTTTTCAAGTAATGAGACAGGGCAAGCAAAACCCAAAAACTCCTATCAGATAAGATGCTGTATTTATTATAACATTTACACAAATACCCTTGTTTTGGGGACATTAATTCTTAAGGTGAAATAACGTTGGTAGCACCTGTTCAAATCCTCAGGCTATCTGCGGCTAACTTCTATGACTAAATTCAGGATTACAACTACTTATTCATAGAAAAGTTGTTACTAGCACATATGCTCCATTCACTGGAGGACTTAATAGACAGTGTGACTACTGTTTATGAGGATACAATTCTCTGCCTAAACTTTCAGGAAAATGTTGCCAAGAAAGTATTTTGTGCATTAGATTTACCAAAAACATAAATTGTATGGAATATTAACAGTTTACACCTCCAATATTTAAATTTTGGGTTTTGTATAGCTGGGCATTTGAAAACTTCTGCATCTGAAAGAATGAATATGTTTTAGGATACTTAAATTTCTCACTTCACTCTTCCAAGCACCGCTTGAAGGTATAATTTACTTTCCTTTATAGTTATGCAGTTTTCCCACACTGTTTCTCTTGACTTATTTTTTACTGATGACTTTAGGAAAAAATGTCTGCTATTTCACCTTCTTTTTTTTTTTCTTTCACAATTTCCAGTATTTCCCGCATATTTTATGCAATCCTTGCACAATGAAGTATTAAATAGGAAACTGTACTATGTGAAATTGTTCTGATGACATAGAGCTGAAAAGGATAGTAGTTTGACTCTCTTTTTAATAGGGCTGTTTTCAAAATTAAGTTGCAAGTCTATCTAAAATCAGTACCTAGTTTTCTCTAAATTTCAATTTACAAATGCAAGAGCTTGTGCAAACATACACATGTATTTAATGATTGTTTCTATTGTGGTCACAAACAGAAGATACAACAGAAGATTTTAAAAACACAACAAAAAGGTTACACTTTATTATTTACAAGGCAGCTGCATGGCTCTTAAAGCCTCAGGGAGAAGGTAAAGAGTTGACACGATATTTGAGATGTGGGACTGACAATACCGTACAAAACGTTTCCTTAGGCTTTTCCCATGCCTTGCTTCCTGAGTGTTTTTTGCCAACGACTTTCCTATATGTTCTGTTTCGTTAATGACAGATTTAAAGATACAAAAGTAAGTAAAAAGAAAGTGTGGTTGCTTTGGCCACAAACACATCTGTTTTAAGACAATATCTGGAATACAGTATCGAAGCAATGTCTTCACTGTGCAAAAGAACTGTCAGGTTAATGATGCACAACAAAAACTGCCAGTAAAAAGAATTGCTTCATACATACCAGAAGAACTTCAGAAATGTGCCAGTGAAGTTAGTGCAGTTTCGGTGACACACTCACACAGTAAAATTTTAACTACCAATTACCAAGCTACCCTGAATGATTATACCAACACAATGAAACTTCAAAAAATCCTGCAGATTTGAGAATTGTTAAACTAGCAGCCCTACAGAGCAGCACCTACTTACAGCACAGATGACTTTGTATTTAAAGACGGTTTTTTTCTTCACATACTCTCCTGGTTTTAAAGACACCTCCTCCGAATATCCTCGGTGATCCTTGGTTATATCATCCTCAAGCTCCATTTTGTCGAGATCTGCCTGTCGTCTGAGTCTTCTGCCTTCCTCAGCCTCCCCAGCTGGGTCAGCTGCGAGTGAGATGCTACTTCTTCTTCAAGGGTTCCTACTGCTTTGCTCATAGGTCTTTTTTATGAGATCTCAGCTTTTGCATCAGTGTTAGGTTTGCAAGAAGCCGAAGCAAGCAGAAAAACTACTCGGAAAGGTCAAAGGCTGAAAAGCATTATCTGTGTTCAGAGAACCTGGCTGTTCAAGATAAGAACTGCATTAGGCAAACACTTAAGTGGAGATTAGAAGTAATATGTTGCTAAGCAATAAAATGCAAAAATACTCAAGTACTCAACTATTTGGTTAAAAGCTTGTCATCCAGAGAATTTATCCTCAAAGAAAGTGTTAAATATACGAAACCAGTATGAAAGGAAACGGTTTCTTACTTCGTGTTCTGTGTCACGCCTATGTTTTCAGATCCCTTTCCTTATTTAGCATCAGAGGATTCCTCCCGTTTAGTTTCAATCCATCTTTGTCTCAACTTTTTTCCAGTTCTTACACATTTTTTTTTCAGTAGTTATAACTGTGCTAAGTAAAAAAAATGGTATGCAGCCAAATCAAATTCAATTAAAAATTAAAAACTTTTTTGTTAAAGTACAATTTAAAATCTATTTGTTTTTCAACTTGGTGTTTAATGCAAGGATTGGCTGTTACGAAAATGTACCTTCATAGCCTACTAGGACTATGAAGGTGTAACTATTCAGATGTTGATCTGATTCTAAATTTGAGCACTGCATAAGCTGCAACTTATAATAATTAAATGTATAATGTTTGTAATTATATTAAAAAAAAAACCAAACCATGATACCTTTTTCTTCATACCAAGCTGATATGAAGAAAATTAACTCCCCTGCAGCCCAAACCTGTACAATCTCCTTATTCTACACAATTTGTGTCATGCTCAACTCCCACATTATCCAGTACCTCCCCATTATTCACACACACACATACACCATCCTTCAATTTATAGACAGATATAACTCCCTTACTCTATGGGCCACCCCTGTAAAACAGCCATAAAATGCCCACTGAGTTTCCCTTCTTCCATAACCGGGGTTCCATCTCTTGTGGTGACTGCTCAGGACAGGAGGTGTCCTGTGTGGAGCTACTATTTCCCAAAGCCTATTCAGGCGGGGTCACACCTGCAGGGATTCTTGTGAAGCTTGCCCTCAGTTCAAGTGGCTTCTGCTAGAGTGCTGCCTACACGACACGCAAATCAAACAATGAGTTACAACAGTTAAACATTGTATTCATTAGTTTCCTCACCTGGGCCCTTTGAACGAGGCTATAAGGTTCCTTAATTAACTCCTCCTCTTACCATGCTGGGATGGATTTACCCACAGGTTGCAGACTTTCCCTTTGTTGGAAAGCTGCTCTGCAGCAAAGGACCTGTGAGTGCTGGTCAACAGCAGCTGGACACGAGCCAGCCGTGCCCAGGTGGCCAAGGAGGCCAATGCCATCCTGGCCTGTGTCAGCAATAGTGTGGCCAGCAGGAGCAGGGCAGGGATTGTCCCCCTATACTCGGCACTGGTGAGGCCACCCACACCTCGAGTGCTGTGTCCACTTTTGGGCCCCTCACTACAAGAAGGACACTGAGGTGCTGGAGCATGTACAGAGAAGGGCAACAGAGCTGGGGAAGGGTCTGGAGCACAAATCTGATGAGAAATGTCTAAGGGAGCTGGGGGTATTTAACGTGGACAAAAGGTGGCTTAGGAAGGAACTTTATCACCCTCTGCAACTACTGAAGGGAGGTTGTAGCCAGGTGGCCCTCCTCCTCCAGGTAACAAGTAACAGGACAAGAGGAAAAGGCCTCAAGTTGCACCAGGGGAGGTTTAGGTTGGCTATTAGGAAAAATTTCTTCCTCAAAAGTATTGTCAAGCGTTGGGGCATGGCTGAGTCACCATCCTTGGAGGTATTTAAAAGACATGTAGATGTGGTGCTTAGGGAGATGATTTAGTGGTGGATTTAGCAGTCTTTTCCAACCTAAATGATTCCATGATGCTAATATTCAGGGGTGCGACTGCTCCACGATGGACCTATCCACAGACACTTTGGGGTATATCTGCTCCAGCCTGGTGTTACTCAGAGGTCACAGCCCCTTCAACCAGAGTTCAGACTAGTTACAGCATGCCTACAGCAGTACAGGAACAGCAGCAATGACCAGGCCATCTGTCAGCCCAGGCACGTGGCCAGTACTGTTATCAAAATGTTCCCAGGCACAGGAAAGTAAGATGATAAGTACGACAGCATATGGCAGCCACAGACAATCACTCCATTCCAGTATAGAGCAAAGCAAGCAAGTCCTCTGGTGAGAGCAGCAGCCTGCCAATTAATAGCTTAAACATCTGCAACAGCTGCAAATCCACCATAGCGCATTCCTATCAAATCTGTCATTATTTTCAACCCCTCTGGACCCACACTGGATGCCAAAAAGCACACTTGTGAGTTACTCTGAGCAGGCAGCTCAGCCCCACACAGCCACTCACACTGTCCCCTGCTGTGGGAAGCAGGTAAGAACAGGAAAGGTAAAAATGAGAAAACCTGTGAGTTGAGATAAAGACAGTTTAATAGGTAAAGCAAAGCCACGCACACAAACAAAGCAAAATCACTTCATGGCTACTTCATTTCAGCAGGCAGGTGTTTATTCTGGGAAGGTAGAGTTCCACCTTGTGTCATGATTACTTGGGAAGGCAGACACCACCACTCTGACCATTCCCTATGCCTTCCTTTTTTCCCCCAAAGTTTTATTGCTGAGCACAACATCATATAGTGTGGGGTATCTGTTTGGTCAGCTGGGGTCTGATGTCCCAGCTGTGCCCGCTTCCAACCTCTTGTGCACCCCACACTACTCAGAGAAGGCTCTGAGTCTGCTTAAGTACTGCTCAGCAATAGCTAAAATCAACAGGATGTGATCTCATGTACTTGATTTTGCTACTTTTACCTAATCATTGCTCTAATTTGACATACTTTACTGTCCACATGATGAATTATGACATTCTAGGACATTTCTCACCAATAAATTTAGATTATAAAACCTAATACTGACCAAGATCCCAAACTTTTCTGTTTCAAGATCAAAGACCTCACATGTTAAAAATATTTCTTTTCATCCCTACCAAAAAAGAATTCACATTAAAAAAAAAAAGGCAATCAATATGATCAACACCTAAGAGTAAAAAAAAAAAAAAAATAAAAAAACCAACAAGGAAGAAGGAAACGCATTTCCTTCCTGCTCTCAATTACTAAATCACAAATTTGAGTGACCATTCTGCATACAGACTGACACTAAACAAATGCAGGGCGAGGGTACAAAAAACCTCATTCCCCTATTGTTACACTGCAGTTTTTAGTTCATCTGGCAATTTCAGACAAAGAAAATGTTTTCATAGAACACAGGCAGGACATCTCTGCCATATACATGATAACAAGCATGTCAGGAAAATTGGGAGAGTAATTTCTGAATAGCACTGTGTTGTAGACACTTTCAATTTTCACTGCTAAGAAGCCAAAAGTCCTCTAAGGCCATGAAGAACGAGACAGGCCTTACACACCATGAATTCTAAGATGCCATTGTAGTCATTTGTCATCCATCTTCTAAAACGAATGGTGCTCACTTAGGAAAAACCTAAGTTTAACCATTTTTCTCATAAATGTTTCTTGTCACCCATAAACATTAAAATGGCCATTTTGATGAAGGTGGTTTTGCTAGAGTAATATGATATTTAAAATAATTTTGAAAAGCGCATTTCTTTTTCCGTGTCTGGATGAAGAGGGTCATTTCCTCCTCAAGCAAATGCTGCTTTTCTGCCTTGTTTGGGGAGGCGTGTGGCTCTGTGAAACCCAGTACAGAGTCTAATAGTGGTTCTTGCCTTGGCAAACACACCTGGGTGCAGTTGCTCCAGGGTTAACAGCAGTACCGTTTCTCCTCCTGGATGCTTGGCTCCCTTAGGCAAAGCAGGACGACCTTTGCTTAGGCCTGACCTGCTGTGGCACCCCTTGCTCCCAGCTCCATCCCAGTAACTAGATTCTCTGCGAAAGCGTGACAGAGATAAGTTAGGCAGGTCTCCAAGTGTGCCCTTTCCCATACACACACCCTCTCTCCTTCACAATTGTCTCTGCTGGGAAATACGATTTGTCCTAAGATAAGAATACCAAGTGAGAATGGTACTGAGATAAGAACACCCAGTGAGCATTCCAGAAGGAACTGTCTGGGTGTTCCCATAACGACGAATTTCAGAGAGAGGGAGCTGTAATGATTTCGACTGACTTTGGCACACATTAGCCTGCAAAAGTGTTTAAAACACTGCTGGAGACTGGGCCAACTGGGCAAACTGGTCTCCCAGGCTGCAGGCAGCTTCCAGACAGATGCCCCTGTCCTGGCAGGGATGGCTGTAGGGTACGTCCGGCCCAAAAGTGAGGAACACTCACTTTTAGACAGGTGAGTAAAAGCACCAGAATCCAGTCACAAACAGAGAGAAAATCCTAGAGCAGCTCCACAGGTGCTTTGATCCTTTGCCATTGTGCATTCTGTAAGGCCAAAGACTGTAATCTGTACATTTCTAGCTGGTTACAATACAAGTTGGTTACACTATGTTTAGACATGCTTATATTGTATACCGCTTTGGCAATATTAAGCTATTGTATTAGCAATAAATCTAATCATACTCATCCACATAGTGTCATACTTCTTGTGCATGACCAAGAGTCTTCTCTCTACCACTCTTCTACACAAAGGTAAGGATCATAGGTAGTTTGGTTTTGTTAAAATGACATCTGGTTAGGCAAGGTGTTTATTCAGGACATAATTCACCATTTGAACCTCTTTGGGGGTTGAAGGCTATTACATAGTTGAGTGGTTGAGTTTTAAAATTTAAAACTTGGTAGACTATTTCGAACAAGTTGTGAGCCAGGACCCTAGCTAGGATTAGACCAAGTCTGACTAATAAAGGTGACCAGCTAGGTTTAGGCTTGCATGCTAAGTACTGTTTAGAACGCATGTTGGCTAATGACCTAACATCAAGATAAAGTTGTATTAGGCACAAAGCAGTGGACAGATTGTATGTTGGTAATATTAGAGTTAGATAGGAATAGCTGTTAGCCCAGGCATGTGACAGAGCAGTAGGCAGAATAAAAGTAAGAATAGTAGACTGGTCTGCAAAATAATAATAAGGCATTATGATGAGTGAAACAACTTCTTTTGGGCTCAGTTTCCAGTCTTCTTGTGGGTCACTGTGGGAATGGATTAGGAGCTTGGCACAGAATTTGAGTAGACACTTACCCTGTGCGTTGTCATTTTAATAAAATATGAGGTGATCTGTCCAGGATGGACAAGTACTGACACTGGGTGTTGATGGAACATGCACGGGCATGTCAGATCGTTCTCCAACACTCTTTAAATAAGCAGACAATGACGAGTATAATCAACATTTTTTTACAGAATAAATAACTTCATGTTAAAACTGAGGCCAACCCAATTCTAAGAGCAAGACAAGCAAGTACAAGCAGACCTTCAATTGCCTCCCCTCTGTTTTCAGTGATCATCTGTTACACGTATATGTAGTAAATAATACACATGTAAGCATTATTTGTTTCCTAACATCAGGGATCCTTGCCGTAAGGACCAGAACCAGCCCTTCGCCGAAATATTCTGAGAAAAGATTACTCAAAGAAAAGACTATTCAAAAAGCGAAGACGCCTAAGCAAATATTTTCGTAAAAAGTAAAACAAAACCAAATCACTCCCAAGTTTCAAGCGGCTGGTGCTCCCCCCACGCTGCGGGCAGGCCGGGGCGGGCGGCGCCGCCCGGAACGGCGGGGCCGAGCTGTCGCTTCCCGGGGAGCGCGATCCGGGACGGAGCTTCCGGCGGGGCGGGAGGAGGAAGGGCGGGCGCCGCCGCCTGCGCCTGACAAAGGGCCCGGCGGGGCCCGGCCGGCCCCATGGCGATCCCCATGGTGCCCATGGAGACGCAGCTGCAGAGCATCTTCGAGGAGGTGGTGGTGAGTCCCTGCTTCCCCCCCGCCCCGCGAGCGCCGCCGCCGCCGGGGCAGCGTTGTGGGCAGGCCCGCCGCTCGGCCGGGTCCCCGCGGCCCGCCGTGCTGCCTCGGGGAGGGTGGGGCCATCTCCCGAAGGAGGTATAAAGCAGGTGGGAGAGGCGCTCTAGGTTTTTCTGGCGCGGTTGGTGCGGTGGAGCCCCGCCGGCCTCGCCGGCCGTGTTTGGCGCCGTTCCCGGCGGANCATGGCGATCCCCATGGTGCCCATGGAGACGCAGCTGCAGAGCATCTTCGAGGAGGTGGTGGTGAGTCCCTGCTTCCCCCCCGCCCCGCGAGCGCCGCCGCCGCCGGGGCAGCGTTGTGGGCAGGCCCGCCGCTCGGCCGGGTCCCCGCGGCCCGCCGTGCTGCCTCGGGGAGGGTGGGGCCATCTCCCGAAGGAGGGATAAAGCAGGTGGGAGAGGCGCTCTAGGTTTTTCTGGCGCGGTTGGTGCGGTGGAGCCCCGCCGGCCTCGCCGGCCGTGTTTGGCGCGGCGGCCGGCGGCGCCGTGAGGGACGGTGGTTCTGCGGGGCTGAAACCTGCCCCGCTGGGCTTCGTAGGACAGCGGGGACAGGGCAGGGCTGGGCATAAAACAGCTTGCTTAGCCAGTACCGAGTTACAGTGCGCCGAATTTGCTGTAAAATAAGCAGTTTGAGGAGTTTTGAAGGAGACTGTGAGAAGATGGGCGTTTCCATCTGGAGACGTTTTTCTCCAGGCCAGCATAATGGCGTGATCAGACTGTGGAAATACACAAGCACAATGCTGCACAATGTGCAAAACGAACCACAGCCCAGAGTTCTCTTACATTCTTAATAGGGCATTCCTTCCAGCACTTCCACCAGCTTTGCTGCCCATCTTTGGATGAGTTCAAGGACCTCCACAGCCTTCTTAATTTGTGGGCCCCAGAACTGCTCACGGTACTCAAGGTGTGGCCGTACCAAAGCTGAGTGCAGCAGGATAATCACCTCTTTTGCCTGGCTGGTTGAACACAGTGCTTGATGCATCCCAGGATGGGGTTTGCCGTCCTGGCTGCCCCGGCTCTCCCTGCTGGCTCACACTGAGCTGCTGACGAGCACCCCCAGATCCATTTCTGCAGGGCTGGTCTCCAGCCACTCCTCTCCCAGTTTGTACTTGTGCCCAGCGTTACTCTGTCCCAGGTACAGAATCTGACATTTGCTAAATTTCGTGTCACTGAGTGCCCAGTCTACTCACGTCCTTTTGTAAGGTCTCTCATCCCTCCAGAGAGTCAACAGCACCTGTCAGTTTAGTATCATCAGCAGATTTGCTAATGGTGTGTATTGAACTTCTGCACCATTTTATAAATATAAATATCTTGAACAGGACTGACTCTAGAGCTGAGCCCAGAGGAGCACCACTGGTGACCCATCACCAGCCAGATGCAGCCCCACTGACTGCACCCCTTTGAGCTCTGCCCTCCATCCAGTTCTTCACCCAGCACACTGTGAACTGGCTTATCCCACAGTTAAACAACTTGTCCAGAAAGATGCTGTGAGGGGTAGTGTTAAAAGCACTATCCAGAAAAAGTACTTCTGCTGCCTTCTCCCTGTCCAGTCTGGGTGGTATAGGAATGGTGGGATGCCTTATGATAGAAAGATATTAAATTAGTTTAACAGGACTTTAACTTTGTGAACCCAAGTCAGTGGGTAATTAATCACTCCTCTGGAGCACAAATGAATGATAGATATTCTTGGTAGATATGAGACATTCACAGTTGGAAACACTGGGATGACAGTAACTGACAGTCCTGAATGGGGGCCTGACTGACATTTCAGACTAGAAAAGCTGATTGAAATGTCTGAACTGGAAAGAATATATCGTACTCAGAGACACTGAAAATTATTTCCATATGATGAATTTCAGTAGAGCGAAGAAAAGCCCAACATTTCTGTTTTAAGTTGGCATAAAATCCATGATGTACTTTTCGTTGTGTGATGTTAAGTTGCTTGTAGTGTATTAATTGCCTACACGTGACTGATTCATCATTTTGGCACTGCCATCCAGATTGTTTTCACATTTTTAACATGGTCATTTGCCTGTGTTGTCACACTGCCTGTTCTTACGCGCTGTTACTTGCCTAAAGTTGATATGGAACAACAACAAAGTAGTTCGTGAGAAAATGTCACTGTATTTTTGGAGCCATAACGGATAAAATAGCAACTTACTGCTTTCTCTGCTGCTGGTACCAACTTGGTGGACAGCAGCAAGCCTTACCTTGTGTTCTGTGCAGAGCAGATAAGTGTCAAGTTTCTCCTGTGCTTCTTGAGTAGCAGTGACAGGCAGTTCTGGGCTGAATGATGGAAAAGGAACACCAGAAAGTTGATTTTTTTACATACTCTTATGTCTGTAATATAGCAATGAAAAGACACAGTGGTCAGTGATAGATCACAACTGAGCATAATACGAAATTCTTACAAAAGGTAGGAAAAGCTTTAGGATGGTATTTCCTAGAACCTATTTGCAGAAGTTTTAGAGTAACAATGTAGAAGCCTTTGAGCAAAATGGAGTTGAAAAAGAAAAGGGGTGGAAAGGAAGTTCTTAGAGGAGATAAATTGGATATTCATATTTAGCTTTTTACCTAGTGCGAGACCCTTTCATCATCCAATGGAATTTAAAAAGCAGTGGATCTAAATTTGGATGAGAAAGTAATTTTATTTAATTGATTTGTGTAACTGAGTGTCATGGAACATAAGTGAGACAAAAGATTGGTGGGATTCAAAAATATTAATTTTTCAGATGATGAGAACTATAATCATACAATATAACAATTTCTCCAACTTTGGGGAGTGAATTAATCTCTAGGTGTTTAGAAGACAAAAAATAACAACCCAAACCAAAGAAACAAGGCCTTAATGTGGATCTACACGGTTTATATGCTTATATCAAAACAAAGCAATCTCATCTTTGGAAGAATGTGACTTAGCAGAAGAGATCCATTGTTCTCTGGTACAGTCCCATAACGGCACAACTTACTCTTTAGTGCTTCATCCTGGTGGTGTGATAGTCATAGCAAACCTTCTAACAGTATTTCACTTGGGGTTTTTCTCTTACAGAAAACAGAAGTAATTGAAGAAGCTTTTCCTGGGTAAGTGTGATATTACTTTATTGGTACAAAATTTTATGTATAATTGTATTTTTCTACTTGTTTCTAAAAACTAATGTACTGCTGAAAACTAATGTTCTTATTTGCATTAGGATGTTTATGGACACTCCTGAAGATGAGAGAACCAAACTGATCAGCTGCCTGGGAGCTTTTAGACAGTTCTGGAGCAGTCTTTCCCAGGTTAACATTTGATTTGTTGTTTATGTGTGTGTGTAGCATTTAGGTAAAATTTCATAAAATGAAGGCTTTGTTGCCTTTGTAAAATTATTGCTCAGGTCTGTTACTTAGGCTGGAAAAAGACCATGGGAAGGAGGCATAGCTGAGTTACTGTTAGAGAAACATGCTGTGTGTTTATCTTATGTTCACCCAGTGGTGTGTGCTGATTGCTTAAGTCAAGTCTGTTGTGCCTTAAAACTATGTAAACGCTAAAACTCTATAAAGAGACTACAGTGATATTAAAGATAAGCACTTTCTTTTCCTCTCGAGTGGAGTTGGTGTGATTTTGGCGTGTCGTGTCCGTCTCAACTGTGACATGTGTGTACTTAAGATGCTTTTTTAATATAAAGATACCTTTTCTGGTAGACAAACACTTACGCTATAAGGTCTGTGTCCAGTCATTCAGAATCTGGTTTCAGACATGGTGTAATAAAGAATATAGGAAAACTTAGCAAGAAAAAAAAGGTAGTTTTGAGATTTGTAAAATTGTATAGTATTCATCAGAGCTTGTGTAGTACAAATAAAAATAAGCAAATAGAAGTGTAACAGTAAAGAGATAAACAATAAAAGGTAGTTTATTACAGAATTTCTGGTAGAAGTGAATAAGTAAGTAAAAGAAAAAAAAATCAAATAGATGTTTAAGTTCAAAAAACACCTTTCAAAAGCTAAATACCTCCAGACACTGCTCCATAATTGGAGGCCTGTTCATCAAATTTCACTGAATTTGATTATAACTGTGAAAAGGAAAGAATAATATAGAACAGTTCTATTTTATTTTTGTCTGTGCTAACTTACATGTGAAAACCAAAGTTGACTATAGAAATCAGTGGTTAAGCTAGGAAATATTTCCTGTACTGGACAACTGACCAACTTCTGCTGGACAAATGAGCTTCTTCAAAATGAGATCAAAAGATATGTCAGAAAAACTATAGGCAGGGCAACTGGATCACTTGTACTGATTTATAGTCTTGTTCTTGTGTTGGTTTCATTTTTTCATAGGAGGACACTCTATGAATTTTATAGTTTGTTTCACTACCTGTAAACACATTCTCTCTCCCCTCTATTGCTTTTTCAGGAGTCCCATGAACAGTGTGTCCAGTGGATTGTAAGATTCATTCATAGCCAACATAGTCCTAAAAGAATTTCATTTCTTTATGACTGCCTAGCAATGGCAGTAGAAACTGGACTTTTGCCACCCAGGTAAGCCATGTTGGAATAATTGATAAGATACATGGAAGATGTTATATTGGAGGTATTTTTACAATGGCATTGTACAGTTACTGCTAAAACACACGTGCTTATTACCTTCTATTCATTCTTGTATTGTCTTCTGCTAGGATGGTTTGTGAATCTCTGATAAACTCTGATACACTTGAGTGGGAAAGGACTCAGCTGTGGGCATTAACATTTAAATTGGTCCGGAAGATTATTGGAGGTGTAGACTACAAGGTATATTCCACTTACTCCTTTCTCTTTGGAAAGACATGTTATTTGCTACCTTTGTTTTTATGATTTACCTCAGAGACATCCAATTTTTCAAAGTCTGCTTTTCTTACAAAGAAATATTCAGTGAGACCACTTCTAATGCTTTTTCATAGTTGAACTCCAACCTAAGAGAGAATTGTGTATTTGTGTATATTGTGTAACTCTTCATACTCTCTTCTCTGTTACAGTCCCTTTCCACCTTTTTCAGTTACAAGCTAAATAACCCTAATGCAGTTGCAGAAGTGGTAAAGACTGGAAAATAAAACTTTCAAGCGTAAAGGCTGGAGTTCTGTCATCCCCTTTAACCCCTATTTTTTACATAGCAGAAAGCTCCTGAAAGCTGAGTCCTTGGCATGGTACAGCTCCATGAGAAGGAGTAGGAAACCATGCATGTCTTGCAGAGAATCACCTTGCAGCGTTGTTGATCATGTTAGAGCAGAAAACGTAAAACATTGGTCAGGCTGCAAAAGGCATTGTAGGTTGGATGTCTCTGGATGCACATCAAAATACCAAGTTACTTTCTCTTCTGGCGCATCCTAACACTAAGAAGTTCCATAAGGAATTTATTGCAATTAGTGTTAAATTCTAATGTAATTACTATTAATATTCTCAGTAGCAGTTCGCCTTCCGATGCTTAGCAACAAGTACTAATTTGTCTGTCAAAATACTGTCTGACCATATTGATTGTGTAGTCTTTCTGCCAGAAATAAAGAATATCTGGGAATGTTAATTGCGTGTGTTTTCTTTCAGGGTGTGCGCGATCTGCTGAAAGTGATCCTAGAGAAAATCGTAACAATTCCAAACACTGTGAGCTCAGCTGTTGTACAGCAACTTTTAGCAGCAAGAGAGGTAACTATATGGGTTTTATACCCCTATATAGGAAAATAGGCCTCATTCTTTTGTTATTATGAGTTTGTGATGGTTGGATAGCCCTGATTGTTGGTATAGTTCAACAGGAAAATCTTACTTTTTGTGTTCTAATTCTTTACTGTAATTGCATTGTATGCAGTAAACAAAGTACTTTTGTGGGATATTGTAAATAAGTGTTAAAATCCCTAATAAGAGTCAGGCCCAATGTTTGACTTGCCTAAGATAAGATGTATAGGACATAACAACGATTAATATTTTTTTCTTAGTGAATAAAAATAGTAATTGTTTTCAATACTTTGTGAGCAGACATAGAGGCATGGTCTTACGTAGGCTCAAATAGTCTAACTTATGCTTGTACAACTAAAAACAGGTTTTAGACTGAAGTATTACTGTCAGAATACAACTTAAGAAATAAGAATTTTAATTCTTGTATCTGTTTTAGTGGGATGTCTCAGACTAGTAGACAGATTACACATATATTTACCCTATGCAGGGTCTTTTACACTGATGTATTTTTTTATTTATAGGTGGTAGCCTACATCTTGGAAAGAAACGCATGTTTGTTGCCTGCCTACTTTGCAGTTACAGAAATCAGAAAACTATATCCTGAAGGAAAACTCCCCCACTGGGTAATGATACAATATGAAATAATGTACACTGGAGTTTTGTTGCACACAACACTTACTTTTTAAAACAAAGTTTATGTGAAAATTTAAAATCTGCTCAACGGTAAGCTCTGTGTTTAGTCACATAAATGAAGATACAGGCTTGATGTGATTGCAGCAGCAGCTCCCTGTGTTCTTGCTTGAAACTGATGACATAATTTTGACTTATGGTCTGATGTTCAAAACTCTTGAACTGAATTGGTTTTGTTGAATATGTTTGGAAATGCAGGTCATGCATACCTGCCACTTGATGCTTTCTCTATGGCTTCAGGATAAGAAAAATCACTTTAAGGAGCTGACCAGTACCTTCTGTGTTTAAACTCAGTTACACAAGAGATATTTGGGGCTCTGGTGGGATGAAAATGGTCACTGTTTCCAAAATGGTCACTGTTTCCAAAAAATAATGTAATACTGATCGAGTTTTTAATTTTGCATTCTGTTAAAATAACTAGCTGTTTGGAAAAGCATAAAATCCCAACTCCCTTGTATTAATGGGAAAACTGTTACTGTCTTTTGAAAGAAGATTCGAAGTAGATTGTACTAATCTGGGTCATTTTTTATGTGGAATTGTTATTCAGTGGCAGAGAGTTATTATGAACAGAAATTACAGTTTATTTTAAATAATGTAAGTGTTATGCATTCAAATAACATAGTTTGTATAAGAGGCAGTTCTTACATAAACGCCTACTTGAGTGCAAACTGGGAAGAGTGCTTCCTGTGCCTCCTTTCTAATGACACATTTTTCCTTTTGTGGATTTATATTGCAGATGATTTTTCCAACTTTTTGAGATGCGTAGGAAACTAGTTGTTTTAGTAGATTCCTGTATATTTTATTAAAATGCATACGTATATGTGTATATTTAAGTCTTAAATATTCCTTATCAATGTCTGGCACTTAAACCCTGATTTTTTCTTCTCTTCTTCTCACCCAGTTACTAGGTAATTTAGTATCAGATTTTGTGGATACCTTCAGACCTACAGCAAGAATAAATTCTATTTGTGGTAAGAGAATGACTTAATGAATGACTTTAAAATAAATTAATATGTTTTGAACTGTTTTGTTTCTTAGAACTGTTTGGGACATACATCATCATGCAAAATAATTCAGATCTTATGTTTCATCTAGTACCTCTACCCTTGTCAGTTTGTTCTCAGACTTGGTTCCCTTCAGTTTTTGTTTTGAAGGGGAAAATTCATACTGATGAGATCAAAATAATTTTTTGCAACCAGCTGGTGGTGGAAGTGTAGTAGTTGTTACATGGAGGTATGGTTTCTAACTACAGGTGACTAGTAGAATAGGAAAATTGTAGGTTTTTTGTTCTCAAGGATTTTGAGTTAATACATATTCACTGGTGTGTTAGTCATGGAGTATTTTGACTTCAGTCTCCATTGGAGCTTTTGTAGCTGTTCAGCCTCCTCTCTGCTGTTGCAGGCTTCTGGGTGAATGTTTCCTAGCTCAGATGAGTACTGGTTCTACTTTTCTGTGAAAGAAATGCTCATCTTCCTTTACTGTTAGAAATCTGATGATCAAAATTTGTCTGTTTTAATGTGATGCCTGCTGCATTTTTCTTCTGAAGATAAAAATGTCTTATGTTTACTTTGAGTAGTTTAATAACAGCTGCATTATTTCCGAACAAAGTTTATTGCAATTGAGCTTCTTCAGTGATTAAAAATGTAAATTTGTCTGTAATGCTCTGTTTCAGAAGCATCTAGTTATTCTTCTATTGAAAGTGTGGCATAGCTTTTATTTGTATGACTGATGGGGATCACATACTACTTTTTCCAAGTGTTGAATGTGTAAATGACCTGTATAGATACGAATGAAGGGAAGAAATAAATATTTATTTGCTTCTTGTTTTATGTGATAGCAATATGGTCAATTTGGATAATAGAAATCATGGAATTTGAACTGAGAGAGGTCAGAGTTGAGGCACCTAAATTTATGTGTTGATATACAGGCTTGCCTGGGGCCCAGTTCAGGGGCTTATGTTTAAGCAACTAAAATAAAGGCTAATCGTCTAATCTAAACTGACCAACAAGTATAAATTTAGCCTACCAAACACATGTGATGTGTTTTGGTCTCACTGGGCTATGCTGACTGAATTGACTGGATCTTCATTGACTTTATTTGGAATACACATGCTTGCATTTGAGTGCTTTACTGAACACAATCTTGCCCACAGGGTGGATGAAGGGAAATTGAAAGACTAGATTATACTTAGGTTTATAAGGCTATAATCTTTGTGGAAAGGGTCAGTCTGCCAAAATCAAATCCAAAAATCAAAAAAAAAATCAAATCCAAAATCATCAAGCAATGGCAGGGGAACAGTATTCTGGTAATCTATAAGGGTACTTTCAGATTGGTATTTGCAAATACTTTTATTTTTGGGGTACCCAGTCTGAATAAATGTGGACTTTGCTGCTTAGATATTTTATTAGTTGAAAATTGGTTAGAAAAATGAAATCAGTTTGAAGCAATCCTATGGTAAAAAGCTTTAAACAGTGGTAATTTAAGGAGAGCATTAAAGTGGCCGAGGCCAGTTTTTGCATCAAAATGATTAGGCAATGGGCCAGTCTCACTGGTTGAGAATTTGTTTCATTGCATGTAGGTCGCTGTAGTCTCCTTCCCGTGGTAAATAACTCTGGTGCCATGTGTAACTCATGGAAGCTGGATCCTACAACCCTTCGTTTTCCTTTGAAAGGTCTCTTACCATATGATAAGGTATGCCTTACTATACTTCCTAAACATGTTATATTCAGTAAAACAAAACTTCTGTGTCACTAAAGCAAAGAAAAATCTCAGCTGTGAATATCCATTTGTTCCAGTTAGGCTAACTTTGAAGGTGTAGGTGTTTTATATTTCAACGATTTCAAGCTGTATACAGAGGACCTTGAAAGTAGTGTTTTGTATAACTGCTGTCCAGGATGCTGAAGAACATCAGACATAATTTCATATGCTTTGTGGGTGTGTGCATGTGAGAGAGCAAGTGAGAGCAGAGAATTGATTGGAAAATTGGCTAGATGGAAGAGAACGGGAAAATAATTTCTTCTTTTCTGTGCTCTTCATTATTTCACAGGAAGGATGATACTACAATTCAGACTTAAAGTTTGCATATTTAAACTTAAAACTCTGAGTGTGAAGTAGTGATGTACTGAAAGAATTTTAAGGATCAGGACAAAAATCCATGTTGTCCTGCATCCCATTCCTCATTTCCTAAGAAAGGAAATAAATACAGTATATCTAATTACATGTATACTGCTCACAATCTACAGTCATTATCTTTTTGTGTGTTTCCTGAGACAGATGTGGTTTCTCTGTATTTAGTAAACCTTCGTCTCTCAAATACTTCTTAAGAGTCTTCTTGAGACTCTGTAAGCTTTTAGTATCCTCAACATTCCTTTGACAAAGGAGTGCCACATTTTAGCTTCATGTTGCATGAGGAATCAGCTCCTTCTGTTTGTTTTGAACCCAGCTTCAGATAATGTTTTTATTTACAGTGATTTATTTAAAGTGATTTATTTAAAGTGATTCAGCTATTGGAAGATACAGTGAGCAGTTGTTTGATACCTGATTTCTTCACATTAGTCCTGATTTTTATGCATTTTGGTGCATTGCGTCAGTTGTCTTACCTTACTTCCTTTGAGTTCAAGGCGGTTCAGGAAGTGTACCTTCCTTTTATTGGATGAAGACTATTCTTCTACTTGGTCCTCATAAAATCTCCCACTTCTTATGAGCTATGGTTATCTCCTTATTTCTTTTGATTATCAGAGAGCAAGACAATTTCCCAGATAATTCATATCCACAGAAATGAAATACTCATTCTTACATTGTTTTATTCAATTAAATGTAAACTCAGTATTAGACATAATCTTGAGGCAATATATGTTTGTATGTGATTGCTTGTTTCTTTTTCAAGGATCTGTTTGAGCCACAGACTGCTTTGTTGAGATATGTGCTGGAGCAACCGTATTCAAGGGATATGGTCTGCAATATGCTAGGTCTGAATAAGCAGGTACTGTACTGTGCTGTGACACGTGATTTAATTCTGCATAGAATCTGCACTATTCTTTTTCTCTTTTCTTTGCTATAGCTAACTAAGCAAAACAGTTTAGGTACAGAGAGTGATTTTTTTTTTTTTATGAGATCATATTAGGTTAATTGGACACTGTTATTCCTATCATTTGTATATTGCTTTACGAATGTTAAATTGAAAAGTAGAGGTTTAAAATATGATTTTTTTTTGCATTGCTTTTTTTTCCTATAAGGCCAGCCTCAAGTACACCTTTGACAGACAGCAGGAGACTGGTTATTGTTCGTTAGTTTTTAAAGCATTGTTGTACTCTGTTGTATTGGAATGTAATAGTACTAGAATAGTTGAAAGTTGGGGTTTGTTTTGTTACATTTTTTCTTTTGAAACCTTAGAATGGGGGGCGGCTTAGTCTGACTTGGGGATCCTTGAGGCTGGCCTCATAGTCACTGTTTTGTCTTTTCTTTTTTTCTTCCTTTATTTTTGTTCTGTCCTGTCTTGTCCTGCCCATCCTCCAATGCTCTAGACCTTGAACATTGCTCAGGTATGTTCACAACCTTACTGTTGTATTGTGACTAACGATACGCTGGCCGCTTTGTAGCCACTGATTCCAGGTAGAGAATACATGTACAGTCAGGGCTTGAAATTGGCAGGACCATTAGTCAAGGGCGAATTCTCAATACAATTCTCTAGAGATATGAGAGATGTAGCATGAAGCTGACAGTTAGTGGTCCTTTGATACTAAAATTTTTGTTGAAATGGACTGCTGCCATTTCCTTTACCAGTCATAACTTTTACTTTGCTGGAATTTTCAGATGAGGAGAGATTTTTAGTTCAAAACTTCTTTCCGTAAGCAGGTGGAAAAAACATCCACTGGACTTAATTGTAAAAATACAAGGCTGTAAATACGTCATTTAAAAAAAGAAAGGTTTACAAGTGGATTTTTTTTATCATTAGGAAGCCTCTGTAAAGAACTTCCCAACAGGTAATTACAATATTCTCCAATCTAGGTGAAAGAAGAGTAGTGCAGAATACCACACAAAAAGTAGTTCCTTAAAATTTTGACTACTTGTTTAAATAAATAAACACCTGAGCAAATGAACCAAGTGGACTTTTGCTTCAAATTTGGAATTATGAGTGTTATATTTACAGTTTATCCCTCATTACACTAATAATTGCCACACCTACTTTAAAAAAAACAGCGTTTAAGATTTTATAAAATAGCGTTGCTGTTTGCAATACTATAGTGAAGGTTGTGTCAGTGTTTCCATTTAAGAAACTTTTTTCAGGTTTGTAACTTGACTATAAAATTTACATGATCCTGAAACCTTGTGTATATTTCCCATTGTAATGGAATACACCAGTGCATTTTCTGAACTGGGACAATGTTTCTGAATGCACAGATTCCTACATCTTGGCTAACAGTACTCTGTGTTGTATATGACGATCTTTGTAACTGAGACTTAAAGCAGCTGAGATGTTAAACCTTGGAATTGAGCTGCTAGGTTTACTGTTTAAATGAGTAGTTTTTGTGTGTCTTTCTGTGTCTGCATTGAGTTGATAAACCAAGCTATTCCTCTATCCATCTTGTAGACGGTAAATAATTCAAGATCTAGACAAAAATTATGTTGAACCTATTTTATTCTTTTAACTATGGATGGTCTGTCCTTTCATGTAAAAAACCATTTATGTTAAAAATGCTGGGTTTTAACTCTAACTTCACTGTCCTCTAAAAGTAATTGAAGAAATAAAATGTATTAAATTATACTTCTTAAAATTTGTTTGCTAGTATAGGAATTCCTACACAAAGTTTCATCCTGGCATGAATTTTTATGGCCAAGGAACAAACGTGAAGAATGTAGCTTATAAAGGAAATGCTGACAGAACATGAACTATAGCTGTGCTACCACAGTTACACCAGCATAAAGATGTTGAAAATTTGTAAGTTGAAAATATGTGAGTTAAAAATACAAATGTAGAGGTGGGTGGTACAGTGGTGTAGAACAGGAAATGTGTTCCATTTAAATGTTAATATAGTCTGCTTAAAACTGTGGAAAACATTAAAATTTTACTCGTTTTTATGTACAAATTAGCTTTGTGTTGTAGTTCAATTTGTTAATGTAGCCACTGACAAAAATAGTAGCATGCTTTTCAGAAGTTGTGTAACTGTATCAATGCTTTCAGTAAAATGGCTGATAATTTTGTATTTTATTATTAGAGAAATAACCTGCAGAAATGAACTGTCACTATAATAGAAGACACTTAGAAATGCAAATAGTTCCAAGTTTGTTTCAGAATAAATACAGAAGCACCTCAACTGCAATGATCATTATTTATTTATGATCATTAATTATTTATGTGAAGTTGCTTGTATGCCCTGTCAACTATTTACACAGATCCAGTTGCAGGATTGGAGCCTTCATTTGAATCTTTTGGCATCACAATCTAGGTATGGTTCAGCCAGATTTGTCCTAGTTCTCAAATATTCTTGAAGATGAACAACAAAATTTTCTGGTTCAGTCTTAACTAAGCAGATCTGTGTTAGAAAACCATTCACTCAAGCCATCTCTGAGTTGTGTAAAAAAACATACAAATCCAGCTGTCCTGTTAACCTTGCAGGGAGAAAAATGAAGGTAAAATTTCTTATGTTTACAGATTCATGTGTTCCTTTCCAGCTTTTAAGTTTTCTTGTGGGATGAGGTTTTCTAATACCCTTATCAAGTATATGGCTTTAAGTCCAGATGTAATAATGTGAACTTCAAAATGTTTCTTTTGTTGGTGTCTGGGGACTCTTGAGTTTTTGCTACTGTGTACTTCTGTGTGGGACAGTACATACTCCTTTATATCTGTTTGAATTGGTCTATAAGAAGTAAGATTTAAATTGTATTTTATCCTGTATGTTATCATGGTTTGCAGTTGGACTCTTAAATTAAGGGTCTTTTCCAACCTAAACGACTCAACAATTCTATGTCAATTTGTATTCTGCTAGCTGGGGTGTTAATTTCAATTATTAGTTATTTTTAAAATAATTTTTATAACTATATAACAATCTGGTTTTTTTGAAAATGATTAATAGTTCATAGTGTCTTAGTGCACTTGATACCACATTAAGATTTGGTTTAGGGATCTTACAGTTGGTTCTTAAAATGGAACCAAAGTAGTGTCTTAAGGGCATGAACTCGCTTTAGAGGTTTTGGATTATATCTTTACCTTCTCTGTATGTACAGACTTGCATGAAGAATAAAATGCCATTTTTGCTTGCATAGTTGCAGTTAGGATCTTGTTGCAGTTCTCTAATCAATCAAAAACTGTTACTTGGTTTTCTCTGGAATATTTGAGAGAGGAGGTAATTTTCAGGTGTCTTGTTTCTGTAATGTACAAATGTTTAATTAGCAGCTATTGTATTAATGGTTTTGCTCTTTAAATAGTGTATTTGGCTGGTCACCTTTTAAACCAGCAGTGGTGATCTGCATCTTATCTGTGCCTTGCTCTATGCAGGTGAATGTGTAGCCGTGTTCTCTGCTAGCTACAAATCAGGATAATTAGCATGGGGATGCTGTTTTAAGAAGAATCATTAAGTGAAAGGAATGACATAATGCAATATTTAAAAATTGACTTTCACTTTTATTTTTAAAATTTGGCTTGCTGCTGGGATCTTACTATCCAATTTTACTGGTGATAACATGGCAAAGTACTTAGTTTAAGGGGTTTGATTATTTTTTAAATGTTTCTGATTGTAAGGGTGTGCGTTGAGAACACTCAAGTACATGTTCTTTATTGAAACTTAGTCCTTTTTTTAATGAGGGAGACTTGAGAACGGCTGCCAAACTTGAAAGAGATTATAGAATCAGGTATAATATAAATAATAAGCTTTAAGGTTTTGTGTCCTCATAGCATACAGTTTTGGAAAACGGAAGTGTGGGAATAGTTCTGTCATACATTAACTGCTTTAGGCATTTTGAGTTGGACTTTTGGAGATGCCATTTGCTCTTGTAGGGATTTCGGTGTCTGTGGTTTAGTCTTCTGAGTCCATTTCTTAAGTACAGATATTTACTAAATGTTATTTGTTTAAAATACTCAAAAGTTATCGTAGCCGTCAACCAGCCTTACTGACTCTTTAAAATATTTTTCTGCTAGGAAACCCTTTTTGATGCTAGCCATGCCCCTGCCCCACCCTTTGATACCCACCCTGTCTCAACACCCCAAAAAAAGAAGGAATTAAAAATTCAAACCCAAATAAGAACAGCAAGCCACCATCCAGCTGAAGCGCTGATCCACTTAAAGAAATACCACTAGTCCATCAGAGGGCTGCTCTCGAGAAATTTTAGTTTCAAGTTGTCATGGAAGCGCTTTTTTCCCCTCTCTATTATGTCATGGTTTAATAATGTTTTCAATGAAATTATGTATTTTCATATCTTTAAATGTTGTTTTCAGAACAGAATGGGGAATGTGATTGTACAACCAAATTGGAAAAATTTGAGTCATGTTTACTTTAGGGCAAAAGCATAGTGATTTTGAATGCTATATTTTTTCATATATAATCCAGAACAGTGTTTGGAGTTTTTTGGTTGTTCATTTTTGTTTTACTTAAGCCATGCCAAAACATGAATTCCTACTTAGTTGTGAGGGTAATCAGCTCTCACCTATAATTTTATTCATCTCAGTTTATACTGAAATTTTCTTTCACTTATGAGCAATTAATAAAACAAGGACCCAATCCTGCAAATTCCTGTGTGGCACAGTATTTTATTTCCAAGAGTTGCAAAACTATAGATACAAAATCTGTGCAAAAATGTATATTCACTGAAAATACAGAAAAAAAAAAATGGCCAGAAAATTAAATTTATGAAGATAGAATATGATGTACTGCTATTTTTCTGATGGAAAATTGTTTTTAAAGCAATAAAAGTGTGGTTTCCAAATAAAAACTTGAATTCATTTTTTTAATTTCCTGGCTCCTAAACTTTTCCCCAGTCATAGAATTATTCAGAACAGTGAAAATTCCTACTGGAAATTCTAGCTCTCTTTTTAACAGTGATATTTTTCCTGTTGTATTCTTTGAATAACTTTATTCTAAATTAATATAGCCTAACATGATTAGGCTTTTGGACCTTAACCCAGTGCTTAGCAAACTATTAAATTTCAAGCCCTGTACATAGTAGTTTTGCATGCTGGATTATAAACTAGTCTGTAGTGTTGTCTGTTGCACCGTGCTCTGCTTCATAATTAGTTGCTTTGGGAGGGGGAGAAAAACGAGCCACAAGAGACCCAAAGTGTTCTGAACTGATGGTGCCAATACTGCTCTCTGTAAACCTGTACCGTGGTTGGTCTGTGATAATGGCGTTGCATACTGGGAGAAAAGGTATCATCGGTGCTTCCTCTTTTAGCTGGAGGTTTGTGTTAAGCATGCTTCAAGAAAGCACAGCTGGAATTGTAGCTTTCTGCAGTTTGGAGCTCGCAAAGAGCATGCAACAGGGGATGCTGTTCACTGTATTTTGTCAACTTACCCAATTCATGCATTCTGTTTTTGATTGAAGAGAATCTCTCTTTTTTTCATAGCAAAAGACTACCATCAATGAAGGTAGAACAAGCATCTCCTTTCAGCATCTCTCTTTACTTTTATTATATCTTTATATTAGTCTTTTTTTAGGCTGCCTGGCTAGTAAGTCAAAGAATTCATCTAAGGCATCCCTATAATGTTTTATGAGTACTTGGGTGATCTTTTAAAACTTCTTTACATACACTTTTTTGCCTCTAGAAAGGGTTAATGCATTTTCATGATTAGTGTTTGAGCAGCTGAGTTCCTTTTCTTTGTATCATTAAAGTAATATTTTTTTCTTTAAGGCTGCATTATGTTACAGGCATCAGGCCAAATAAATAGTAAATGTGACCATTCCTGAGTATAGATTGCATTAAAACAAACAGGTTAGATTATTTCCAAAGTGTTAGCACTTTCTGAAATAAGTTAAATTCTCCATGGTTTTTTTTCCCTTAACAATAGTACATTATATGGGTGTAACAATACAGATGCAGGATAATAATAATAAGTTGTTGCACTGAAGAACTTGTAACGTGTGACATTATACTTAGCAGTCTTGAACCGAAGATTTATTATCTGAGTTCCAAATTACTGGTAGTGGACGTATTTTATATATATCTGTACTAACAGAATTTATCTGAATATATAATGCATTCCTTATTTGCTCATTATTAAAAATCATCAGAGATAGTGTGTATTTTAAATTATTTCTGGGTTTGCATAGCACAGTGTGAAGACTGTGGCAGTCTAACATCCAAGGAGCTCCTCACTCTGTTGTGTAATTTCTGTTCTATTTGCAGGATGTACAACATACCACTGATTAATTTTCAAGCCTTTTTGATGTTGTCTTGTAACCTGTGGTGCTGTGTCAATAGGACAGCATCTAGTTATAGAGGTGTTCACCATATGTTAATTCTGCTGCTATTTGTAGGCTGTAGGTGAACCCAATATGAGAGTGAAAAAGAGAATAGTTATCAAACACCTTCATCATGTATTGGGATGTTTCCTCTGCATTTGATGGTATAATTGATACATCTTCTTTATGGTGATCCCTACTTTTGAAATGGACTTAGTGGAGAAAAGAAGGAATGAAAAAAAATCCAGCAAAAAACGCTAAACCAAACAAAAGAACCCCCATCCGTGTGTTTAAAGAATGGGCTTTGTTTTCTCTGAATGCAAGTTTAGAGAAATTTGCCTGAATTTGTTATAAAACAGCAAAAAAAAAAACAAAAAACCCAGTGTTATCATTGATGAGCTTTGATGAGCATTGATGAGCTGTGTTCTGGAACTGAGTTGGAAATTATGGAATATAAGCTAAAATGTAAAAATCATTGTGACCTGTAACATAGTGCAGCTTTAATACACTGGCTTATCCTTAACTTAAGTTCAGACTTCATCTCATGCTTCCCAGCCTTCTGTCAAAATACTGTACTGTAACTACAACTGTGCAAGTTCTGGAGTTAATGGCAAGGCTTTTGGAATACTGTATCTGATCTCTGCCTTACAGCACAAGCAGCGTTGCCCTGTGCTGGAGGACCAGCTGGTGGATCTTGTGGTGTATGCCATGGAACGGTCTGAAACTGAAGAGAAGTTTGATGATGGTGGAACCAGTCAGCTTCTGTGGCAGCATCTCTCCAGCCAGCTCATTTTCTTTGTGCTCTTTCAGTTTGCGAGTTTTCCTCATATGGTCCTGTCACTCCATCAAAAGGTAAATTGTTTGTATCGCTCCCACACAGTAAGAGGGATTTAAAAAAAAAACCAGTATTTTTTGAAAAGTATCACTCATCCCTGCAAGAAGCACCTTATGTGAAAGAATTAAGTAAATTTTTAATCACTTTTGTCTCTAGAAGTCAAATTCTCAAGTTATGGTGCTGTGAGCTAGATGTGTTTTTAGTGTATTCAGTTACAGGATGTTGCATTATATTTGGGTTCAAAGTTTGCTAATAAGTAGAATAAAGAGATAAACTGGCATAATTCAGAAGATCCAAGTACTATGCTGTTGCATCCAGTTTACAAATGAGTTTTGTACAGAGTGAATGCCCTGTTCTGTTTGTGGACTAAAAAAACGTGCCATGCAAACGGACGTAGGAACTTGCTGTTTGTCTAATCAATCTACTCAAAGCAATCAAAGGTAATTTGTCCAATTACAGTAATACTGGCAAATCACAGTCCCAAGTTGTTATTACTTCCTAGTAATAATTCCATTAAAACTGATACTAGTATTTGCCCTTTTCTCTCGTGCTCAGGGTTGTAGTTCTAAGGGTGGTGATGCCAGTCCTCCATAAGAGAAGGGAGGAGTTACAGTCAGTCAGCAACATCCTGAGCTCTTCGCTGAGAGAGCTGTATACTGTTGATGGTAGGGATGTTCTTTCTCCTCACTGTAGGATCAGCTTGTGGCTATTTAGATGAAGTTTCTAACATGCACAACACATTGCTCTGTCTTCATTTGTCCACAGTTCTGTGTTACATAAAAATTTACTGTGTATGTTGTGTTCTACTTGTGATGGATTGTAGTTCTCTGCTCTTTCTTTTTCCCTGAAATTAGTTTTACCAGGGCTGTATTCCTGTAATTACTGTTAATAAATCATTGAAACAATAGGCATTAAACAACTCAGTTGCAAAATCTAGCATAAAACTACAGCAAGATAAGAGTAGAATACTAGTTATTAGAGAATTGCTGTTACAGATAAGGAAGTTAATTAACAACAACAAAAAAAAAAAACCCAGGTGAGTCCAGATGAAACAAACCCAAGTTGTTCTGGCTCAGGGACTTCCTTTGTAGGAGTTTATAAAGCCTGTGGCCTGCTGCTAGCAATGGCAATGTGGTACTTCACTACAGGGCTACAAGGTGACAATTTAAGACCAATATTTAAGTGTTGCTAATTTTTCAAAGCAGTGAGCCTCAGGAGTTAAATGCATTTTAAATCTTACCATTAATTGTTGTGGCCCTCACAGAGTCTGTTTGTGTGTTACAACTAATATACCTATTTCCCTTCTTTCTGGAAACACAATGTATATTTCTGCCTAGGTCCTGCTATAAAATTCTCAGTGAGCTCTGCTGGAACTGTTTTAGTCTCCCCTTCTACTTTTTAAAAATCTTTGCAGTGATTTTTCTTCTGCATGCAGTATTTGTCTGTTACTGAGTGTTCTTGACAGTTGGCAGGCCGTGGTCTCATTAAGGGGAGAGACCACCTGATGTGGGTGCTACTCCAGTTCATTTCTGGCAGCATCCAGAAGAATGCACTGGCTGACTTCCTCCCAGTTATGAAGCTGTTTGACCTCCTGTATCCTGAGAAAGAAGTAAGTCTCTGATATTAAGAGTTTTATTTTTAATTAAACTTAGGATCTTCATATGTCGATATTACTATCATTCTTGAGTCACTCTTAGAACAGTGTGCTGCATAGTTGGAGGGAGATTGTTTCATAAGTAAATGATTTTTTGAGGATTTCCTATGCCTGAAACCACGTTTGTTTTTAGGGGCCAGAAAGACTTGTGTTGACTCCTCTCTTCCTTGACTTTGGTTTGACTAAGGTTTTGAGGAGTTTGTTAAAGCACTGAGGAGACTATAAAGGAATAATGTATAATTCTGTTGTTACATCTGGGCTGCAACAGAATAGTACTTTAAATTTGTTCTGCAGGAACAAATCAAGTCATCTTCATGCTTTGTACATTCTTCTAGAATTGAAGTTCCCGAGGAACAGGCTCTTAGAGGAAGTTCTTAAACTTTAATTCTGGCAGCACTGTCAGTGTCAACTCCTGATTGCTTAGTCTTTTTGTAGTGCTTTTTACTTTGGGTGAATGGATAGGAAAACACAAATGTGTGATGTATCAAACTCATACGTAACAATTTTTCCCCCTGCTACTTTGACCCACAGAAATTCTTCAGTACAGTTTGTGTCAGGAGTTTTCAATTGCTTTTGTCAGCATCAAAAATGGGAAGAGCAAAAGGCCTATTTACTTCAGCTGTAGTGATGACTAGAAGTTAACACTTACTGAAAGTCTTTGACTAGTGCTTTTTAAGTGCTACATTTTAAGTGCTTGAGAAACTGAATCCTACGAAGCATTTCTTAGAATTCAGTTTCACAAGCACTTAAAATAGTATCTCTGGCTGTTGCTCTTCAGAGGATCTGTCTTGCTATCCTGTTGATTATGTATTGGTGCTGTCTCACACTGTCAGTGGTGTTTGTGCAGCAGTAACGGTATCAAAGGCAAAGAAATATGGATGCTGGCAACAGGAGAGACCCAGAGTTCCTTTTCCAATGGCAGTACTATAGCTAAGTCTGTATCCAAAACTTTTTAATTTTACGTTGTATCTGCACCTTTTCATGAAAAGTGTATTAATGTTTAAGGATTAACTGTGACGCTGAACAATCAGATTTTTCAGAAAATACTGTTGAACCACTGAGAACCTACTATGGAAGTACATACTGTGTCTGGTTTCTGAATAATGTGTGGGGCTGAGAGGAAAAGCACATGCTTTGTAACTATTTATGTCTGGAAACGGTATACTCTTAAGCATGAATTTCCTTTTGCCAAAGTCTTAGATATTTTGTTTGGTTTGGGTGTTTTTCTGAATAATTAGTGAGGTCCAGGTCTCTTCCATAGCTCTTGACTTAAAATTACAAAGACTGATGAGGGTAGAATCTGTTCTTTAAAAATGTTTCTTATGGTGCAGCAAGTCAGAAAAAACAAAAACCTGATACTGTGAATACTGGCTATCTAAGTTGGTTTTCTGCACATTAATCTATGTGGTATGTCACCTTCATGTGTTCTTTCTTTAGTATATTCCTGTACCTGATATTAACAAACCCCAGTCAACTCACGCTTTTGCAATGACCTGCATTTGGATTCATCTGAACCGGAAGGCCCATAGTGACAACTCCAAGTTACAGATTCCCATTCCTCATTCTCTTAAACTTCACCACGAGTGAGTCGGGGGGGTTTTGTTATGCTTTGATTTGTGTCTAGGCATAATGAAATAGGCAGTTCCAAGTCTGTATTCAGAATGTATTGTGTGATGGGATGCTGTATAAAGGTTAGCAACAGAGTGACTTCAAAGTCATTTAAAAAGAGCAGAGCTCAAACTCAAAATATTTCATAAAAAGTGAAATGCTAATGGAAACTATATATTTTATCTCAGAATAATAAATCTTTACTAGTGATAGAGAATCTGAAAGTAAATGGACAATTTTGTTTTGTTATGCTGTGGTTTAGAAAGTGTGGATAAGCAGTACATTGGGTTAAGTTTTTGTCTCGAAATGTGATTTTTAAGTGTATTTTTTTCCCCGAGGTATTTCTCTAACATAGAAAAATTATCACGGTGAAACTGTGGCATAAGAAGTAGTTGTTTTGATGTGGTGCAATTAATAACTATTTTGATTTTTTCTACTATTTTATAATGGATTTTTTGACTGAGATTGTTGTAGCTGTATTCCTGGAATGCATGTGTATTCGTCTTTCTGCTTAATGTTTAATCTTTTTGGCACACAGGTTTTTACAACAGAGTTTAAGGAATAAAAGCTTACAGATGAATGACTACAAAATTGCCTTGTTGTGCAATGCTTATTCAACCAATTCAGAGTGTTTCACTTTGCCAATGGGTGTACTAGTAGAGACTATTTATGGAAACGGCAACATGAGGACACCTCTTCCAGGGACTAATTGCATGGCATCAGGGTCTATTACCCCATTGCCAATGAACCTCTTGGACTCACTCACAGTTCATGCCAAAATGAGGTACAGTATATGCAGCCAGCTTTTTTTTTTTTTTTAACCTGTAAATCTGTGTGTAGCTAATTATCATCAGAAAGGCTTTCTGTGGCTGGACATGCAATAATAGATCTATTAATTTACTTTAAAAATGTGTTAAATTTCAAGACCATGTTTTTGACTGAAAAACACTTTCTCTCTTTCCTCAGTCTGATTCACAGCATAGCTACAAGGGTAATTAAGCTGGCTCACGCAAAATCTAGTGTGGCCTTGGCTCCTGCTCTTGTGGAAACCTATAGTCGCTTGTTGGTTTATATGGAAATAGAATCCTTGGGCATCAAAGGCTTTATCAGTAAGAAAGAAAACCTTTTTTTTCCCCCTTTCTCTCTGTTAAGTACTATTTTCTTTTAATGCCAACTGGAGACTGTAGTAAAACCGCAAATATAATGATGCAGCATGTATAAATTATTTTAACATGTAAGAAACTGCAGAAGTTGTCCTAGGGCTGCAGTAAATTCCAGACTAGTTGTGCCGCTGTCCCTTTGGGCCGTCACTTGTATGGCCAGGACCTTCCTGGTTGTGCTGTGTTGTGCAAAATCATGTGTAATGGAAAAGCATAAGCAAAGTTATGAGACACACAGGATACTTAATTGCTCTTGTTAAAATAATTTGCATGTCTGCTGTATATGTTCATTCAAAAGATTATTAAGCTCTATACATTTACAGTATCTTCAGACAGCACTTGCACATATGCTCTTTGGAGGCAATACATTTTTCACATCAAATATATGACTTGCAGCCTAATAAAACCAGTGTACTCTGTAGTTATATTTTAAGGTGTGATCAGTTGTAAAACTTACTTTACAAACTTCTTTTTCAAAAGGTCAGCTGCTGCCAACAGTGTTCAAATCTCATGCATGGGGAATTTTGCATACTCTGCTAGAAATGTTTAGCTATCGGATGCATCACATCCAGCCTCATTACAGAGTCCAGCTCCTCAGCCATCTTCATTCCTTGGCTGCTGTGCCACAGACTAATCAGAACCAGCTTCATCTCTGGTGAGTGACATTTGCCGTATTTGACCATAATCTCAGATTCCTTTTTGTTGAAAGCTGCATGAGAACTGTTTAAGTGATATTTCCCAGTCTTAGCTCTGTGGCTGATTTGTTTTGGGGTATGGCAGCAGGGCGTGTTTCAGCAGTACAGTTGGATGTCAGCAGTAGTGCTCTGTAGAGTTGCATGAGGCAGTGTCTTGCACTGACATGGCCAGCAGTGTCATGTGTCAACACACAGGATGTGCACCAGAACTGTCATGTCCAGAAGTGCTTCTTGCATGGTAGATAAAGGGCAATGCCTGCTGCTTGTAATCAGTGCTTGGCTTGTCTGACAGTGAGACTGTGCTTCTTTCTGTAGAGGATGTTATATCTATTACAAGAGTTAAGTTGGTTCCACTTAATTCTTATGTGAGGTTGATTTTTAGTCAAATCAGAGAATTAATCTGGTTCACCCTGCAGCTGAAAAGGGTTTTGTGCAAAACTATGGTAACTGTATGTGAACCTGAGTGGAGTCCCTCATAGGGTGTGTGTCATATCAGCCTAAAACAGTGGCTAATTTGAATACAAGAAAGGTGAAAAAGCTGGTTAGAGAAGGTCTAGAGAGGTTATGTAGGTAATTCCAGGCAAAAGCTTTGGGTTTACCTTAGTGTTAACAAAGTTGAAGAGCATGAGATTCAGTTTCTATGTAGAATCTGGGGCTTGTCCAAAAATTGAGGAAAACAGTGTCCATTCACTTTTAGAGTACAATAAATCTTGTGGGAGTATGTGAGACAGAGTAACTTCATTATTACCAGTTCATACAGAGAAAGTCTAATGAAATAGTAAATTCATAGATTCATAGAATGGTTTGGGTTGGAAGGGATCTTAAAGGTCATCTAGTTCCAGCTCTTTTGCCATGGACTGGCATACCTTCCATTGGACCAGGCTTCTCAATTTCTTAGTCTAAATTCAAATTGCCTAGTTGCTTATCCTTTACCAAGCATAAAGAAAACAGGTTAAGACAAGTTTCTCCTTAAATTCAAGGCCTTGCTCTCTTTATTGCCCTCAATCTTGTTTTATCATCTTAGTCTGTAAAATACAGATGTTAGTCACTTTTAATGAGCACTGCATGCAACTAGAATAGAGTTAACGAAACAATGGCTTTGGCCTTTCAAAGACACAATGTTGTAAAAGTCTTTCCAATGACTTCAAACTACCTGGTGTGAAAAGTGCTTCCAACTAAAGCACTGGAAATTAAAGTGCTTTTAATCAAAAGTTGTACTTCCTCAACTTCCTAATTTCTTTAATAAGGACAATTTAGTGCTGTCTACTTGAAGATGGTAGTTAGCTTTGAAGCTTCCTATGCATTATTCATGCCTTTTTATTTTGGTTTTGCATATATTTATTTATCTGTGTATCCTTCTTTAGATGAAGATGTACAAAAAAGAACAATAGGGAGCTCTAAATGGGAGAGACTTGAGGCTTTTTTTCAGGGTCTCTGGACTTGTAATTTTTGCTAAAGCTAGTCTTGAGTGCTTTATTTGAAAATAAGATACTGAAATAGTTGATAACAAATTTAATAAACAGTAGAAAAAGTGAACTTTTTCAAAAGGTTAAGAACATAATTTTTAAAACAAATGTTTCTGCATTATTTAAAACAGTAAATGGGGAAAAAAATAGGTATTTTTGGAACCTTAGAAACATCAGCTTAAGCATTATTTGCTAACAGGACTGTTTCCTTCTTTCAGTGTTGAGAGTACTGCTCTAAGGCTAATCACAGCTTTAGGCAGCTCAGAAGTTCAACCGCAGTTCACACGTTTCCTCAATGATCCCAAAACAGTTCTTTCAGCAGAATCAGAAGAACTCAACAGGGCTTTGATCTTAACTCTGGCAAGGGCAACACATGTGACAGGTAATGGCAGTACATCCCAGTAAAAGCTGTTGTCCAACCATTTCTCTAAAGTACTGTTCAGGAGTGTCGTGGAAATGACCTAGTCATAAAACATATCCCATGCACTTCGGGTTTGAAAAAAGTGGAATTTTAATTTCCAGCTGCTTCTGTTTAGGCAAAAAGCTATTATTGAAGCAGTAGTAAAATCAGACATTCTTTAAAAGTTTATACAGAGGTACACTGTAGGGTTTAGAGTTTTTTCAGGGTCTTATTTTGAGTTTCATTATTTTACGCCTAAATGTTTGGATTGATTACTGATACATGCTGTTTAAAAAAACAAACATGAAATATTCACTGCATCTGTGCTGCTCATGTGGAAGCCACTCTCTCTATAGCTTGCATTTAAGAAAAAGTAGTCTGCATTTTGGGTTTCTTTTTTTGGGAAGGCAGAAGAGGAAGCTTTCAATGTGTCTTTAATGTTTTAACAGTTTGCAGTTATGTGACATGGATCAGATTTTTGTTAGCTTTGAGGGAGATGTTTTCTGTCTCCTTTTTTGTGGTTTTAGTCTGCAGACTCGCTGGAGAGTTAGAACAACTGATCCACAGAGACTGTTGTAGGTGATTGGAAAGGGAAAGGACTTCTTTGTGTTAGTTTCTTTTTTATTTTTTTAGCCGTTTCTCAACCTTTAATGAAATCAACCCAAGGGTTGGGGGAATGAGGCTTCTGTTTCATATCTACAGCTTAATTGGGGAAGGTACTTTTGAACAGTCTTTTTGAAGCAATATAAAATGACATCTTGCAATTTCATCATCATTATCTTCCTTAGGATTTTTTCTAAAAGTCTAATCAGTTAATCAGCAGAAGCTTGTTTTAGTGACATTACAGGAAATTAAATATAAAATGTTAAAATCCTGATTGCTTTATTTCTAGCTCAAAACTTATAAATAATCTCCTTATTGTTAATAGCATAAGAAACGTAACATCCAGATTCTTCTGCAGAGCACTTAAAGTCAAGAAAGGGGCTGTGAGAAGTTGGACAAAAAGGAAACGTTGTTGAACAAGAAAAGCCTTGATGGATATGATGACAAAAGGAATACCAATAAGAAATGGTTTTGTGTGAAATTCTAATACCATCAATCTGTTTTCTAGACTTTTTCACAGGCTCTGATTCAATTCAGGGAACTTGGTGCAAGGACATACTGCAGACTATCATGAGTTTCACTCCACATAACTGGGCATCACATACACTAAGCTGTTTCCCAGCTCCTCTGCAGGTAATAGTTTAAACCTGAAGATCTTGCAACTGGAAATAGGCTGAATTTACACTCTTAACAAATCTTTTGCCGTTTGTGAGTTGGTGAGATTCTTCTCCTGTCTAGGGGAATTGATCTCAAGTCCCTAAAGAATGCTGCGTGATTATAACATTGCTATTTCTTTAGAAATGTGTTAGCTACATTCCCCTAGAGTATTCTAAGGCCAAGTTTGGTCAACTGATACTTCTGGTGCAAGGTAAATCAGGTGGTTTAAAAATTAAAAAATAAAACAAAAAGTTGGAAAAGCCATTTTTTCATGTGGCAGTTTGTCATGTAGCGTTGTTAGTGACAAAACAGTCACTGTGGTGTCACGGTGAAGTAACAACCCTCTCTAATGAGTTGTATTATACAAGAAAGTAGGAACCTATGTGGTGCTAAGTCAGGCAAAATGTCCCTGTTGAAATGTTTTACTATAGGCTGTCAGTCACAGCAAAGCCTCCTTTTTTCAGGTGTTCTTCAAGCAGAACAATGTGCCCCAGGAAAGCCGTTTTAACCTGAAGAAGAATGTGGAAGAAGAATACCGGAAGTGGAAGTCGATGACCAGTGAGAACGAAATAATCACACACTTCTCTGCGCAAGGGTCCTCCCCGCTTTTCCTTTGTCTCCTCTGGAAGATGTTGTTAGACACTGATCACATTAATCAGATTGGTTACAGGTGAGCTTAGAAACGTGCTATTTCAAAGTTACTACAGCAGCATTCTCAGTTCTGAGGACATAGGTCTTGTGCATTAACATCTTGTTCTTTTAATTAATTCAGAGCATGGAGAGCATGGAAAAAGACAGTGGAGCTAAGTAGGAGCCAGCATGCCATAATAATTGTGCAATGTTTAAGATTGGTTCCACCATGCAGTAGTCTGCAATGCATATTTTTCCTGGTGAGAAACAAGGATGTTAGGTGTTTGAATTAAGCAGTTTACTTATAGTAGCAGTGTTTCAGGCAATCTAAAAGAGTAAACAGAAAATATAAAACATTGGTTTACTTAGGCTTTACATATAAATAAGGGCCAAATATTTCTTTAAAAAACAAATGTTGGATTAAGATGAAAATTCATCACAGAAATAGTAGTCCTCTGATTTTTTAAAATTTGTTCTTGGTAGAAACAGCATCACTTCCTGTTGTGAAAAATAGATTAATTTATTTTCAGTCCTTCCTAGGTCTGTTTAAACAGTGTTTATGATAGCATGTATTACTCTTCTGTGCAGTGAGGAAATTGTTTATAATGCTATGGCTATATTGAAGCACACAGCATAGGAAAATTAAAGTTGAGTTGCAGAAGGTTGTCCTCAGAGGTGTATAACTAAAATTGCATAAGTAAAGCATGGGTTCTGGGCAGAATACTGCAGATGAAATTGGTGAACTTGAAGCATTTCCCCTTACCAGTATGTGGACTTAGGAATTCTGTTGCTCTAAAGTTGGGGTTTTTTTGCTTTGCTTTGGTGTTTCCTTCAGTTAATTTAATAAAGGGAAGGGAGTTTTGTCTTTTTTTTTTTTTTGTTAAGGACACCTGTGTTAAAACCTGCTAACTCATGCCAAATAGACCAGTTAAAAATGTATTAGGATCTGTGACAACTTCTTGTTGCCTATTTTTTTTCTTCCCTGCTAGGGTATTAGAAAGAATTGGGGCCAGAGCTCTGGTGGCACATGTCAGGACATTTGCAGATTTCTTGGTGTATGAATTCTCTACATCTGCAGGAGGACAGCAGCTCAATAAATGTATTGAGATTCTCAATGACATGGTGTGGAAATACAATATTGTAACACTGGATAGGTTGATACTCTGTTTGGTAAGTATCACTTCAGAAGATAAGATGACAGTTCATGCAGAGTCTGCTTCCTGACTAATTTTTTAGGAGCAATCTTTTTAAAATGGATTGGTCTTAAAGAGTGACTGTTTGCTAAGTCAATAGTCAAGTAAAATAATAGATTACTTCTTTAAGCAACATACAATTCCAACTCTTAGAGTTCTCTGAGTGTTCAGGGAAGCATTTCTTGGTTATTTAATGGCAGCCATTGAACTGGTATTATTAAATGTTGTGATTAGTGGTTTGGCTCTCTGACCTCAGAGCTGTGCAGTTATTTAGGCTCTAAATCTACATTGGGATCTGGACAGGCTGGATCAATGGGCTGAGGCCAGTTGTCTGAAGTTCAGCAAGGCCAAGAGCTGGGTCCTGCACTTGAGTCACAACAACCCCGTGCAGTGCTATGGGCTGGGCAGTTCTGGGCCCCTCCCTACAAGAGAGACATTGAGCGTGTCCAGAGAAGGGCAGTGGAGCTGGTGAAGGGTCTAGAGCACAAGTCTGATGAGGAGCAGTGAGGGAGGTGGGAGTGTTTAACCTGGAGAAAAGGAGGCTCAGGGGAGACCTAATCGTTCACTACAGCTACCTGAAAGGAGGGTGTAGCCAGGTGGGGGTTGGCCTCTTCTCCCGTAAGAAGTGACAGGCAATAGGACACGAGGGAACAGCATCGAGTTGTGCTGGATTGGATATTAGGAAAAATATCTCCACTGAAAGAGTTGTCATGTGTTGGGACAGGCTGCCCAGGAATGTGGTTAATTACTATCCCTGGAGGTATTTAAAAGATGTGTAGGTGTGGCACTTTGGGACATGGTTTTGTGGCAGTGCTCAATTAATGGTTGAACTCAATGATCTTAAAGGTCTTTTCTACCCTAAATGATTCTGTGGTTGTGCGATTCCTGCAGCCTTAAAAGGTAGAAGGGAAATGGCATGCTGTGATTCACAAGCATATGGAAAATCTTGTACCCGTTAGAGTATGCTTTCTTTGCTTAGAAGTCAATCTGTTTCATCATAGTAGTAAGACAGAAATGGCATTCTCTTGCTTTTCATGTTATCCTCTAAAATAAAGCAGTGTTCACCTAGAGAGAACTACATTTGCATTCAGTAGTTGGCCTTTATATATCATTTAAAATCTCATCTTAATGTAAAGCTGGTTGTTTGAATTCTAATTTGGTTTTCAGACTAAAGTCCAATCATGTCAGAGTGGCCACAGGTTAAAAACAATCTTAACTTCATTGTCACAAATTGGTTATTTTCAATAAGACAACTGACAGATAAAAGAGAGGTAGAATTCCTGGAGAAAATGCTATCACTGGGGAGTTTGTAAGACCTTCTGCCCATGGAATAAAGAATGGGATAGGGATTGAACCTGCCTCTTTTTTATGTCTTCACTTGAAAAATAGAGTTGATAGACCATATATTCATTGTGAATTTGTGTGCAGATGTAGCAAATTTGGCTCCCATGTTTTGGGGCTATAGAGCAGACAGCAGTGTCAGCTGTATTTCATGTATCTGATCTGTTTTGTTTAAGGCTATGCGTAGTCATGAAGGAAATGAAGCTCAAGTTTGTTACTTCATAATCCAATTACTCTTACTGAAGCCTAATGATTTCAGAAACAGAGTGAGTGATTTTGTGAAGGAGAATTCTCCCGAACACTGGCTGCAGAATGACTGGCATACAAAGCATATGAGTTACCACAAGGTATCACAGCTAATAACATTTTTCTATTGTAGTAATTTCTGTGGAATTGATACCAGTCGTCATTTACAGGACAGATTTATCTTTAGCACTGGCTGCTTTCAGCTTTGCTTTGGGATTCCTGATGTTCTCTTATGCCCATTTTGAGTGGTGGTGAAACTTCGTTCTGGGGTTTTTTTGAAGATATTATCTGCTATTCTAATAGCCAATTAAAGTCAGAGTTCAATTTTCTTCAAAGCTGTACGGTGAAATCATCTCACTGAATTCAAATGTGATAAAGAATGTTATGAAGTGTCTTTTTAAAGCAATGTAGATGCTGAATGCTTAATCCATTGCTTATAAAGAAAAAGATTTTGATTTTGCTGGATTTCTTTCCCTCCAGAAATACCCTGAAAAGCTGTATTTTGAAGGCTTGGCAGAGCAAGTGAATCCCCCAGTTCAGATCCAGCCCCAGTACTTACCAATTTATTTTGGAAATGTATGCCTGCGCTTTCTGCCAGTGTTTGACATTGTAATTCATAGATTTCTGGAATTGCTTCCAGTGTCCAAATCACTAGAAACTTTATTGGATCATCTGGGAGGTTTATACAAATTTCATGGTAAGTTATCTGTGAATACAGATGGATATATTCCTGTTGAGATCATTCTGTCCTCTTCACCTCTTTCATTCATAATGTTCATGTATTAGCACAGCAGTGCTTTGTTGCATTGCTGTTCTCTAAACTCTGTGTACATTTACATACAGGAGTGCTTTTCCTGTTTAGTGAATTTCAGCTTACTAACAGTGAACTTGCTTTTATTCAGGTATCTCTTGCTAATTAATGCTTCCTTCACACCTTTCCTTTCCATTCTCTTCTAGTAGTAAATACTTGGACCTGTGTCCTAACAAACTTTCTGTTATCAAGACTGAAACAATTGAAAAACATTTCCTCTCTCTATCCTTACTTAAGATTCAAATAACTTGACCTGATACTTGAATACTTTAAGAAATGCACTTTTATAATAATTTTTTTATGGGTGTCATTACGATGTTATGCTCAGACAATTTACTATACTCTTTCTTGACTGTAACTTCATACCTGGATTGTTCTTACTTAATACCTTCTATATGAAGAGATGATTTAGTCAGTTTACTTACAAATATATTAATATTATCATTAAGGTGTGAACTGTTAGTAATACTGACCTTCCTTGTTCCACTTTTGTTC
This sequence comes from Daphoenositta chrysoptera, assembly GCA_013397915.1. Lineage (NCBI taxonomy): Eukaryota > Metazoa > Chordata > Aves > Passeriformes > Daphoenositta > Daphoenositta chrysoptera. The sequence continues at coordinate 149,278 of VZRO01000389.1, forward strand.
TGCACACTCGCTAAAGACAAAGGGACAAGTCAAAGGAAAATTGTTTTGTATAGTATATTGAAATAAAGAACATGAATCAATGCCATATGTGTTGTTTTTAAATACATGCAACTTAGTCTTGCAGACCTCTGGATTTTAGTTGTGTTTGCTACCATAAACATAAAAGTGATGCTGGAAGTTACTTCTGGGTTTTGTTGTTTTTCTTTCCTCCTTGGCAGACCGACCAGTGACCTACCTGTACAACACTCTTCACTACTATGAGGGGCATCTCCGAGAGCGCACAAACCTCAAGAGGAAACTCGTTCATGCCATAATTGGCTCTCTCAAAGATAATCGTCCACTGGGCTGGTGTCTGAGTGATACCTACCTGAAATGTGCCATGAATCCCCGAGAAGAGAATCCATGGGTTCCTGATGATGCTTATTATTGCAAGCTCATTGGAAGACTAGTAGACAATATCCTTCTAAAAGTTTGCATTAAGTAAGCTGTGACAATGTCTTACAGCTTCATTTCATCAAAACATGAAGTTCAGTTTCTTTATTATTCTAAACAGGGGCTCTGCTGCCCTCGTAGACACCTTAAAAGATATGGTGAAAATTAAATACAGCTGTATAAATATTTCACTGTTTAAGCATCACGTAGGAGTACAGGTACTAACATTTATGCTTTCTGAATTGGATTCTGAGTATCAGAAAAAAAAAAAAGCTTGATGCAAAGTGTGAGTATTTAAATTTTTTTTCAAAAATAAGATTACTGTCCTGTAATGCCAGCTATTAGCATTACTGAGAATAAAATATTCGAAACAGTGCCACATTTCACATGTGGGAATAGCTGGCAAACTAGACAATAGGAATCTCCTTGGACTTTGGCTTCTTTCTGGAGCAGTTTTACACGAGTGGACCAATTTTCAGGGCGTTGCAAGTTCTTTCACTCCTTTTCCTTAACTTCCCTTTGGTTAATGTGTAACTTGAAAGAAGTTTACTGGGTGTCTCCAAAGAAAGCTAATATTATATAAGCCCCTGCTTTTACGCAACTGTTAACACTGAAGACCTTTTCTGTATGTATTTCAAATAAGTTAGTCTTGTTTGGGAGAGTGGAATATTTTCAGAGACTAAGCAGGTGCTCCTTTTGCATAAACTGTCACCCTAGAAGTCTGCTAGAAGCTCTTACAGAGAAGCAAATTAATGGTTTCTGAATATGCAAGTAGAAAACTCTTGTTATTTATATTTTCTCATCTTGGAAGCAGACAGTGAATGAGATGGTTGGTGTTGTTTTTTTCCACTTCCCAATCAGGGAAGTTTATCCTTTGCATGGCCTTGTGTGTGTAATATATTTATAGCTATGTATTCGCACAGTCCGTCAATGATTATCAGCATCTTAGAGTCATACTTCTGTATGTCTGTTTTTTATGAAACATGGTTGTTCTACTTGTTTTAAATAACTTTCGATTCAATTTGGTATGTGGTTTATGCACAGATTTTTAATCACTGTGCCGCTTATACTTGTCTGTGTTGGGGCAGCTTTTTTTTCCTTAACCATTGCCACCTATGGCAGGCAAATCACCTGGTCCATTTCCAAATTGTGACTGGCGGTTCAATGAGTTTCCTAACCCAGCTGCCCATGCCCTGCATGTTACCTGTGTTGAGCTCATGGCTCTGACTGTTCCAGGGAAGGAGGTGGGCAATGCTCTTCTGAATGTTGTGCTGAAAAGGTATGTTGGCTTTCTGAAATGGATTTTTGCAATATATCATATGTAATTAGAGATTGCTATGGTAGTCTATGATATTAATTTTCTAATTTTTAAAAAAAAACAAATGTATATAGGTAACATTTTATATATAAAGTATTTTTGGATGACAAACAAGGCGACAGAGATCAAGCAGAAAAATCACGTGTTAGACTCCTGTGCTGTAGTGGATTGTGTGCTTCAGGAATGGTTGACTTGGCATGATGCCCATAAAAGTTAGAGGGAAGACCTCACACAAGCAAAGATCTTATCCATTGGGTTCAGCAAGAAAGCCTGGATAAAGTCTGTTGTTCTTTGAGGTGTGCTGAGAGGAGGACATTTCATCAGTTGATATCACAGTATCTTTGAGTGCAAAGAAAGGGGTAGGAATCACTGGCAGGACTCTGAATTTTCCCAATGCTGATGTAGCTGAGAGGCACTTTGAAACTGGTGTGCCAAGGCTGACCTTTTGTCACGATGCATTAAATTTGACCTATACCACTGAGAAAACTGCAGTGAGAGACAGGACCTGGTATTCTTGTAGCCATTCAGTTGAGATCACTGAGCAATGACAAACTGGAATTACTCAGTTTTAGCCTCATTCAGCTTAGTAATATATTATTGTTAGCTCTGTATGCATACGGCATATGGAGGGAAGGGGTCAGTAAAGGGAGAAACAACCCTTATCACTAAAGCTTAAGGAAAAAAGTTTGAAGCCTTTGAAGGAAACCTGCTATTAATGCAAAACACCCCCAAATAAAGTTTTGCATGCAACATTCCAGTAGCATTTATAACATCTTTTGGCTCTTCTAAATACCTGTATGTGTTTTTGTAGTTCTCTCAGTGTTCTTGGCATAAGTACACCTGGTCTGTAGATGCATAAGAAGCACAAATTGCAGTTGTGTGTTTCGGAGCTTTAGTTTTCTTTTTCTTTGTCTCTAGTCAGCCCTTGGTGCCAAGAGAGAACATCACAGCTTGGATGAATGCGATTGGACTGATTATCACAGCCTTACCAGTGAGTCAATATGTTGTATTTTAAAATAAAAAAAATATTCTTCCAGCAGGCATTTATCATCTTTCTAGAGTACATTGTAAAAACTTATAGCCAATGTCTGTAGATTCCACTGCAAGCTATTCAGAAGGCTGTGTGCATGTTTGAGAAAAATCTACTCGTCCATCATGGTAAAATTGACCAGGGGTTTTGTTTTTCAGTTATGTTTTGAGGCTAGGATGAATAGAAGTGAATCACTCCTGTTGAAAAATATAGTTAAATACCAGGTGTGCAGTATTGAGAACTGGAGCTATGTAATAGGAAGATCTATAAGGGTTCTCATGCAAAGTTATTTTTTGATTAATGTTTGCACTTTCATATCCTGTAGTTCTTAAACCATGGAAATGAGATGTGGCTAAGATTGCAAAAGGAAATGTGTGCAGTACTGCAGCTTGTGTATCAGTAGAAACTTTGACCTTCTGAATATCATGACTCTTGGTACTTGACAAAAACTGCCTGAGTAATTTTGATCTTGCCATGTATGTTGCTTATATGTGTGACAGTTGTCCTTCCCTTGTGACATCTCTTCCCCAGTAAAATGGTTCCTCTTCTTGGAGGGAAGCCAACATGGATTTAATCCTTATTATTTTTATAATGCTTCTTATTCTTCCTGTTCCCTCTCCTTGCATCTTCATCCATATTCTTTGTCTTTTGTACCTGTTTTATTTCCTGTTTCCATCTTGGTTTTTTGGTTTGTTTGTGTCTGCAGTCAGAAGACTAGAAAATTCTCAGACCTCTTCCACTAAGGCTTTTTGCCATGTCTTTTCTTCATTTGTAGACCTTTATATGAGGTGATTAAATAATTAGATTAATGAGATGTGTCTTGATAATGCCACACCCTTGAGTGTGCCATACCCACTAACGTGGATGCTTTCTGTATCATGCATCTTAAATTTTCATCTTCATCAGACTGGTTTTAAACTACCATGTCATTTATAATTGTTCTGTATATACATATATATTTACATATACACATTTTAGAAATGCAGTAATAGTAGAAAGAGCTGAGGATGCATTGTCTTAGGTGATGTACTTTTTATAAACAATTCTGAATTTTTGTGTTTGTTTTGTTGTTTTGTTTTTTTTTTCTCCAGGAGCCATACTGGATTGTTCTCCATGATTGCATTGTGAATGTCATCAACAGTCCCAGCTTGACATCAGAGACAGAGTGGGTTGGTTACCCATTCCAGCTGTTTGACTTCACAGCATGTCACCAGTCTTACTCCGAGATGAGTTGTAGCTACACCTTGGCTTTGGCACATGCGGTCTGGCATCATTCCAGCATTGGACAGCTCTCTCTCATTCCTAAGTAGGTGTAATGATATTGATAATGTAATTTGTCTTTTAAATTCCATACATGCTGTAGATAAAAAAGCTCCATCGATAGCATTTATACCAGCAAGTAAATATATACAGGGGAGCTCCAAAACTTGTCAGATGGAGCACAAGGTTTTTTCCAGCTCCTTTGTCCACTGACATAACTCTTGTTGTCTGTAGGCTTTAGGGCTGTCGTGTGGCGTGACTGCCTTTTAATAAGCCCTTTTTAATCTTGATTACCTTTTATGCTTTTATAAATTTAAATTTTTCTTAAAGCATGGACTGTAGCATGTTCCTAAAGCATCAACTGTAACAGTAAATATTCTTCTTAATTCTAGAGCTGCCCTGAAATAATATTTGAAATAGTTCGTATTTGCAGATGCACACTGATTTTTTTTTAAATAAAGGTCTAAATCTGTGAGGGAAAATGTGACGTTTTGGCTAGAATTTGGTACAGGTGAAAGAAATAAAGAAAACCCAAATAAGCAAACAGGTGACGTAGTAAACGTTTTGACATATTACAGGTTCCTCACGGAAGCGTTGATACCCATAGTGAAAACGGAGTTCCAGTTGCTCTATGTTTACCACCTCGTGGGTCCTTTCCTGCAGCGGTTCCAGCAGGAGAGGACACGGTGCATGATAGAGGTGAAGTCTGGCTCGTGGTTTGCTTTATACTGTATAGATTATTTTACCTTTGCAATTATCTTAGGAAGCAGAGTGGGATAGAAATCTTTAATAAATATTCAGAATTAAATTCTATACAAATTAAGCAGTAATTGCAAGGGTCTGAGTTGCTGAGTTGGTATTCAGCTTACCCCGTTAACTGAAATCTTGTTGGATAAAACACCGTGTACATTTATTTTTTAAGCAAGAAAAGAAATAAAACACCAGAAATATCAAGAAATAGATGTTTTCTTTGGCTCTTAAACTACTTGCAAAATACACATCAAACTTACTGCCTGGAAGGGAGTATGCAAGAGGTGAATTGTGAGGATGGAGGAACATAAGCTGTTTCTTACATTCATGTCAGTGGATAAGAGTAGGGGAGGAAAAAAGAGATAGAGCTGGCCAGTAGACAGATGAGCTGAAAAATGTCAGATAGTAGAGACCATGCTACAAAGAAAGATCTTAACTTAGGAATCATTTGGTTTAGCGTAATGGGATGACTTAGACCTGTCCATTTGTCCCTGTAAGAAAGTAAATTGTTAGAAATCACATCTACTTAAAAAGCAGTACATATTTATTACATTATTTAACTGTATTTCTAATTCAAAGCATATTAAAACCTGTTTTCATTTGGTCTGTTCTTGTGTCTGTGGAAACAGATTGGAGTGGCATTTTATGAAATGCTCCTGAATGCAGACCGGTACAGCTCCCACCTGAACTACATGGATCCCATATGTGATTTCTTGTATCATGTGAAGTATATGTTTACAGGTGACAGTGTGAAAGACCAAGTAAGTAAACAGTAGATATTGATACTTGAGTTATCTTTCTTCCAGTATAGTAATTTAATCTTTTTGTGAACTGTTTTTCATGAGTAGCAGTACAACAAACTGCTTAACAGTTAATTAACAGTTGGTTAGTCTCTATATACAAATGAGGAAGTTGGTGCACTTACACACATTTAAAAGCTTTAGATGGCATAGACTAGGTATCTCAGATTGCAAGATTAATTTACGTAGTCTGAAATTTAAGATACAGCTTCAGGGTGCTTTAAGCACTATTATTAGAGCTATGACTAGAAATAAAGCTGTTGGATGTTTCGTAACAGTTTCACTTAATTTCTGATTCGTTAGTGTAACTTGACCTGTGACAAAAGGAAAATTTCATACATGTTCAATGAAAAATCATTCACCCAATTTATCTCTCGTTTTTAACAGTACGCACTTTAAAAAGTGTCAGTTGTGTGACTTGTTTTACAAAGCTTTGGTGCACAACTCTTACAACAGGGACAGTATTTTTAAGATTGTTTATCAGAAGAGGTCCAAAGGTTAGCATTTTTAGTAAAATATCACGTAAAAACCTCTATTTACTATATCTTCTCCCATTTTTTGTTGTGCTAATGTAATGTTTGTGTACAGTATGTAAAAATACTCCTGTGTTTTACTGAATGCATTTTTTTCTCTTTTTAAATCAGGTTGAGAAGATAATATGTAACCTAAGGCCAGCTTTGAAGCTTCGGCTGCGTTTCATAACACACATCAGCAAAATGGAGCCGGCTGCTGTTCCACAGCAGCCCCTCAGCAACGGGTCCCCAGCACAACAGCCCGGCCAGGTGCCCGTCAACGTGGCTCTGCCAGTAACCCAGTGAAGTGCAGTGCTGGGGTGGCCTGGGTGTGCAGGCGTCCTCCTGTCACGGACCCAGGTGAAGCAGCATCTCGTCTGAAATCTGGGATGCTTCATAAAAGGACAGAGAACCACGTACAGACTTGTGCTTTGATTTGTTTTGCATCATGAAGCTGCCCAGCTCTGTGCATGTCAGTCTTCTCAGCTACTTATACTAGACACTAGATGAGGGATATGTTGCCTTTCTCAGAAAGCCCTGAGTACAGGACCTCTGCAAGCAAATAATGTGGATTTCTGAAGAGTTTACCATATTTTGATCCCTATCCGGGGTTGAGTCATCTGGATTTTTCCTATTTTCTGCCTGTGATGTGAAAGGACTCTCTGTGTGTGTGAAATGGCCTTTTAAAATTTGGGTTCTGCCTTATTAAAAATTTCTATTTTGTATCCAACAGAAGAATTTAAATTCTTTTTGTCTTTTGGGCAGACAGTTTAAGCCCTTATACAGAAACGCTCCTAGACAAGAGAGATTGTATCAATTTTATTGAGTTAATTATGACATCTTTCCAAAGACTGAGAATGAACCTTTGAAAATACTTGTAAATTTTGTGTGTACAGATTTCATTAAACACACCTCAATGGGTTTGATGTAGTGTCAGTTACTAGACTATTGGATTACACCCTGGAGGCTGTCTCCAGTGAATCTGTTGGAAGTCTGCATATTCACTTCAAGCTCTGCTGGTTCATATTTGATGTTTCCTACTTGGGAAGTGATGTAGTTTTTATTAAATCAACCACATGAATTTTAGTGCTCTTACTATATTTTGGATTTGTATAATATTCTGCCTTAGGGTTTATGTGTACTGGCTCAGCAGGTTTTGATAACAGAATTGAAAGGCTCAAAGTTTTGTAAATATTCACCTTTTTTGACAAATTTTTAATTAAAAACCCCCACAGTTTAAAAATCTGTATTAATATTGTTAAGTTTATTTATTTTCCATACCCATTACCTTAAAAATAAGGATTGACCATAGTAAGGATACTTCCATGTTCCAAGTTCTCTATCAGCCTTACATTAATGACAGTTTTAACATGTTACTAATAGAGTCCAGATTAGTAAACTCTGGTCTGATTTATATATCTCTAAAAATTTAACAGTTATGGAAAGAGTTGCTGACTCAATGGGTAGAAGTTCTTTAGTCTGCTTTTTTGCTGTTGTTGTGCTTGGATCCTAAATTCTGACAAGTGTAATCTGAATAACAGAACTGTGAGTGCTCTTTAATGACCTTGCAGTCTGACAGAAAACCGCATTTGTCCATTTATGCTGTATCCTGGTAGCCGGTCACAAGTGGTGTTCCCCAGGGCTCAGTGCTGGGGCCACTACTGCTTAATGTCTATCAGTAATCTGGACAAAGGGGTCGAGGCCACCTTCAGTCAGGTTACAGATGACACCAAATTAAAGGGACAGTGTTGACCTTCTGGAGGGCAGGAAGGCTCTTCAGGGGGATCTGGACAGGCTGGATCCAAGGTCTGAAGCCAACTGTGACACGTCCTGTCCTTAGGTCACAACAACCCCTGGCAGTGTTGGGGGCAGGGGGGCTGGAAAACTGCTCTGCTGAAAAGGACCTGGGGGTGCTGGTGACAGCAGCTGAGCATGAACCATCAGTGTGGCCAAGTGGGCCAGTGGCATCCTGGCCTGGATCAGGAATAGTGTGGCCAGCAGGACTTGGCGGGATAGTGGGATACAGCATTACTCAGGACTGGTGAGACCACACATCAAATCCTGTGTTCGATTCTGGACCACTCACTACAAGACAGAGATTGAGGTGCTGGAGCGTGTCCAGAGAAGGGCAACAGAGCTGGGGAAGGGTCTGGAGTCTTACAAAGAACAGCTGAGGGAGCTGGGGTTTTTAAGTTGGACAAGAGGAGGCTCAGGGGAGACGTCATTGCTCTCTACAACTGCCTGCAAAGAGGGTGTAGTCTGGTGGGGGTCAGTCTTTTCTCCCAAGTAACAAGTGACAGGACAAGAGGAAATGGCCTCAATTTGTGCCAGGAGAGATTTAGATTTGGTATTAAGAAAAATTCCTTCGCTGGACGGTTGTTCATGCACTGAAATACACTGCTCAAGTGGAATCACCAACCCTGGAAGTGTTCAACAAGCATATGGACGTGGCACTTGGGGATGTGGTTTAGTGGTGAACAGAGGTGCTTAGTCAAAGGTTGGACTTGGTGACCTTAAAGGTCTTTTAACCCCTTAATAATTCTATGATTCTGTGTTTGCTTTTAAACATCTTGTATTTCATTCCAGAATCAAGTCACTGTAGTGCTGTTGGGCTTGGTTTTGATAAGACAAACAAGTAATAGTTGGTCAGGTAGTTGGTCTCCAAAAATCCAGTGAACTGTTCTGTACAGGCCTTCCCATAGGCTTTCTGGGCAGACGCAAGAAGCAAAATTCTGTCTGTGGGATTGCAGACTTTTGTTGGCAGTGAGACTTCTATCCCTAAGCAGTTTTGGAGCACATATACAGAAAAGCCTGTTGAAAGAGTGTGTGTTGTGGCTGTTCTGCATGCATGTTCTAACTGAGCATCTTTCTGAATTGTCTTACTTCATACTGAAATAGTTTTATTTGGCACCTGGAGTATCCCTTTTAATATTTAAACTAGCACCTATTTTCAGTCACAGGGATTCCAGAGGGAGTATTGAGGAAGTTGGGTAGCTGTCATCAGAAGCAAATGCTGAGAGCTGTTGAAATTCTTAAAGCTCCCTCATTGTGTCCTGTGTCTTTGCCACATGTGCAGTTAAGTTAAGCTGACTGTGGAACACTGGTCTGGCACTGCTGGGGTGGGATTTGCCTCAGCTGAACTGGCACTGGCCAGTCACTGAAAAACCTGTGTTTTATCAATACTGGACTAGATCCGAGCTTTTGTCCCGCAGCTTAAAGGCTGTGCATCCCACTAACAGTGCTATGAATTGGGGCCTCTGCTCACCTAGCAGGATTAGGGATTTACTGTGTGTTGCAAAATGCAAAGGAAAGACCATCTGTTCCTCCCAGCATGCACACTCTTTCTCTGCAAAACTCACCAAGTTTCTGAAGTTGCTAAACCTCACTAGTTGGAATAATATCTCTTCTGCAATCATCTACATTTGCATTTTCAGCAACAGTAGTGGTCTAAAAATCAATTCTTATTGATGTTTCCTTTGAGCCAAACATCTTGTTCTTTAAAATCCAGCTAAACAAATTCCCTTTCTAAAGTGCTAGCACAGTAAGACAAAATTCTAGTGTAATTTCAGACATACGTTTGTTATTGATTATGTCTGTCATATGTCTGGGTTTTAAAATTCAAAATATGTCAGTCAACATTTGTCAGTCTGCTGGTACTCAAAGTGGTTGAGAGTAGTGAGGAGTAACATAAGTCTGAGGTTTGGGGTTTGACTTTTGGATTTTTTTTGTATTCCAAATTGCAGGTAGCCACCATGGAAGAGACACAGTAGTACCAGGCTTCCTCCATCTCATCCGACTCTCACAGAGAGTATTGATTAAGTAGGGCTTGAAAGTCTATTATAATGTGAGTGGCTGAGTCAACAGATTCCTAAACCTGTAAAAAAAAGAGAGAAAATTAGGTCAGGAAAAATTTGAATTCCCTTTTTAGCCACCAGAGGGAGATTTCTTCAAAAAATTTAATCTGGTCTTCAGCTGTTTCTGAGTATAATGCAACATTCTGAACACTCACATCATCATTGGATCTACCAACATTTTTATCCCAAGATTTGACAACATAGAGGCCACATTACACTGTTGTCCTTGAGTTTGAAATATGTTTTATTTATTTATCTTCCTCAAAAGCTTGCTGGAGGACTCCATAGAGCTATGGGATTTGCAAAATCTTCCAAACAAATACAAAGATTTTTAGTCTTTCAGAATTGTCTCAGATGATTTCTTTTTATAAAAGCCAATCACTTGATTCATGCAACAGTTACCAGAGTTGATGACAGGTTTTTGTACTTTACCTAAAAAAGAAAAAAAAAAGAAAAGCAGTAGATAAGAACCATGTATTTGAGTTCGATTTTTAGCACAAAAGCTTTTTAGGACATAAATGGATAGCTGTGGCTTGGCAGGCTGTACCTGAAATCATGCAGCCTTTTCTGAAGGTGAGCTAAACAAGGGTAATATCTCTGCAACTCTAAAAGGTGGTGAATATTTCTGGCTTTCCCTGTGCCTTTGTTCCTTCAGCAAATACAAGCACAGTAGGGATTCTTTTTCTGGTTCAGGATCCAGAAAGCCAACATGGAGAGGTTCCCATCCAACCCCCTTATTTCTTCACTTGTGCACCTGCTGTTAGCCAGGATCAGAGAGATATCACTGTGCTTCTCCATCCATTCTCAGAATCATTTCAATTAAAAGAGACGTCTTTGTTCGAGGGTGTGGGAGTGGTCTTTTTATTCTTGGTTTCTTTTCCTTTTTTTTCCTTTTTCTTTCCCCCACTCATATATCTGTTCTGTATAAGCTCTCATGAGCTGTGTTGCTGTTCAGGTCTGGTCTTTCACCTCATTAATGTTTCACACAGAGACCACTCTGTGACTTGGTGGTGTGCATCTGATGTCAGATTCAATAGGAATGAGTTGTTTCAAAGGTAAGTGGGCACCTTCTAATATTTTCCTCCTGAAATGTGAGGGAATCCTGTGCCCTGGTGAGAGGAATGCAGTCGGTTCCTGTCAGCCATCAAAGGCAGGGGATCTGTAGTTCTGTCCCAACCCTGTTTCAGCCCTGAGCAAGCCCAGACTGCTTTACAGTTTAATTTTTAATTGAAAAGCTGTAAAGTCCCTGCATCTAATTGCCCCCACATCAGTGCTACATGGGAAATTCTCAAGCAACCCAGAAGCAAATGGCTTCAAAGTGCTGCATGAAGGAGGAGAGACTGAGGGGGGCCATGCAGCCAAAGGCAAAAAACCCAACACTATTAAATAGCTCCTAGGTTTACAATTTACATGTTGCGTGAGGCTCTGATCATACTGTTGTTCCAAAAATAAATTGAAAGTTCGATGTTCCAGATTTAAGGTGGGACTCCATTATTGATTTAGCTCGGCTCAGCCTACATTAAATCAGCCAGCACATCCAGAAGAGCCATTCTCACAGTTACTGTCTCTCAGGTGCGATTTCTTCATCACATGTACAAAACAAATTTCATATGCTTCATGTTTCCATGATCCTGCTGATGGGATATAATATCTAGTGATCTCTAGGGCATGTTAAATACTGCAAAACAAGCAAGGGCAGGACATACAAGTGTCAGTGAGTTATGTCTCACACCATTATAAACAGATGACTGGTGGCTACAAACAGGGGAAATGAGCAGACAGCAGACTGACAGTCCTGTGTAACGTTTGTACTGAGGTACAAATGGCCTGCTCCACGCTAATTTGAAGACTGTGTCTGTCATGACATCAACAGCAGGTATATTTAAAATTAGTAAAGTTCTACTGAAAGTTGTATAAAATACAATTAGCATGTTCTGTGTGAAATGACAGCATAGCATTATCTGAATGATTTGAGAGGAGTTGAGAAATTCAGTGTCAATTCCTACTGCAGCTATAGCTCAAGGCATGCAATTATTTAGTAAATATGTCAAAGCCAAGAGCACAAAACAAGGTCCTGAATGAGCCAGTCCCTGCCCTGGAGAACCTTCAACCTATAAATGACAGTGTGCAGAAAGAGAAAAATAGCGTAGCTGAGGAAGAAAAAATGTGTTGGGTTTTCTTATTAGAGTATCAATTTTCCTATGAGTGCTGCAAAAGCAGGATCTATGTGTGATATTTTTGAATGAATTTATGGAGGTGTTTGGCAAATGAAGAAAGGCCTTAAGAGGTGAGGATGAGATGAACATGGGAATGGAAAACTGTTAATGTTTTCTGAAGGGTTGTGAGGTTGAATTCTCTAACAAAATCCTTATAGGCTCTTTCCTTCCTTAGCTGTTTCTGCTAAGATGTAACTTAGCAGAAAGGAGTCCTGGATATAGCTTGTCCCATCAGTATCTTTTCTGTTGTATGTTCATATTATCAAGCCCCAGCTGAACCAGCCTTTAAGGGCTCTTACAGGAGTAATACCCCCTTTTTTTTTGCTGTCTTTCTTTGAAAGGCTAGATAAAATGATTAGAGAAGTGTAGATTGACTCCATGCATGATAGCAGAGCAGATTGTCACCTGCCTTCAGCAGATACCGAGCCTCTTCAGCAGCAGCAGTGCTCTGACCACAGATAGAAAGGGGAAAGTCAGGGATTGTATCCTTTCTACCACTGCAGAATTAGCATTGTTCTGTGAGGGAAACCATGTTAAACTACATGATAAAAAGAGTTCAGCAGCAGCACTATCTTCTGCTTCCCCCTTCCCACCTATTCATTTGTGCCCCCAGTGACTCCTCTCCTCCCTAATTGCAGAACTAACCTGTGAAAACAAAAATTGCTTTTCTCTTTTGGGAGTGAATCCTGTCTGGGATCTGGTGTGGGAGAGGCTGGATGAGCACCAGTGCCTGGGGGAAGAGCAGCATCATGAGCATCTCCCAGATTCCATGATGCAGGAGGCGCAACTTGTGGTGAAGGTGCTGGTGGAGGACTACATCCTGAGTGTGGACCGGGAATGTCTGGGTTGTTTAGTAGCTTTAGAAAGGACAGGGGACACCCTGTGGGGTTGGAAAGGAAGGTGTGAGTGCAGTGCTGATCTAACTAAGCCACAGCACAGACTGGTGCTGGTGGAATTGCAAAGGAGCAAGCCCACGCTGGTAACGTGTCCCTCGGCCTGCATGCGCCCACGCTTTGGAAGTGCAGGTCACACATCAGCCATGTCACCTCCTCTTCTTTGATGGCTTTGTGCCTGTTTTCAGCATGAGAGCTTGCCTTGTGAATCAGATATTTCCAGAGAAATTCTAGGAGCAGCTGAAAACAGAGTCTTTACAGTCTTTTTCCTACCTATGATCTCAGATCGAAACTTTTGATGCCATGGAAGTAACATGGCCTTCCCAAGTAGAGGACAGGATGGATTTTACCCCTCCTGCTACCTCCTGGCTGCTGGCCCGTGCCCTACTTCTCCCTCAGAGGGGCCTGGCTGTAGGTGCAGGGAAGTGGGTGCTGAGGGCTGGCATGTTGCCGGTCAAGCTGAATTTCAACAGTGCACTACAAAGCCTTTCTGAGCCTTCCACCTCTGGAATTAAAGGAGCAACTGAGGGAAGCCTGAACAGCACCCAGATGTTGTCTGGAGTCCTGTAGGCCTCAAATTTAACATGTCAGAAGCACTGTATGTGCTGTACCTAGCTGAAGAAGCAGCCTCAAATGAGATTATTTTATTATGTTAGGCACACAGCTGCCTATTTCCACTCTTCAAGTGGAGAATTTTAAACTCTCTTTATTCACTAGGATGAGTAAAACTCCCACACCACAGATGGGAGAGAACAGCCACCAGAGTAATTGAACTTTAACTTCCCTTTTTTTCTTAATAAAAAGGCATCTTCTAATATTTAGATTTAGTTTTGCGTATTTTAATAGCTGGTTTTGACCTCTACAAGGTTTGAGGTTTGGAGAAATAAGCCAAAAGAGAGGAGTGAGATGAGACACTCCTGAGGGGCCCAATTGTCCTGAACACTGGGCAAAATTAACTTCTCATTTTCCCCAATCAACCCCTGTGTTAAGTTCAAAGCAAAGACAATCCTAAAAAATAAAAAAAAAAAAGTCAATCCTGAAAGAAATATTTATGTAAACTCCTTCTCCTCCCGCTATAAAAAAAAATGTGGCTAAGAGTTTTCCGTATTTTCCATGAAGCTCTGGGGGTTTTTTTGTGCAAAAGGAATGAACAGCCTTGAAGAAAGGTCACAGCCAGTGGCAACTGCATCATTTGCAGCCTCACACGCTCTGAACAAAAGTGTTTCTAGATTGGTCTGACAAAAGCTGGAGATGCTGTTTCCTGTCCCTTGGAAAGAGGAGCTCCAATTACTCCGGCTCACTGCTTCAACTTGACACTCATTATGACACCTGCAATAGAGGCGAAGTTGCTCTAAGGAGAAATTTGTTTTTCTTTCCATCCACAGTAAAAACAAAAGTACAAACCCAGCCGTAGCCATTACTGCTTTCTTGTGCTGGAGCTTTTTTGCAGGGCAGCAATTGTTCCACTGTTTTCTTAGACTGTCTTTCTACAGTCTGTCATATGACTGAAATGCCACTTTAGCAGATTTTAAGAAATATGTGTTTCCATGACATACAATGCTGGGCAGGACTTCTTGAGTATCTTTGAAGGAAAAAAGCATTCACAGAATATGATTCATGTTACTATTTATAATTTAGGTCAAATTTTTTTCTCTCTTTTCCATTTTTCCTTTTTCCCCTCAACAGCTTCATTTTACAGTAGACTTAGGCATTTGCTTTATAAGATGGATAACCCTTGACAGATAACAACTCTGTCACCTTTGCACTCTGGCAACTATTTCAGATTCCCTTTGAGATTTCCTTGGGGTTTTTCCTATTTTTTTTTTTTTTTCACTCAGCATTTTCTGTAGGAAAAGATTAACAGAACCAAGACCAGAGGACTTTCATGATTCCCCACAGCATTGCTACGTATCTGAGAAAAATTCCTGTGCTTCAGTGTTTGCAAGAAGCCCTGCCCCAGGCAAGGGGCACAAGTGGGCAAGCACACTCAGGGAGGGCTCTGCAGAGCAGGGATACGCAGCACTTCTCCTTATGCCTGCCTTCCCAAGCTCCCCTGCACTCGGATCCTGCTCCCCTGAGCTTTCTCCTCTCTCTCGAAGTGAGCCACTGGAGAGACTCCAGACCAGCCCATGAAGGGTGGCCCTGTCATGCATGAGCCACTGCAATGCAGTTTCTTGCTTTTCTGCAGACTCCATGCTGGCATTATCCCATTTCTTCCACTTTTCCATGCTCCCACTCTCACTGCTGTCATCACAGCTTTCCTCTGCAGAACCTCAGTGGCCACCAAGCACAACTTGCACTGGATTCAGCCTCCTCCAGCTCTGAGCTGCTCACCTCTGTGAACATGGGAAGCAGCCAAGAGCTGAGCATTCATATTGCAAATAGTAGTAACCATTTGGTGAAGACTTGGGACTTTTTGTTTTTAAAAGAGGGCAAGAGAAATTAATCAAGAAAATAATAGACACATTAACTGTAATTTCTCATTATTTTCAGACAAAATATAAAAATCTCTTGAGAATTCTGCAAAAATGCAATGACCCATATTTGCCATGCAACTTTAATAGAAATGATTTATTTGGTTTTTTCCTTTCTCAGTCACTATAACATGTGAGTAGGATCAGGATATTTGCCACCTGCAAAGGAATGCCACTATTTAATTTTATTTTCCATAGCTTTCTGAGAAAAGTGCTATATCACATGAGCTGTGGCAGAGGTCCAACCTCCCAGCCTGCAAAGAGTTTTATTGAGTGTGTTGATGGTGCTCTCGCCTCTCTCAGAGGCAGTTTGGTCCACCTCTTTCTTCTCTTCAAAATGAGCACTCTCACCAAAATGAAAATAGCAGAGTGCTATAATTATACTCTCTTCTTCTTTCAGTGTGTGGAATTTACACTGGAGAAGATGTTGGCTTGAGCACATTTCCAGCCAGTGTGCAAGCAGAAGCTGCAGCACTGCAAGCTGTGAAACAGTTTTATATATGAATATTCCTGGTCTGGGCCTTACATTGGAAACCATATGCAGGGTGTACAAGCTGTCCTGCACAGGAGGCTTTTCTAGTGTTGTATCCCAAAATACTGGTACAGCCCTTAAGATAATCCTTGCTCTAGGCACCTCCCCAACATTTAGGATCATGCACGAAAGTCTTGAAGCAAAGAGATTGATGAGAAGTCTGTTTGTTTGGGTCCTCTGTCAAACGTCAGTGAAGCCCAGGAAAACCTTGTCATCACTTCACTGGGCTCTGGATGTGGGATTTGCCCTTCTCAGACTGGCACACACAGCCCAGCCACCAGGTTTGCCAGCTGGGGTTGCTTGGCAGCTACCTGGAATTGAGGGAGGGCCCAAGGCAGGTTATGTGGCATAAATGATTGATTTAAAGCTTTCCAAGCGTGCATTACTTCAGCCTTAAACATTTAACCTGTGTTTCTATATACCTACTTGTTTTAGATGAAGATGTTGGAGCATACAGTATTCAGCTAACTCAAGGAAAATGCAGGATGGATTGTTTTATGAATTAAAAACAGAAATGGTCCCCTAGAGCACATGCAATGCTTCTCAAGTAGCATCCTGTGTCAACGCTGTTAGAGAAAAGAAAACCCTTTGAAGTGGATGGGGGACCATAAAAATCCAATTTCTATGATCTGTCAGCAAACTATTTCTTCTACTCCAGCAGATGACATGCTAACAAAGCTTGTTTAAGCAAACATTTCATCTTGCTTAATAAATTATAAAAGGCAGCTTGCAAATGGCATATTTCACTCACAGTGACATAAATCCCAAACAGATTTTTCAGTAGTGTTACGAATTATATAAAGTGATTTATAGGTTTCCTTGGCATCTATCTTTTTCCCTGAAATAAGACAAACTAAAAGACAGAAAACTAGGACAGCATTAAAAAAGCTTTAGGATGAAACGTTACAGAGTGGGAGTACTGGAGAAATTAAAGTATAAAATGCTGATAAACAACCAAGGCTCATGGCTGAGGTATGGGAAGGAACTGCAGGTTTGTTCTCCTTCTCTGATACAGTCTTCCCAAATGATCTTAGACAAAGCTCTGCAATTCACTATTAAAAGTTGGCAAATGATGCTTCCACCACCTCCTTCTTGGGCCATGGAGGCTGTAAAGTACTCGTGTAGATAGCAGTAATTAGGGCCATGTGATGGCCATAGGGAAATAATAGAGGAAATCATGGAACAGCTGCTAAGTGCAACCTTCCCCTTGAGCCTGCTACTGTCCTCTTTGGCTTCTGCAGAGGTTCTCAAACTTGTGCTCCTGTGCTGTCACCACTGTCACTGTCAGCTGCTGCCCCTGTTTCTACCTGTTACAGAAAATTTTCAGTTGTCTGTAGTATCTGAAATCATGGCTTAAGTGCTCCACACCAAATCTACCACAATTCAAGTAGGTCAAAATCTAAAATGACCATCAAGATGGAGGTGGGTTTTGTTTTCCCCTGAGGAAGAAGGGTAAAAAAAGAAGTTTCAGATAGAGACATAAGCATTCAAAGGACAGGATCGTATTTCTTCTACAGATTTTTTACCCACCCCTTGTTCATCTGAGTGACATTTCCTGCTGAAATCACTGTCCACAATCCTATTTATCACCCCCAGGACATATCCCACCCTCTCCAGCCTCAGGCTGTGACAAGGAACCTCACTCAGCAAGACGAGATGCATGATGGCTCCTTCATTCTTGTGCTTTTCATCCTGCAGCCAGGTGACAGAGGGAAGACAAAAAAATTAATGACGGTGTGTAATGGGAAGACTATTGACAACCTCTCTACATCCAAACAAGTAAATTTATCCCTGTAGTAACTTAGTCAAGCCCCTCCATTTGCAACTGTCAGAAAGAATTTGCCCAGAACAGAGCTAAGAGCTTGTTTATGGCAGAGCTTGTGCCACTCAGCAAGGCTGGTGTGTCAGAGTGGTGCAACTCCATAGCTCATGTAGCTCATAGCTTGATAAATGATGCCCCTGGTTAAGCTCTTTCACCTTGCAGCGAGGTTGCTGTCCTTGTCCTTCCACTGTCCTTGTCCTTCCATGTGCTGTACCAAGGGCTTTTAAGCTTCTTTAACCTCCTTGTTTACAAAGTGGTAAAGCAACAGCACAGCTATAAATGAGGAAAAACTGGACCCTTATAATTTGCTCGGCTCTGTATTAAGCTGTTTTTCCTGTGAACAGCACCTCTGTGGTACTACCAGGAGTGCAGTGAACAGGATGAACAAGCAGGCAGATATGATCTGGGAGCACAGGCAGGCTGTGACTTAACACCCCTCTGTAGTCCCTGCCTGGTGTCAGGCGTGGGGACAGTGTGATGGCCCTGGCTGCTGCCAAATGAGCCATGACTGGACAACATGGATACCTACTATTCTTTCAACACAATAACATGGATATTTAATCGCTAAGAATAGTCCTTCTCGTTTTCTCGCCATGCATGATGGTGAAGAAGCAGTTCAGGGGAGGACCTCCACCTGTGGCTAAGAGGTAGCAGGGATCATGCTTTAGGTTGCATTGTCCCTGTTTCTCACACCAGTGTTTTTTCTGGGCGAGTATTTCGCAGCTGAGCCCTGGAAAAAAAAAAAAAAAAAAAAACAACAAAACAAGGCAAACCTAACACTTAGTTACCCCTTCAAGTGAAAGGTGGGATGAAGACACTTACCTTCCCCCTTTCCCTTCTCCGTTTCCATCCCCTTACCTCTTACACAGCTAGAGCTCATGTTTTTCCCATATGCAGATAAGCAAGACTACAGTGACTTGAAAAGCATCACTTCTGATCACATGAAGTGCTGAGACTTGATTTCCCTAGAGATTGTTATCTCACTGTTAACAGTTGTTTAGAAACAGGTATCAATGGGAATTTGTTGTCAGAAACTCTGGTGCAGAGAAGCTTGCTAATCTATCAGCTCTCCTCCTCCTCCTTTCCTCCTCTCCCTTTCATAACAAAGATAATTTCCATTACTTTTCTGCACATTCAGAAGCAGCACTCATTTGCAGAGTGCTGTAGAGCCTTGCCAAAGTTACAGTTTCCAAAACAGCAGCTGCTCATATCTGCAGGTAGTGGGGGAAAAAGGTTTTGACTGGTGTCATACAAATTTTGAGTGGCGGTTCAGGAGTGTGTGAAGGAAGACAGATAACATACTGATGTTTTAGAAGTCCCAGTAGTCACACAGAAATATTATGCTCAACTTTGCTATTACCCTCAGTTTACAAGTGAGATATTAAACTATCTTTCAACTGCAACTGATGCTCATACTAAATGATCTTTTTACATTGGCCAAATTCCCTACATATTTAGAGTGTTTGTCCATTGTGTCTCATTCTGTGCAAGGTCTAAAATTCCCTGGGACAGAAATTCTCTTTCTTATTGCATCTGTTCTCAGTAACTCGTAAAGCAGAGCTTTAATTCCCCTCAGTAGGGCTTTTAGGCACAGCTTTGCTGTAGCATTAGGTGCTTGAAAACCCCAGACATTCAAAGATGTAGAAATATGCAGATTCTGACATTTCCCTTTCCTTGAGATGTCTGCACAGCACCTCTCAAAAGCTTTGCTTGTCTTTCTGAGAATGCTATGAAATAGTCCTCTGCTGTTCATGCTTTTGGCTAAGAGCCTTGAAAGAAAGTCAATAAATTGTAATTTAGAAGGATCTTTTATAGCTTCCTGAAGAGGGGGGACTATATCCAGGTATTTATGCTGGCATGGCAACTTCCCTCATAATGATAATTCTGCCACTTCAATAAAAAATCTTGACTTCCAGGGGGACTGGATTCTGCCTCACTAAGAACATTTTAGAAGAATGAAACTGGGTACATGCTCCATTCCAGAAAGTGTGCTCTTTTAAGGTGTTATATTCTTGTCATATAAAGTCCCAGAAAATTATAGATGTCAATTTAGTCATGTTTTCATTTTATATATTCCAAAGATCACTCATCCAGTCTTGGGTATTCGCCTTTACACCAAATAGTGCTGTGGACATAAAAAAACCTTGATGTGACAATGCTTCAAAATCATGTGGAATTGATTTTAGCAAAGTAGAAATGTTGCAAGTATTCAGTAACATGCAGAATTGTAATTTTGTGCATTACAATAAATGAGAATTTTTTTTAAAACTCACAAAAGCTACAAATGAAAACCTGGGCTTTACTCAAGCAATTCTCACAGTTTTCCTCCAGAAAGGAGGAAAGTCAGACACATGTGTTGAACAGCAGTCAAATTGTGACACAAATGCAAATCCTACATTAAGGTAAAGAAGTATATGACATGCAAGATTTTATACTCATCAGTTGCTTTTCTTGGGTTTATTTCAGCAATAAAGATCAGAGATGTTCCTTCATTATTTCTCAGCTAGGGAAAGACTATTACAATTTGTCCAACTCCTAAAACACTGTGATAGCACAGTGGGGGATTCATGAGTGCTTTGATTAGGACTTAGAATCACAAGGAAATAAAAAGGAAAGCAGAAGGTGGTTCATTGTCAGCGTGGTCTAAAACAAAACAGAAAGGAAGATATGACATACTGCTGTGTTTCCTCCCTCTGCAGAGAGTTTCCCTGTGCTGGCTGGGGGTCAGGAGAACAAAGTGAGTAGAGCAAAACTATCAGAGAGCTGGAGGTGCTGTGGAATAACCTGATGTCCATCTGAACAATGTCTGGTCTGCCTGAAGTATTTCTCAGGCTGAATGGGCTGTTAGCAGGCAGGACCTTGTCCCTGAGTGGCACAGGCAGAGGGTCAGGCAATGCCCACCAGTCTCCCCAGGCTAAGACAAGCATGGTGAGATGGCTCCAGAAGAACTGGGGTAAGAGGACAAAAAAGAGCCAAGTTTGCTGCTGGTGGCCCACACTGCTGATCCTTGCAACCTAAACATCATGTCACGAGTGGCAGAGCAGGGAGGGCAAGCCTGCAATGCAGCAAACACCGTGGCCAGTTCCAGTCACGTCCCTGGGACCTGCCGCATTTTGGGCTGGGTGGACACCACAGAGCACATTGCCCAGTCCTGACCAGCAGCAAGGCTACTGTGCCATGCTCAGCGTGGTCAGACTGTGGGGCTGAACCCAGCACATCTTATATCTTCCCTACATGAACCAGGAACATTCACCTTTTGCTCTGACAAATGCAATACGGCTTTACCAGGAGCCTTTTCTGCTACACTGCCACTGCACATTTCCCAGTTCTGTAAACAGTTCCCTTGTCAATAGAAAAGCTGTGGAAGGCAGATTACGGAAAAGCTTTGGGAGGGCAAGAGAAATTTCTGGACCGTGTAATATAGCAGGTCACAAGCCAGTGCCAGAATCGCAAAAGTCATCTCTGGAAGGGTTTTTTTTCTGTACCAACAGATGGACCAAAGTCAGAGCTTTTAATGTAGGCTTCTATCAGACTGGGGAAAAAAAATCATGATCTTAGTGGAACTGAAATCTGTTTAAATACTTTATACTTGTATTTAAATAATTCAATAATAGCATATTTAGTATGCACTATTTAATAACTCAATGCAGGTAATAGTTCATAAATATATAAAAACATAATCTGCAATTTAAGAATTTGCTGCTGGAAGTGGTGTTCATAGGGCCCTGTACAGTAATAATTAGTAATTTTTTGTCTAATTCCTCTAAATCTATTTGTATGTCACAAATATACAATTTTATATTGCCCTCAGTGCTATAGCATACTAGTACCTCAGAAAATTCATCTATCTATCCATCTATCTGTGTATCTGTCTATCTATATATATATGGGTCAGTTCTGCTTGTACTTGCTCCACCCACAACATAGGTATGTAAAATCCCTCAACATAAAAATGAAAGAGACATGGAAACAAAATATTGGTATGAAAATGTCAAAGTGTTTTATGTTAATGCTGTTGAACTACACAATGATTTGATGTTTCATTCAAAACAACAGTTTCTGATCTAGAAAGGAAGGAAAGTTAAAAAACAAATTGAAAGGAGTTTAATTGTGCACAACGTATTTTGTTCTATCTGAATGAATCGTGGACTTGTTTAGGTTGTTTTCATCCAATAGGGAAATACTTGTTTTGATTTAATTAAAACTGTTTGTTTCCAAGAGTGGGGGACGACAGTAGTCTCTACAGTTCACGTGTGGACCTAAACCCCTGCGTTTATACACCTGACCCACTCTCACTCGGTATTCTTTCTGAAAAATTCCAAAAAATCCTGGTTTGGGTCTCCTGACCCTCTGGATACCTCTCTGTGGCTCGTCCTTTCACTTTGACTCTGCACCGCGTCCCCATGAGTCTTTCATCTCAGCCCTTGGGTAATGGGACATTAAAAACGAGTCAAGTGTCCTTGGACTAATCAATAGTAACTATCTATGCAGTTTGAGAGCACGCTGTAGAGTTTATCTGAACACGTTTGCTTGCACAAAGCTCGTTCTTTACCAGTCGTTTCTGCATTTTCCCGCATCAGGATCAGCCCCTCCTAAACCTGCCTGGCAAGGTGATTTTACCATACAACGTTCTCTCTATGATGAAACATTTTTTCAGTAGGGGCCTTTGTTTGGCTTTTGACACGGAGAAGTAGAACAACAGCAACACTGCTGCCAATTCAGCTTTAAAAAAAGTATAAATAAGAAGCTGTCTTATTTTTATCCTTAAATAATTTCGATCACAAATAGAACAAATTATGTGACAAACAGCTACCTAGTGAGTTAATTAGCCGTGAATTTTCTATTTTGAATTCATCAGCAGTCATATCACCAGGAGCCAAAATCAGTAAGAAACCTTTTACGTTATTGTTCTAACTCACAGCTTTTGCCTTAAGTGAGAGAGAAGGAGGTTGCCTGACTGACCGATTGATTGTGCCACAGTCTGACGGTGGAGGAAAGCTATGAGGCTTTTATGGCTGTTTGGGAGATGACAACAAATACTCTGATGGTGTCATTCCTGTTTGAGCTGGAACAAGCAATCATTTCATGCACCGCTGCAGAGAGGCAGAATTCCCCCTGTTTGTTTATAAGGTCCAGCAAAGGCAGGTGGAGCTGGAAGTGTGAGTGTGGAAACATGATACCTGCTAGAGAGATAAAGCTTTTGTAGCCCAAATGCTGCCATAGATACTGCATCTGAATAAAGAAAAAGGAATTGATAACACAAGTGTCTCACACGATCCTCATAATAGCTCTTCTTTCTAAATAGATACTTTTGGCTATTCTAAAGGGACCCAATAATGTATGTGTTTGCTTTGTTCTGAGGAGCATATACGCATTTTTAAAGACCAAAGTTCAAAAGGCTCTGCTTGTTCAAGAGGATGCTCTGTCAACAATCCCCTTGGTTGCTTTTTTTTTTTTTTTATTTTGCAAGTTTCAGTAAGAACAGTAAGAACTTTCTGTGGAAGTTCAGACAGAACTGAGTAATAAACAGTGGTTTTTTTACAAAGAATAAATACAAATATATTTGTTTACTCAGTACCCTTGAGACTGGTGAGATCAGCTGTAAATTGACTTCTTTCCTGAAGAACTTTAGTTCTTTGTTGCCTCTGACTTCATGGGAGTCTTTCCACTGGCTCTGGTAGGAGGTAATGATTGGAATTAAAAACATTCTCAAAAGTTTCTGTACCCTCCAGTCCGGTGTCCTTATTCACAGGCAATCTGTCTTGCTGCTTGGGGTCAGAGAAGGGGATTTTAACAGGAGAAGATTCATGTGAGAAGTCCAGAACAAAGTGTCCAAAATACAGCAGTACAGGGTAAAATGCAAATATAAATTCTGAAATAAGCAACCAGTAATGAGCAGCACTCAGTACTCAGAATGACAAATTCACGGGGGCAAAGTAAAAAGAGACTGAAACTAATCCAGCCTGGTGTAAGATGCAAGACCGACTTTTCAAGCTACAAATACTTTTTTGTTTTGGGGTTCAATTTTAAATGACTCAGAAAACACAGGAAAAGGAAGGCACCACCAGCCAGCATTTATACCTGGTGTGCTTTGTGGGTACACACTTGGAAACAGACTTGTCTGAAATTCTTGTGCATGTCTTTCTTACTAAACAGGAAAAGCACTCTTAGTGTATTGTGAGTGTATGTATATACAGGTGTGCTTCTCAAACTGTGTTGATGCCTTCCTTCCAGAGGAATAGCAACTTGGAGTCCTTCCTCCAAGACACCTCTGAGGTCTGGGGATGTAAAGGCAATGAATCCTGCCCTAAACTTCCCAAGCATCCCTCTTCCTTCCCCTCCAGCTAATCCTTTTCCTTGAAGGGCACAGCACAGAGCTTGGGGAACACCAGAGCAGTGTTATGGCTAGCACTAAATTTCATTTTCTACCTGATGCAGGGTGTCTCTATACTTTAGGCATTGAATGTGAGTCCTGCTATCAATGATATCTTGCCAATCTACCTATAGAAGTAATAACAAGTAAAATTCAGTTCACTCCTCAATGATTCATGGTTTTTTTCATATCCTCTCTCTGCCTTGATAGTGAGACAAGAGGTCAGAACTGCGAATTGTCCTCACCATATTCTGCCAGTGTTACCCAAGCCTTTTGTGATCTGAAACCAGTATCCTTCTCATCTTTATAAAAGATAAATTGTTGTAAAAATGGATTCCTAAACTATAGTAAAAAACGGAGAGTATCAAGTTCTGTATCCCTAGTTCCAGCTGTCAAAGTTTGACAACACGGATATGTAAATGCATAATTCTTCAGAAGTTTCTACTGTTGCCTGTTTCCTTGCATGTTTTATATAATCTTTAGATAAATTATTCAACCGAAGACTTTTTATTTCCATTTTATAGAGGGGTCTACTGCTTTCTATTTGTGTAAATGTTTCCCTCCACAGATGAGAAGAAAATGCAGAGGAATTTATCCTTTACAGAGAACAAATATTAATAGTTCGTGATGAGTTTGGCGTGATGGTTGCAACAGAAAAGTGTCTGGTAAAAGCTACCTTACAATACACCTTTTGTTGTGGACGTTTGCACCGCTAAACATCCACAGCGTGAATTATACTCAAGGGGAGGCAGGGAGGTTGGTTTCCTTTTGACACCGGCAGTGACTGCTAACGCGCTGATTAACTAAAAGCAATGGCATCGTTGCTGAGTGAGTCATTAGCATCGTCATGAAAAGCATTAATGAGGAGGGAAAAAAACCCCAATTGCTTAGAAAAAAGCACAAAGCACATGATGGAGTATTTTAATTTGTTCAAAAATAGTTTCTGCTCCTCTGCTGGTATAATTAAGGCTTTATTAATTTAGAATGGGAACAGATGAGAACATGAAGCTTTGTGTGTCTGCATGAGCTCAGGCACGGCTCATAAGCCTGAAGAGAGACCACCAGGAACCACAAGCTTTGAGGGGCAAAGGTTCCTTCATGGTGCAGGCTGTGGAAGAAATGAATACCAGCCCCCTCTAAACTGATGTCTACTTCAGGATCAGATTTTTGCAGCATGCCTGTGTGGACAATGGGCAGACCTCAGGAGTGTGACTGTTTAATCATGTTCAGTACAATTCGTTTTCTGTAAACTTACAACAAGAACCTACAAATAATGTGCAAAAAAGGCAAAATCCTATGCCTCTGCATGTAAATGGAATGGGCATTGGAGTATAACCAGGAGTTCATCCATAATGTACTAATGCTCCCACACCAACTTTAATATATCCATGTGGAAATTACCTCCAGAGAAACTCCTCAGACAAAAAGCCATTGAAAATTATAATAAACTCATGTATTGGAATTATTGAGGTCTATATTAGGCTCCAAGACTGGATCTTGGAAATCCTGACTTGGGAATCTCATTTTAATCTTTTAACCTTCAAACAGTCTGGATCAACATTCCACTATTATCTGCAGGACTACTGTGCAGAAGTTCAGAAATTAAAAGTTTTCGGATTGATTCCACTGAACATATTTCAAAGAAAATAAAGCATAACCTTGTCTAGATCGTCCACTTCTATGTGTGGACACTGAAAGTGACTTGTGTGTTCAACATATCAAGGAATCATAGAATCATAGAATGGTTTGGATTGGACAGAACCTTGAAGATCACCTCATTTCAACTCCCCTGCCATGGGCAGGGATGGCTTTCACTAGACCAGATTACTCAGAAAGGGATCATAACAATTCGTGACCAAAGAATAAAGGTTTATGACAGGTTCTGTGTGACTTGAAACACACATTCAGAAAAACCACAGAATAATTTAGGTGGGAAGGGATCTCCTAAGGTCCCTTCTACTCTGACCTTCTGCTTGAGGTCTAGCCAGATCACCTTTTCCAAGGGTTGTGTCCAGTCAGGTCATCCAAGGATGGAGGTTCTCCAGCCTTCCCTGGGTCCTGTTGTAGGATTGGACTACCCTCGTGCCAAAAAAGGTTTTACTGATATCTAACAGGAATTTCTCATGTCTTCTGTCTTCTCAGATCTTCTGATCAGGCAGTGGCAGTCAGCCAGAACATCTCCCTTGAACCTTCTCTTCTTCATGGGCTCTTAAAGAAGTACAGTGCACTTGACTCCTACAGATCTGCACTGCTTCCTAACATCAGGCAGAGCTCCTTGCAGTGGGTAGCCAGACTGTGACATTACTCACTTCTACCCACTTTTCTCCTCTGTTTGTACCAGGTACCCTGTATCTCTCTAAAATACTATTTTAAGAGAATCATGACTTTTAAACTAGTTGCTGGCATACCTCCCTCTACCCACAGGAAAGCACAGCAGCCACTGACACAGGCACAGAAAATCTGAGCCTGCCATTCTCACCCTGTATCCACCTGTGTGCTGCTGTCCCACTCCTGTGCACATGGGATTAACCTTTGCAAAAAGGCTCCTGTGAACAGCAGTGGGATCTGAGCCCAGCACTTTAGGTCCAGGTTTAAGAAGCCAAAAATCTCTGTGTATTAACTACCATACTATGTGCATCCAGACGTGTTCAAATCTCAGCACTGAGATATTACAGTATTATTTGAGGATAAAACACAAAATAAAAATGAGGGAAAAATGGGAACAACAACAGCATAGATGGAGGCTTGCATCTCTGGAACTCACTCTTTATTTTGCATTTTCTTCACTAAACAAGAGCTGGAAATAAAAAGTTGGATAGCCCAACTATTTCCTCACTGATCCTTAATAGAAATCCATTTTTGTACTTGCTTTTTTAAAATCATAGAATCTAAGGTTGGAAAAGACCTAAAAGGTCATCAAGTCTAGTCTTCAACTTAAGTTTAATACTTTAATACTGATTTCAAGGAGATTTGCAGGTGAGTCCAGGCAGAGGTCTTTTAGGGCCTGTGTAGGCTTGGTTTTCAAAGGTAGTATCTGTACATGGCAAATAGGATTAATGCAGACTCCTCAGGTGGGGCCTTTAAGCAGCATTGCTGATGCCAGAACGACAGGCAATGCAAGCATCTCTTCACTGCTTCAGCTCTGGGCCCACACAGCTGAACAGGATGTCTGGTCCATGTGAGCATGGCAGCAACTGGGAAACATCCAGGCTTCCAGGCATAGGGTAAGTTTGCCTTAGGACCTTGTTCTCAGTGCTAGTGTTGCAGTTACACGTCAAGTGGCTAAACTTAGCGTAGGAGATTGGACTAAGTGACCTCTACCCTAAAATTTACTGTGCCTCTGTGAATTGCCAGATTAAATGTTAAGACTTTTCCCTTCCCTCTGAGGTTTTCCATAACTTGGTATTGCAAAGGCTGATGATTCAAGGATGTTGAAGGAATATTTTAGGTCTAACCTTTCCTGAAGTTCTTGAGGCTTTCGTGTCTGATCCAACATTAAGGTTCACATGGCCCTCACAGAGCCTTCTGGAAAGCAGCAGTATTATCCTTTAAAGAACAGCTCTGTGTAAGAACCCAGGTGGAAGTTGGTATTCCTGGACAGCCGGACATTGCAATATCTAATTTTTAATCATGTTTCTCTCTAGGCCATTAAAGTTCTGGGTGAATTCACTGGGTGAATTTAATATCTAAGACCTAGTTCAAGATAATACAGCAAGGAAGATGTGAAATAGCTAATGAGTGGTATTTGCAATTCCTTGTTCCATGCAAAATGATGTAGTTCAAACCTGAAGGCTTGAGGAGCTCTCTGGTGAACTGCAGAGTATCTCGTGGCTGTTATCCACAACAACATTGGAGATGTGGGTCTTACATCATGCAAACAACAAAGAGAATAATCTTGGTCTTCCTGCCTCAGGTGAGACTTCTAATAAGTGATAAAGGGAGAAAACAGGACAGGATCCCAGATGTGCAATTGTTAGTGTTCACCAGATGTGACAGAGTGATTATACAAACCCCAGCAGGTCCCAGAGCAGGAGCAAGGAGGGAAGGGATCTCCCTGAGAAGGGGGATTTGTGGGGCTTTGACTCCACAGGCAGGAACTCAAGGAGCTTGTTAGAGGGAGTGCCAAAACCCAGGAACGAGACACACTTGGAAGGTTGCAGTGATCAAGGTTTTGAAGATCATATACATTCTGGAGACGAGTAGGTAGCTAAATCCATCTATGAAATCAGTCTCCTTGTCTGGAATTGACCCTCTTTGTTGTATAAATCAATAGATAAACAAAAAGAATCTTTTTCTTAAATTATACTGCATAGCACATAGGGCTTCAGGAAAGAAAATCATCTATTTCTTTAAATCTTGCATAATTTTAGTTAAATCATATTTAAAATCTATTAATCATTTAAGTGCAAGTTTGTCTTTTAAACTGATGGATATTTTCCAAAATGTAGTACTTTTTAATATTTTTGATGCCAAACCCCTCAATCTCAAATACTAAAAGCAATGATTTTAGAGAGTGAAAAAAAAGAAACTTCATCACCTCTCTGTCTGATCAGGAAAGTAGTTCATATTGATTAACATTTTTTTTCTGTAGGTGTTGCAGACTTCTGGTTACCAAGAACCCTGGAAACCCTGTACATTTGCACTTTAGTTTAGCAAACAGAAGCCTTGCTGTTCCCTTTGTTTAGAAAGGTTTAGATCAGCATTAGCAAGCTGATAAAATACTTTGCTCTAAATTTTTAGAAGAGTCTAGGATAGGTCACATTGCTATGTTGTCATGGTGATGAGAAGCGCAGATGTCAAGTGGAAACTAGAAAGTGGTGGTATATATGCTGGTTTGGTTATTAAAAGACTTGATTAAAGCAGCTTTCAGAGGGCTCAGATGTTCTTTCTTCCATCAGATTACTCTGACTTCAGTAGCTGCAGGCCCAATCCAGAGACCACCACACCCAGCAACCCTCAGGCTTTTGGTTTCAGTGGACTGTGGATTGGGCCATTAGTAAGGTATTGATGTGAGACAAATGCATTAGTTTCCTTTTTGCACAGAGACAAATCCTACAGACTGAGGTCCTGCAGCTGCTTGAAGTACCTGTAAATTTAATAAGGATTATTTTTAGATGGTTGTGTTTCATACATGGTAAATGGGAGGTTTCATATTGTTTCTTGGTAAAGCTTCTAAAGGTATTTCAGAATTAAATTAGAATTAAAGTTCTAATTTACTTTACCAAAATGTGGAGGAGAAATAGAAGTTCACATACAAATTGCCAACGTATAGTACAAAACCATAGTGAGTATAGTACTCACCATAGTGAGTGGAATTTAAAAAGCAGCCTTCACTCTACTCACCATGAAGGATACCTGCTGCAGGGGAGTAGTGGCAGTGATCAGATCCTTAACAAGGATGACTACACTGAATCCGTTCTTCTCTTTCTGTTCTGCCTTTGTTCACATTTTCAGTACCTTCTTGATATTTCCTTTGTGCTCACACCACAGAGGGATGCCCTCACACATGAACTTGATGCATGTTTTTGGTTTGGAACAGGAATATATGGTTTTGGTTTGGGTTAGGAAAACATGAGCATGTGACGTAGGAGGAGAGGCTGAGGCAGATGGGTTTGTTCAGTCAGGAGAAAAGATGGCTTTGGAGGGAGCTCCAAACTCTGTCCTTCCACCACCCACCTTATGGGTAGTGTTAGGAGTCTCATGGCCTTACTCCTCGTAGAGGTGCACTGAAAGGACAGGAGACAACAAACACAAAGTGCAACAAGAAAAATTATGACTGAACATAGGGAGAAAGAAGTCTCACAGCAAGACTGGTCAGGCCCTGGGACAGATGCCAGTGAGGCTGTGCATCCTTGGCGGTACTGAAACTCAGATGGACGCAGCATGAGACGTCTGCTCTAGCTTTAAAGATAGCCTTTCTCTGAGTGGAAATTAGGAACAAATGGCTTCCAAATTAAGTTATTTTTTGATTCTGTGTTTTTCTGATTTAAATTAGAGATACGAATCAGTGTTGTGATAAGACAACCCAGGCTTCTTCTGTGCAATCTGCGCAACAAACAACCTGTTTTGCTTTTCCGTTTAGATTTAGTGACATTTTAAAGCCTTTTTGTGTTGACTGGTCAATGACTCTAAGACCACACTTCACAGAAATGTCAGTGCATTTAGCTTTAGGTATTTCAGCCTGTTCTCCACTTTATGTCTGTGAAAGAGCTGTTGCTCAGCCAGAGACCCCTGAAATCTGCAACATAGATATTTCTGCTATAGGTAAAGCTGGGGATTTCTGTGGGAGACCACTATCTTAATGATAAATTCATTTGCACAGCTCAAGAACAGCAGCGTGGAAATGGTGGAAAAAACATTCCTCATTCCCATCCCTTTCCCTCCTCAGCTGTTGGCAACTTTCTTTTCCCAATGGGATCCCCCTTGCCAAAAGGCCAAAACCTCGAGACAGCTCCAAGAACAGCAGCAGGTATATCTGTCTACACAGCACACAGCTGTGATGATTCTTCACACGAGGGTGCCAGTCTTCCCTACCCTGACAAACCATGTTTTCATCCCTTGGCATCAGCCGAAACATCTCCTATCCCTCTTTCTGATTGCAGCCACCATGACCCTTTTCACATTCTGCAGCACCTTTTCTGACTCTTGGATTGTCATTTTCTAGGTACAAAAAACTTCCTGGCATCATCTGCTTCAAGCACAGTTAGGATTTTGGGCTGTTCTCAGTGTAGCAAGGATAACACTCACAGACATCTCACAGGCAAGGAGAGGGACGTGTGGAGTCACATGAACATGAACTGCACTTTCGAGCTTCAGTCTACTGAGAGTTCATTGGGTTTTGGGTTTTTTTTGTCCTGCCCAAGAGAACAGTCCCCAGATGTGACACAAGTAAATCTGCATGGCTGGTTGTGTGAACAGTGATCCCATCATCAGATTTTCTGTATTGATGGACGATCAGCGTAGTGGTAGGAGAGAGAGGAGTCAAGACCAGAGGGATTTAGTTAAAGCACAAGTTACTATCTAAGTGTCTAATTAATTTTATAATCCTACAGTCCTCAAGGTTTCCCAGAGTTTTCAAGTCCAGTGCTCTTTGGCTGAGAATGCATCCAATTAGATGGCAGTTCAAAATGGTGTGTTCTGGAGGCAGACATTTCCTTCCCCCAACAATGATACTATTTTATGTGGGCTGCATTGTCCTGCCACAGCACACAGCATGGAGATCTGAGCTGCTTCTCTAGAGCCGTGTTTCCAAAAAATGTGATGATCACTGAGAATGGAAGAGAGGAAGCATGTGTTTCTCAGCAGAAATCTTGGCGGTGAAGAGTGGGGTTGAAAAGCTCTTACAACAGACTGTGTGAGCCAAAGGAACATTCTTTCTGCATTAGTCTGTGCAGCTGTGAAAAAAATGAGTGGCCCCAGCCTTCCCAGAAGCCCACAGAGATACCTGCAGGGACAGCCCAGATCCACCCAGGCTGATGCTTGGACAGAAACCCAGCAACTGAAAATAATCTGATTGGTCAGGTGCACCAAAAGGAACTGAAAAGGGCTTTAGAGGTCAGAGTCAATAAGTGGAAATCTCATACATTAATTCAAGTAAGTTGACCTCTGCCACATTATTTCCAGATAAGTAGAAATCTGACTCATTTCCAAGATGTAAAATTCATTTGATAGAATAGCAAAGGGAGTTTTCAAAAAGCAACTTGACTCTAAGTGCTCTGAGGACATTATTTAAAATGTAGTTAGCTGACAATCTGAATTAACTTCTCTGTATATACAATGACATTTTGCTTCATTCAAACGCTACCTTTGGTAACCAGGATTTTTGCCTAGCCCTTTCAGATGGCATTTGTTCAAAAGCCTGAAATGAAACAATGATCACAGGGATTTCAGTTTAAATCCTTTCACTGTGTAAGAAACAGTAGTAAAGCTGTAATTATTCGTTGGGTGATGCTCAGCTTCTGAAATGAAGGGAAACCTCCAACTGAGAGTACAGACACTGCAGTGGAATTAGCAATGATGCATTGTGACCTCCATTTTCTATAATTGTCACAGCTGCTATCACAATTAGGATCATTATTCCATCAGGAGGTAATGCTCCCAATATAGAAGGAAAGGGAGAATGTTTGTCTAATCATTTGACAGTGGCTTGTTCAGAGGTCACAAGTTCTGTTGCAGCTTTGATGCTTCTGCTGCTGGATGAAAATTGTTATTCAATCACCCCTGTCTGTTAATGGTTTGTATGAAAAAGTTGCTGTTCAAAATCTGTTCTGCAATTGATTTCTGGATCCATACTTTAGGATTCAACACCTTAGTTGGAGGGATTTGCAAGAAAGGAAAGCAAAGACCTGCTAAGGGCCATAATCTGGAAGGTGCAAAAGACTTTCACTGATGTCAATGGAAATTTAACAGAGCAAATCCTTCAACTTCATTAATACTTTTGTCCTTAAAAAGCAGCCTGAGTTTTACACTCAATGAAGCAGAAGAAGAAGAAATTAGTACTTTGGAGCAAGTATTCTACACTGAATAGTAGCATTCAGCTCACCCATAATGATGTGCAACAAAAGATAGATCTCAATACTGCACTAGAAAACAGATTAGTGTCAAGTTCCTGGGTAACTGAACTACCAGCTTCGGTTGTACTCAACCTCATTTGGAAACGCATATTTCTACATGTTTTTTCAATTTAAAGCTGACCACGTCACAAGGGGAGGATGCTAAAGCAAAGTGTCTGTTTTACCTATCAATTACCATCCTCTTAGTGGCAATAGCGGTTAATAGACCCTCTTACTAGATCCTTTCTGACCTAGTAGACACTTCTGCCCACAGAGATTAATTGCTGCCTCTTCCAGAGAGATATACTAGGGAAGGCATTTACCTCATTTTCCAGTCTTTGTCATCAAAGATGTTAATTTTCTTTACACAGTAACCAATCTACTCACTTCACTGACTTGTTTTTGGCAATCACCTCTAAGAAGAGTGGCAACATTAGCAGTTAGGTGCCATATGTGTCCATGTCTGCCTTGTCTTTGGATGCACATTTAACAAAATCTGCACTGGCAGTGCACAGTAAGGAGAACATCTTCCTATAACTATTTTTTTACTGTGATGTAGCTTCACCCTGTAACACAGTGAAGGGCAGCACTAACTCCTCAGAAACAGATGACCATTTGCTTTAGCTTTATGATCAATCTTTTGGTGCACCTGCCAGTGGAATGGATGGGAAGCAACCTTGCAGAAGAAATTTCAACAGAGACCTTCTGTGCCTGTAAGTAAGGGCACACAGTATATGAGAGGGAAATATTAACATATCCATTTCAGAGCTTCACAATCCCCCTTTGATGTTTTAATGTTGATCCTTTGTCTCCTTGAGACAGTTTACTACTTGCCTTCTCTGTAGTGAATGCTGTGAGCAAATTACTGCCTTTTTCCTAGCATGACTTGTGTCAGATCCTTTCTGCTTCTTTTATTATCTAGGACAAACAATTTGAGTTGCTTCTAATTTTCTTTGTAGGTTACGGTTTCTAGACTGCTGAGAATTCCTGTTGCTCTTTGGCTGACTTTCTTCTATTGATCAGTTTCTTCCCTGAAGTACCAAAACTGGGCTTGGTTCTACAGTCAGGTCTCACCAGTACTGAATAATGAAAAGAATTATATATTACTATAGGTAACATATACTCCCTTTTTTACATTCTGGGATGGTGTTCCTTTTTTATTTCTAAGGATGATGATAATTTTTAACTTGCTCTCAGGCCATGATTAGCTTTAGGATGTTGTGTTTTCTGCAGGGCACCTGCTAACCATCCTCCCCTAGTCCATACTTGGGCAATTGCTTTCTTGTGTATAATTTTTCACTTGTTAAATTGCAGTTGGCTTTGTTTTTCTAGATATTATCTCAAATTTGTAGAGCTCTTTTCCATTCTCCTCTTGTAGACCAGGGTGTTTTAGCTCTCCCTGTCCTGTGTTTGCTACCGGTACCCAGTCACAGAGTCAGGCACCTAAATTTTCCTGTGAGGGTGGAGAGCATATGAGCACCTTGCAAGTATCTGGAAGACACAGATGAAGTTGAGTTTTCTGGGAAGAGGTTTGCTTAGCTTTCCTCAAGTGAAGAAAATTGATGCAGATACCTACACAGAAAGGTCAGCTTCAACAGGACAAAGTTAATCACCCTCTTTTCCCATGCCAGGGAAACCAGAATACCACAAGTGTTTGTCCCTGTCCTCTGGGTGAAATTATCAAGGCCATGGGCCATTACCATCTCGGAGGTGGAACTGAGCTACTTGCCAAGTCCCAGATTGGGAGCTGGGTGTCATTTCTAGCCATGAGCATCACCAGTAACACCAGCAAGAGTTCAGTGTGGTTAAGGAAATGGTTAAATGCAAAGTGACTCAGAGGCTTTACCAAAGGAAGAATGCAATGATCTTTCCAGCATCATAGGTTAAAAAGCATAGGTCCTTCTGCCTCCCTATATTATTACTGAAAAACACCAAACTTCCACATTAGATACCTCGGTGGAGAACTGCTGGTCTTAATGCAGTTCATCAATTTTACAGAAGGCCATGTCAGAAGACGTGTCTACATCTGCATCATGGCCTTCTGCTGATCATAGTCCATAAAAATCACTGTTTCCTTTCAAGGAGTTCAGAGGCATGACCTGATACTTCAGTCTTTCAAAAACAAAATGGTCTGTGCTAAGCTGAGAGCCAGAAACACCAGATGGTACAAGTGCCCAAAGGCACCTACAGCTGCTGGGATTTGCTGTGCCCAAAGATCCTGCAGACAGAGTGCCGTGCTCCAGAGATGGTGTCAATCCAGCCTAGAGAAAAATGTGACACTAAAGCCATTGGCAGCAGTTTGTAGGTAAGGACAGGTTTTGTGTAGCACTGCAGAGTGTCCACACAAAGACTTTCCTTAATAGTCAGTGCATGTTTGCTGTCAGCTTGACAGTAGAATTGCTGTGTGTGAGAAACACATCTTACCCAGTGGGACACGAGCAGGGAGATCACAGGCAATTGCAGTCAGACGGCTGTGAAGAAGGTTGCTTCTCTGTCAGAAGCCAATAATTTCTTGAGAGTATTTTGCACTGCATTGATTTCAACGGAAAGAATAGAAATGATTCAGCATATTTTTTTTCTCTTTCAAAATGAGGTTTTGGTATAGTTTTAAAAATGTTGTATACTTGTGTACTAGTTTGAAAACAAACCAGTGGGAGATTGTAAATCAGAATTATAATTTAATAGGAAAATTTAAAAAATAAATACAATAGTACAAGAACACTGACAGAGTCAGAATGCAACCTGACACCCTGTTAGTCAGGGTGGTGGTAGCAGTCCAGATGACGTGGTTCTGTTGAAGCAGTAATCCTGTAGAAAGGTCTGTTTTATCACCTGAAGGTCCAACAGGAGCTCTTGTCCTCTGGGAATCCAGCAGGTAAGGGCTCTTCCAAACCCTAGATTATATCCAGGTGGGAATGCTTGGCTCCTTCCCCCTGGGTAGAACATCTCACAATGGGCTGATGTAATTCTATCAGTCATGAGGTGGGTCCTTGATTGCTCATTAAGCAGAGATAGCTCCCTGAGGGAGTTATCAAGGATGAGTCACGGTAGGAGGTAACGAGCACTGCCCCAGCTGCTTTAACAGCTTGTGAAGATGGTAACAGAATACATGCTTTTGGTTAGATCTTACACTGTAACCTTGGACAACTTGCTAGGCAAATTAAACTTGGAATACTTGGTTGAAAACAAAACATAATCACTGATAATCTTATGGAGGTTTTTTTAATTAATTATTTATCTAAATTTTGGTGGTTTGAAGTTTCTTTTGACCTTTGGTCAGACTAGTGTCCTGATTTTGTGGCAATCTTTTTGAAATGGGAAATTAATTTACAATACATTATTGAACTGACCAGCTGAGGCTTTGTTCCTGATTTGCCTATAAAGCTTAACCTGAGTTATTCTGTCCTTCTTAAAAAACTACATGAATTATATTTCTGAGAGGTAGAATACTGATATGATCCTACTGTTCATTCCTCTTGTATCTTATATTAACCTATATAACCAAACCAGCTCTTAGGGAATTCTTTAGTGCAATTTAAAAATTGCTTCCAAGTAAAAGAAGAAAAATAATGTTACCACGTCATGTATTGATTTGGATCATGGTGCGAGTGAATCAGATGTTCCAATGTAATTTTGCTAAAATGTCTGGTGAGGTACCAGAAGCTAAGGAAGCATGCAGGCAGGGCTTTTGATGTGATTATGCCGTCTTTCGCAATGGTTGTGTTGTGGAGATCAGCCCTTTCCACTGTGCAAGTAATATGTGCAGGCCAGATTTCATTGAATAAAATGGCTGCATCTCTGGTTCAAGACCTGTTATTCATTTTTCCAGAGCGGGTAATACTGTGCTTGTTAAACTGGTCACAGTTTAGAAGTAAATCTTTAATAAGGTTGTGTCTTTCAAAAATTGCATCAAAATTGTGAGATTATCCTGAATTTCCTTGTAAAGGGCCAATTTTTTCAAAAGACATGGTGATGTGAACATGCAGTTTGTTCTGTGTACAGAACAGAACACTCAGAGTGTCTTCCCATTTTCTTTGTAGCTCTTCTTTTCCTTTTGAATCTATTTTAGGTGTTTCAGTGCACAGTTCCCACCCTGTGACAGCAAAGGAGTCTTTATGTGGTGTAGGCTAGAACAGACTGCAGTGTGGGAGGATGGTGGATTACTGTAGCTTCATATTGCAAGCAAATTTAGCAAGTGCTTTAAAAAGCCAAACTATGAAGTAACATCAATAAACGCATGACCAGAAAAAGTCTAGAAATATAAATCTGAGGTTTATTTTATTCTAAGACCATATTTAAGTGGAGAGCAAAGGACTGATGATAGGTGGAAGAGCACACTACTACAATAGTAGCAAAGGTCAACCCCAATGAGTGATTTCCTGGCTGACTTACAATCCATTATATTAATAGTATTATTGATTAATCTTAAACTAAATCCCCTTTTGGCCTTTTCTTATTTTAAGATATTTTAAAATTTTAATGAGTTAGCTTAACTAGAGATTAGATCAGTTGGTTAGTGCATAGTGCTAATAACACCAGGGCTGTGGGTTGGATCCCTGTATGGGCCATTCACTTAAGAGCTGGACTTGATGATCCTTCTGGGTCCCTTCCAGCACAGAATATTCTGTGATTTTGGTAAAAGACAGCAGGGTGAAGACAGGATTCAGACATTATGGCTACTGTGAATGTCAGAGTTCTAGGAACATCTTAATGATTTGAGGGACGTAATCCTTTCTTCTCCCTGATATGATCCAGCCAATTGTTATTACAAGTTAAGTAACTTCCCCATACAGTCTCCAGTACCTGCTGGTTTGTCTGAATGAGTAACCTCTACTGAAAATGTCCAGTTTTGGGCCCCTCAATATAAGACAGACATTGAGGTGCTGGAGCGAGTCCAGAGAAGGGCAGTGGGGCTGGTGAAGGATCTGGAGTACAAGTCTTGTAAGGAGAGTCTGAGGGAGCTGGGGGTGTTTAGCCTGGAGAAAAGGAGGCTCATTATCCTTCTCTACAACTGCCTGAAAGGAGGGTGTAGTGTGGTGGGGGTCGGTCCCTTCTCCTAGGTGACAAGTGACAGGGCAAGAGAAAATGGTGTCAAATTGCACCAAGGGAGCCTTGGATTGGATATAAGGAAAAATGTCTTCACTGAAAGGGTTGTCAGGCATTGGAACAGGCTGCCCAGGAATGTTGAGTCACCATCCCTGGCGGTATTTAAAAGAAGAATGGATGTGGCATTTGGGGACATGGTTTAGTGGTGGGCTTGGCACTGTTGGGTTAATGGTTGATCTTAATGGTCTTAGAGGTCTTTTCCAATGATTCCATGAAAGAGTAAGAAAAGCAATAACTGCCTTTGTCATTCAGTAGATGGTGCTCTTCCCTTCTCTGAAGTTACGGCTCATGTTGCTGATACATTAGGTGTCTCACTTCAGAAGTGATTTAGGTATACAGTTCTTCTACCTTTTATACCACCACTGCTTGCTGTATGTTTTGCCAAGGCTTTTAACCCCTGTGCCTGGGCCAAGTCAGATTTTATTGTGTTTACTTCATTTATCTTCTCACCTGACAAGGATGAGTTGACAATTTATGAGGTTTGTGTTTACTGACATTTTACTGTCAGCCCCCAGGAAAGAAACAATAAGTGCCTGGTGAATGGACTTGATATGTCACCAGAAGTGGATCTGCTGATTCTCCATTTGGGTGCAGCATAGTTCTGAAATGTGTCTCCCAGTCGGGCACCAACACAGACTTTTCTCAGCTCTCTGGATTTTCAGGACCTATGTCTACACTGGTGGACTCCAAAGGGTCCAAAGGGCTAGTGCACATGTACTGAGGCACCCACCTGATCCAGCCTTATTCCCGACCTGCGCTGGAGCAAGAACTGGGCACTCTCCAGCCTCCACCTGCCATGCTGCACCTTGGTTCATATCAGAAGAAAAAATAACAATAGCTGTTCCTGCCATGTCCTTGATCTGGATTTGGTAGGAATGCTGAAGGCATGCAGGAGCATGCATCTCCTGCTCTGGTTGGAGACAACCTGGGTGATGAGGTTTAAGGAGCTCAAGAGAAAATAGGCATATGCTGAAAAGAGTTTTCACAATGAGAACAGTCATGCAGGGGTGCAGGTTGCTCAGAGAGGCTGGACCAGAGACCTCCTGCACTCCCTTCTAGCCCAATTGTCCTGCGATACCACAATTCCCTGTTACATTACAGTTTGCTTTAAAAGCAGAAGTAATCCTGAAAGATTAAAAAAAAAATACTGTGGTTATTAGTGACCTAAGGTGGGATTTTATTTCAGTCTGCTTTAAAGAGTCAGGGGATGCTCAGAGAAATGTGAACATGGGTGATGTGTTCATTTGCTCCCCTCTGGAGCAGGAAGAGTTTGGAGACTTGTATTTGGGCTGGGTATTTCCCCTGTGTGGGGAAGAGTGAACCTGAGTTACTTCCCTTGTTCACAGGTTGGGCCTGGTTTCATTTACTTGGTTGTACTATTCATAGATGTAAGGATCCACCAGTGAATTTCATTAATTTGAAAGAGTCGTGCATCAGGGAAAGGAGGAAGATCAGTCTGGGCTGATGCCAACTTCAGTAGTAGACTTTGGGTTTTCCTTTGAGAAGACATTGCATACCATGTAGCTGGAAGAAGATCCTGTCATAGAAATTGAAAATGGCTGTAAATATATGAAATGCTAATGAGACACTTCAGCTGTGAGCAAATACTGCTGGCTATTCATTAAAAAAAAAATGGCTGCACCTTTTAATTAGGGAGACATTCCTCATGTTCAAATTACAAGTTTATAAAGTATGGAGAATCAAGTCTAATTAAAAAACGTCCAAATATCTTCCCAAATATCTTCCTGTCAGTATATAATAGATTAATATAAACTCTGTTTTGGCAGAGCAAAGGGTACTGCTCCATTACACATGATGATGTACCACCATAAAGAGAGATGGGTGGTTTAGTAAGTACTAACTACATGTTTTAATGATGTTGTGGGGAAATTAAACTGGTCATCATACTCATAAAAGTTAAAAATGCATTAGGTCAGCTTTATTTAAAGTTACTAAGAAAGAACATTTTTTTTCCCCTTCCCACTGGATTTTCCATCTTGCTGCTGATTTCTGGCACAGTTTTTGCTAGCGGCACCTACTCCCAGCTGGACCTGCAGAAATGTTTCTGACACACACTTGTCTTCTGCCACAATCTCTCTGGGGGTTTGCAGAACAACCCAAAGCAGGCCCCTCCAGTCTGCACTGCAGGAAACAAGCCAGAAAGTCTATGACAATAATTCTGGAATGATTGCCTTGCAAAAGTAATGATGGGATGAGATATTTAAACTCTCCTGTCTTTGAGGCACTGCAC
Source organism: Daphoenositta chrysoptera (assembly GCA_013397915.1). Taxonomy (NCBI): domain Eukaryota; kingdom Metazoa; phylum Chordata; class Aves; order Passeriformes; genus Daphoenositta; species Daphoenositta chrysoptera. The sequence continues at coordinate 189,453 of VZRO01000389.1, forward strand.
AACACTGCAACAGAGAAAAATAATGCTGAAGGAGGGATGCCTCCGTCACTGCTACAGTTGAAACTGGAACTACCCCATGTCAGTCTCTAAAAACATATTTACACACTTATCACACCCTGCAGATAACAGACAATGATTTCACCTTTCTTGTAGCATAGCTACAAGCTACTAAGAGCATGCTCTTAGTGAAAAGGCCACCATGCAAGAAGAGGTGTGGATCTTGTTTATATGAGGACTAAACCAGAAGATCCCATGGATGCTGAAGTTCAGACCCTCAGGATGGATGCAGACAGGCTTTCATCCTCTAAATGAGTAAAGATTCAGAGAATGCTTGGAGCAGCAAACGTTGTTTTCCAACCTGGTTTGCTCATTCCTATTCAAAAGTAAACATTCGATACAGTTCTTAGTCTAGCAAAAATAGTAAAAGTAGTCATCGAAATCAATATTCATTATGAGCTATTTTGAACTGAAAACAAAATGCAGAATTGATTTTCAAACAATTCCTTAAATTAATCAGCTTTTATTTTGATTTTTTCTCTGCCTTTTATTTGACATGTGGTCTACCATTCTTTACTAGCTGGATTTAGCTGAACAGGATTTTTATAAAATCTGACTAATCTTTGTAGTATAGGAAAAAAATTCTACTGTGAATAAGGGGAAAGCAGGCAGCACTAATTATCGCCAGCACAGAAGAACTCTATGTCAAAAAAATCCAACCCTTGAAACACATTTTCCTCTCAAAGCTTGGTTTATTAATATGCTCATCAGTCATGTAAATATTCCAAGTATGTGTCATACAATATGAATTGGAATGTGTCGGTGTCATGTGGATGAAATATACAATCCTTTTTTTAAAATTTATTTTAATTAAGAGCCTTTTCAGATGTGTGTTTATGCTGTTGTGTGGTTTTTGTTCCCCCTCCTGCCAAGACAGCAGGTGGGGGAGGGCTCCCTGTGCACTGCAAGGTTCTGGTCCTTGCAGCAGGAAAACTCGAGCAACCAATAAGTTTTTTGGTCCTGAGCTTAAAGCCCAGCAAGACCTGATGTCATCTGTGTTGTCAAAAAGCCTTGACATTAAAATGTTTTTCCTTGTTTCCCTTCCTTTCCCTTGTCTTCTCATGTAAATGTTCAAAAATCAGATAGCATAAACCATCTCAGAAGACCGGTCATTTGAAACAACAATATTCTCAGTGTGTGTACTCTGCCAGCTGGGTGTCCCCTCAGGCAGAGCGTTTGCTGAGGGCTGCACCAGGGCCACCTACACGGTCCCTGCAGCAGATCAGGGACATGTGTCTTGCCCACAGGTCTCTGGCTTTCATCTCCTATTTCCCTCCCTGCCCCAGACAGGGAGAGCTGATATATCTGAGGGATGTGAGGGTGGCTGGCCAGCTGTCCCATCACTGGGTGGGTGGGCCTGCACGTGTTCAGGACACGACCTGTGCACACTGAAGGGGTTGATGACTTCAAGACCTTGACAACAGGAAGGGCTCTTGGACATCTGGAAGTGCTCCCTCTTAGTTCTCTACCAGCTACTGACACCTCCACAGGCACACCCCAGACAGCACATACATAGGAAGCCTTCCCTTCTCCATGCAGAGAAAAGCAACCATCCAGGCTCCCACCACCATGACAAAGTGTTTGGGCAGGTGAAGGGCACTGGTTCCTCTTTGAGGGATGAAGGAAATGAGCAGGTCTACTTGGCAGCTTTTTTAAGGACCCTTTTTTTCATGTTCTCTCTTTGCCGGCCCCCATACATAATGGCTATCTAAATGTTCTATGTTACAGCTTCTGGTCAGTTTGAATAAAAAGGAGAGCTGATGCCACCATTTGCCTGATACCACCAAGATTCTCCCAGCTGGTCTTGCAGCAGGAGGTCAGCAAATGCATCTGGCAAAGGTGCCAAACAGGGAATGCAGCTGTGTGCAGCCTAAGTCATGTCTGTCCCAAAGGAAAGAGGGCAGAAGCAGCTGCATATTTTTCCCCTGAAACCTCCTGCTTCTGGACCATTTCTTTGTACTTGGCAAGGGAACATATTTCACAGAAGAATAAAAAAGGGCAAATGTGGTTTTCCCATACATGGTCTCATGACATCATTGAAAGATATTTGACAAGCTCAGGACAGGATTGCTTGAAATTACACGAACTTCTGCAGACACATAGATTTAGTAATAAGGTGATTAAAATCATGCTCATATAAACAGCTGTAGTTTAGTCCCCTCTCTTCTGGTTTCTTACAGTGAAGGAGTAGTCAATATGGAAAACACTGTGGGGATTTCCTTTTTAACAAAAGTGCATCATGTTAGACTACCTTATTTCAATATTACACGCTCTGTCCAAATCTGTAAAATTTTGTCACTGGGAAGCAATTTATATCTATGATGAAAGAAGAAGGCTTGGTAGTTTGGGCCTACATTTCTGTAAATCTGTGATTTGTAGCTCCTAACTTGCAGCTCCTTGGTTTTAGCCTCCATACTCCAGCTGAAGTGGTCCTGGTAAAAAAGCTGGGCATATCCATCTGCATTGCTTTTTATGCAAAGTGTTAAATCCAAAGCAGACTAATTTATTGCCCTGATGATTTATTTCTGGCTTAGTGGTCTTTTTTGTCCTCCTTGTTTTTATAGTTACGCACCAGAACACATATGTACTTCTTGATCTACCTGCTGTCTGAAAAGGTATAATTTCCTATCAATGGCAGTGTCTACACTGAAAGTAGAAAGGCTTCACGTTTTTAATTAAACACTATTTCAAAATATGTTTTCAGCAACAAAAGCCCGATGCTACAAAACAAAAAGGCATTTGTTGATTATGGTCACCCCCCTGGACCATGTGACTGAGTGTCCTTTCTAATGTTTTAGGTGGTTAACATTAAAAGCTAAGACAACTTACTTGAAAGGCATAAAATTTCATTTCTCTGATTTAAGCAAACTCTAATCCAGTAATACATTTGGCTTCGTGTAGAGAACTGTTCTTCCATCATTCCTGGTTTTGAATATGCCATTTTCAGGCTACTTGAAGTTGAAATCTTCTGATAGCCAGGCTTTCAAGACAAAACAACATCCTCTTTATCATTATTTTTAGCTGCATAAATTAATTATAAGGGACATACTCATGGATGTACTTCCTCTTCCCTCCTAAATTCCTGACTTGTCAGTATAACATAAATCTGCCGGAACATTTTGTTTGAATTAAGAGATTGACATACCCATGCTGTGTATTTTTCACATTTGTCTTTCACACAGTCTTCAACAGGGCCTTCAATAATCCAGCCCTACTTCCTCAGAATTCCCTGGATATGTGCAGGAGGAAACTCCTTCTCTCACACTTAGACTAAACACTGTCAGTGTAGGTCCAGATCCTGGATTATTTCTTTTATTTTTGTCAAACTTTTACTGAACTGAGACCATTATGGCATCATTTGCTGAACCACAGAGAGTCAGGAGATGCTCTCAGGTGCTGCTTTGCTGTCCTTGCCACACAAGGCACACTGATTGTATCATCACTTGGCCTACTTCAACCTTTAATTACTCCCAGCAATAGGAAGTGGAGGGTATTTAGCATATTGGAATAGAATTCTCTGAGTCTGGAGTACGGAACAGCTCTAAAGAGCAGTGTCCCCTTGGAGCAATGAAGTGCCTTACGTCTCCAGAAATGAAAGGAATTTATGTCTTTATTGATTACTGTCTTAAATTTTGTAATCAATAAACTAACTGAGCAGAGCCAGTTTGATCTTCCAAGCTTTTATTTCTAATTAGAACTAATGAATAGTCAAGGGAACGAGACAGCAGAGTTATTGACTGAGTCATATAACAGATCTCTAAATAAATAGGTTACTTGCTTCCCTCTGGGAAAGAAGTTAGCAGCATGTCACTCATGGATGGTGTTACACTGACAGGTACAGGGATGGTTTTCTTATGTAATATTTAATCCTAAAAATGTTTCTCAAGGCACTGTCAGAGCAGAAGCTGAAATCTGTGTAATGTTATATTCCCTTTGAATTCAGAGTGAGAAAACTTTGCGACTATCTAAGTTCACAATTTGAAGCCTAGGAATGGTAGGTTTTGGTCAAGAAGGATATATAACTTTTCATCAGAAAGGTACACTGTTTCAGAATATCCCAGAGAAGCTTTGTTCTTGTGACTGGTTCGGATGATACGGAGATTGCTTTTGAAGTCAGGTTCTTTCATTTGTTGTTGGGGTTTGGATTGGCTTTTTTTTAATACCCTTTGGCTTATGCTCATCTTGCAGAATCCAGTTCCATGTCCTAGTAAGTTAAACTGCTGATCCTTCAGAAAGAGAAAATGGTATAAATAGCTATCAAGAAGGAAGGATAGATAGTGTGCTATCTGGAATCCCACAGATCTTAATGCCAGGCCAATCCTGTAGCACTGATGCAAGGAAAAAAACTCCCATTCATGTCAAAATAATTTTTTTACACAGTCAGGTCTAGTCTGGCTGTATTTTCAAATCTATGACATGTGCATAATGGTCATAAAGGGACAAAAAAAGCAAACAATAGAGCCCACCCATCTTCAAAGACTGTGAAGTGATAATCAGTTTTACACTTCTCACTCATACCAAATCCATGAAGGGTTTCATGCAAAGATGTCTTTAACTCTGATCTCTCATGACAAATTCCTAAACCAGGAGGACTGGGCCAGGAGTATGAGAGAGACACCAGTGGTGGACTTCAAAGCCAAAGGAGTCCCCTGCTCATCATTTGTGGCTAGACTGCAACGCCCCTGGCACCCCCCGGGTGATGCAATGTGTGTCACGATGCAATTTAAAAATTCTGCCTCATTGCAGCAGAGATGACAGGTTGTGATTCAAGAGAACCTCTTTAGTACATACTGGGGTTACTTACGTTTCACCAACGTCTGGTTTGATCTTCAGTGTACAGTTTTGCATCAGAAAAGAGGGGAGTTCACAATGAATTGTTGATGATTAGCAGCATGGGGGTTCAGGCACTGTGGGAAATGGAGTTACAGAAAGCTTGCAGGTGCTGACAGAGAACATAAACAGCACTGTTCTTGAAGAGATAGAAATGGATACATGTTTCGATTTGAAACCTTGGCGAAGGCTGCCTGAGTTAGAACAGTGAGCTTTTGCAGTTTGAAGCAAGAATGTAGAAGAAATATGAAGATATAGAAGAAATATGCTTTATAAAGGTAGAAATATATTTTTAGTAAGTAGAAACATGCTTTATGCAAGAAAGAATTATGGTAAGTAAAAGAGTAAAGAATTTCAAGTTTAGCAATAAACTTTATAGTAGAGTTTATTAGAAAGTTAAGATACAAGCCTTTGCAACAGGCCTTAATAACAATATGATGAGTGGTTAAGAAAATACCCATTGTGGTAGATCCATGTACAATGATGATTTACAAGCATTTTAGTGAGCTTTGTGGCATTTGCTTATTGGCTTAAAGAAGTATATAAGGCCTTGTAATGAAAAAGTACGGTTTCTACGTTGGCTCCACCACTGCTGCATCTGCACCTGCTGCAGCTGCTGCTGCTACTGCTGATACTGCTATTGCTACTGCAACTGTTGCTACTTTTGATATAGAGATCTTGTTCACAGCATCTCTCCTGTCTTACCCTTCAATAAAAATAAGACTGATTTTACAATAAATCATCTCTATGACATCTCTCAGTCATCCCAATCCCCGCAATCCCGACAAGGCACAAGTTCTGCTTGCACTTTCTAATGAGTGCAAGTGCTACTTAGTGCAGTATTTTAGGTGAAATACTGGAAACCTCAATGGGTCACACAACTTTTGCATAGCTAATCCAGAGTCCTTATTTCCTTGGCACAGACATATTTTTCATGAAATGTTTTTGGTTTTTTTTCATGAAAGGTTTATGGTTTGGTTTGGTTCGGTTTTTTGTTTGTTTTTTGGGGTTTTCTGTGAGAGTTTAATATGTTTCTGTATGTTAATTATCCCTGAAGAGATCTTTTGGATTTGCTTCCTGCTATATTCATTCTCCATCTGCCTTCTTCCCTGCATCTGCTGCTTGTTAATCTTTAGCTTTGCTGTTGCTCCTGGTTCTGGTAAGGAGATTTTGGATTGGCACCTCCACATTGTCTTCTACTGCAGGTACAAGGATACTGGAAATATGAATGGGAAAAAAGAAAGGGATATGGTGAAATCCTCAGATTGGAAGAGGAAATGCAAATAAAGTAGGAAGAGAAAAATTCTCATTCTCAAGTGGAGGAGTCTTAATAAAGTAGAGCATAGCATTGTAAGATACCATATGGTATTTTAAGCTACTTGTGTCTATTTTAAGATATCTCACCCCCAAAGCATTGACAGAACAGTCATTCCTCAGTATCTAAATGTCCCTCCTACTATTCAGCTACAGACATTTAAAGCTGACAATATGTTTTCACTGCATGTTATCATTAACCAAGGCCTGGGTGTATTCATTACTCGTGGCCATGAGATACCAACGTGACACAGCCATGAAAGGGGTTACTAAAGCTAAAGGACAGTGTTGTCACAAGAATATACAGATAGGAGCCAGCCATCTATAGCTACGACCTGGAATCTAGGTCAAAGCATCTAAGCATGAAAACTGTGAAGTGCTCCTCTGAATTCCTGCACAGTAGTGAGGGATAAAACTCAAATTGCAGTTAAAGATGGCACTTGAATGTTTTGAGGTGGTGATGTAATGACGATTTTTTGCCTTTTCTTTTATACCCCTTTTATATACTTTTTCTATATTCTTAGTGCTTCTAGCCCACATTCTTAGACTTAATATTTTGTTGATCCAAGAGACCAAACATTTTGGAAGGCTCGTAGTTCAGGGTCAGAAAGCCCCAGACACCAAGGGCCTCTCTAGAGCACATTTTGTAAAGTGAGATGGGCCCAGCCAGGGGAAGGTTCCTCGGGCAGGGGTTCACTGGAGCCTCTCCCTGGGGAATCTTTGATAGATGTGCTGATTTGTAAGGCCTGGAGTGTGATACCCGACTGCCCGTGGGTGTGCATTCCGTGTGCTCTGCAGGCATTGCACCTGGGTGTGCTGCACCAAAGGATCCTTAAATAAATACGGAGGTAAAAACCCCTTTTCCCCCTCTAACCGTGTTTGGCTCTTAATTTTAAGACCAGGGAAAGGCATCAGTGGGCACTGCACAGTAGTAGCAGGACCTACACCCCCAGGCCCAGGAAGATCCTTGTGTACTTATGCACCTTGGGGAAGGGGAGATCTAAGTTCAGAGAACATAGGACACACACAACAAATTCCTGCACATTTTTCCTTCCCTCCTCTTCATCCTTCCTTTTTCTCTACTTCTTTTCATCCTAGTCTGACCTTTTATCACTGTTTAGCCCTTCTTTCCTCCTCTGTGAGGCAGGAATACATCTGGGTTGAGGAAAGTGAGAAAATGGACAACAAATAGAGAGGTGGAAAGATGAGGAACAGACTTAATGAAACTGATCAAGGGCTACATCTTAGTGTGATTGCTTTTTGGTGTTCAGTCTAAAAGTTTCGACGTTTGATTTTTTTATGTTTCAGTCTCAAAATGTTACAAAGAAACTTTGGGATCAGTTACAGCTGAGTTTACATGGCAGGAGTCTACCTGGAAAAGCCCATGAATCCCTTCCTGTCACTGAAGACATCCTTCTCCTCCAGGAAAGAAAGTCTTCTTCTAGCAAACACTTACTAAAAATTATCTGTGAAGAATGGTCACAGAAGTGTCTTCAGGACTGATCTTCTCCCCCAGCTTTGGCTGTAAATGCAGTCTCTCAGTGTAGCCACTGTTTTGGAGCCTTCTGTCCTCCACTGAGGGACCGCAGAGCAACTGGAAGCAGTGGTAACAATGGCAGTGTCAGACAACTTCACAGAAGTCACCTGTAATTCCTTAAACAAAAATTTTGCCACGAGGAAGTCAATACAACTTCCTCCCATCACACTTCTATTTGTCAAAAAGCCACGGCTTGCCCTCGCACAGCAGCAGTAGGTGACATTTATGGGCTCAGCGGTGCAGCACGTACGGGTGGCTGTCTGGCACAGCGGCACGCCCGGGGTGCCCGGGGAGCGCCGCCCGGCGCGGCGTCCGCCCGCACGGCTGCACCGGCACCGGGCTGGCTCTGTCCCTGCTGTCCCGGGTGGCAGGGAGCCATGCCCTGCCACAAAGCCTCCGTTGTGGAAACGCAGAGAACAAAACGCGCGTGTTTAGTCTGGTCAGCGCTGGAACAAATCGCTTGTGCTTATCAGATTGCAAGGTCCTTTCTGGCAACAGAAATCTGGAGTCTGCAGAAAGCTGGAGAAAAACCCCTAAAAGTAAAAGCAAGTCAGGCAAACCAAAATACAGTGAGATATCTCCACCTCTGAGTCATGGTGTTTAATGAGTTGCTCATTTGTGTAACTAAGTATTACAGAGCTATTGTGAGACACATCCAGAGATCCGGACCAGAGGAAAGCAACTTTCTTATCATTAAATATTTACCTGAGATACTAATCCTTAGTGCCTAAAAACATATTTCTCCCTGTTAGAAAGGCAGATGTAACCTAAAAAATTAAGAGTTGCAACCTGATACAAGATTAGTCCAATGTCCTCCATTGCACCACACACCCCTGAGAAATGGCCAAAGGGCTGTTTGTGGGTAATTACTCCCCAGGAAGTTTCTTTCCCTCACAGCACTTCAGCATGTGTCATCAACACATCGTAATGCTGATGGCACATACTTCAAAATGCCCTAACATGTCAAACTGTGACAGAGATGAAAATTATATATATGTCATCTGTGTAAATGGTTGTCCCTTATTTAAATTTTGCCTGATAGGGAATGACCAACACATGTATTAGTCCTGAACCTAACCAGACTCGAAACAAAGCACTTAAGAAAAGAATCACCTGATGCAATTGCTGGGATCTGTGGTTCAGTGACCTTGCCAGTTTCCTTCAGTCTTGTATTATTTCCAGGTCTCTTCAAACAGCCTTTTGATTGTTACTAACAACATTCTGCATCTCTAAGTAAGCTACTATATGTTATTTTCCCCTAAGTTTTAATAACACTTGGTTTGGTGCCAAAGGGCCCTCACGGAGAGAGATCAGTCAAATACGTTCCTTGTTGAGCTTCAGAAATAATCTGTTTATACCCAGACCCTGTCCAAATAACCTTTTGTTCTTCTGGGAGTATAGTTTATTTAGTGTAACAAGTTCCCCAAAGTAAGTGGAGTCAAGGTTTCACAGCCTTCCTCCGCCTTTATGTTTAGTGTCCTTAGGGCTTGTCTCGTTAGGGCTTCCTTCCTTCCTTCCTCCCTCCAGAAATGGCATTTTCTGAGTCATTCACCCAACCCTAACCTTGGCTTTTTTCTTTTCAGGTAAACCAAAAGATCCTGAATACCTGACTTTGGTTTAGCTGGGAGTGACAGGACATTTACTCTTCCTATTTCACCCTAATTTACACTCATATTTCTTAATGCAAACAGTTCATTGCATTAGGAGTGCATATTTTGGCATTATCTGCAGTGTTCACAAAAAAACCTTTTCAGTAAATATCTCTATTTTTGCTCTCCATATGACAGAAGAAAGAAGAAAAATAAACTAGCCGTTATTGCCTGTTCTTATTTCTATTATTTTTCTTATTAGTAGTTTTCTCTTGCAATAAGTCTTTAAAATTTTTCCAGTGTAATTCACAGGCTCCCTTCAGTGTAGGAAATATGCTGTGTTTGGATATTTAGGGCATAATCACAGTCTCCACTGAAATATGCCTGAAGAGTGTGATTCCTAATGACTGGGTTAGCTCCCAGAGGCGGCAATTCCTCTGGCTGTCATGTCTGGAAGACACCTTATCTTTTTTACCAGCCCTAAAAAAAATGTTCTGTACTGGTTGTCCCACTATGCTAACTGGTTCTGTTCTGTTAGCTCCACAAATACAGCTAAGGGAAGTGATTAAGCCTGACAGACACTGCTTTGTTTTGTGATCTCATTCCCAGCAGCTGGACAACTGGAAAATGAGATTTGTGAGCAGATAGCTGTCCTGTCTAGCACAGTCTGAAAGTTTTACTATTGATTTTTATAGGATTTTGTAACACAAAAGTCTCGGTCAGATAGAATGAGGTACAGCACTAAAAGCTGCTTTGTGCATGTTAGCAGATGTGTTTAAAAATACCAAAAAGTACAAATCTGATCAAATGCATTTCTTCAATTCCCTTCTTTCTGTTCCATCTTTTTCCTTTAGGCTCTTCTTCTGTGAGTCACAGTGATGAAGCAGCATCAGTGATTCAACAGAGTTTTTATCATTTTGTGGAACATACAAAAGAAACACCATTTTGCATCCACAGCTTAATTCTTAATTGTTTTCCTCTAACTTGTAAAAATACATTTTACATGCTTATCAATGCTTCATAATAAAAAGTTGTAACTGGACAAAATAGGTGTTCCTGTCTGCACCCGACCCTTTGACAATGCTGTCCTCCTTGTCAGAGCAGGGTCAGGGATGGAAGAAGCCTTTAAGGAGGACCCACAGCCCGTGTGGGCCACTTGGTTTGATGACAGAGCCCCATGCAGTACCTGAGCTCCCCTTCTGCTTTTACCAGGACACATACCTGCCTGGAATATAGGAGAAATAGGAAAAAATGTATCACAAGAGTGTGACTCAGATACTGCCCAGTCCACAGGCTCTGTATTGCAACAGATCCCAGCATAGTGCAGCCTTTGCAGAACTCCAGTTTCCATCAAAAAAAGGAGGACAGAATTGAGATGGGAAGTCAACCAAGGAAGCCAGGTGCTAGGATGCTGCTAAAGAGCTGTGTCTTGGGTAGCTCCTCATATCTCCATGTCCTTTCCATGGTCCTTTGACCTCATCCATGTGGGACATGAGGGCTGTGGGACCCAGCCTGCCAATATCAAGACAAGATATCCAAGATATTTATTAATCAAAATGTTGTGGGTGAGTGATAGAGGCAGTGGGACTGGTTATGTTCAGTGTCTGAAAGCTAGGAAGGAAACAGAAGTGTTTGAGCTGTTTGATGCGACAGCCTGGAATGACAGTATGAGCATAGTTGAAATTGGTGCTATAGCTGGAATTGGTGAAAGAAACATGACCCTAACAGCACTATCTTCCTTTGAGAATTAGGAAAATTAGGATGGAAAAGCCAGTAAATTAAAAGGTCAGAGTAAACATGGTCAAGAAAGGATGAAAAAATCATGAAAGAATCAATCTTAAGTAAAATTATTGTGAAAAACACTGAAAAATTTGGGTACAGTTAGTCTAAAGAAGATCTACAGAATAATGACAAAGGATCAAAAATAGTCTTTCTATGCTGATCAAGACAACAGCAAGCCTGGTAATTTTGTCAACAGTGAAGATTCACAGATCCAGAAAAAAATACATATTTCAGCTTCTGCTGATACCCATTTATGTGTATTAAGGTCTCCCTTGACAAAAGCAGTTATTTCATTATCTGTAAGCCAGCTGAGGTTAATGGTCCCTTTACAGCTGGAGGTAGTGGAGAAGGTGCTGAAAGAAACTAAGGGCACAGGAGGACAGTGTCCAAGCTGGGGCATGGGTTAAAGGGCAGGTGTTGAATGAAAGGGGATTCAGCAGATCTCATACTCTAGACTCTTTTCCCATTTTTCCCTGTGCTTTTGTGCTCATTGTGCTACTATTGCCCATGGCAACATGGGTGTCTGGGGTGAGGAGTCTGTCTAGCTTCTTCAGCTGCAGCGACAAATTCTGCTGCCTACTAACCTGATTTGTGCTTGAACCACTAACCCAGAGCTGGGAGGCTGCCTAGCTCATTAAAAATTCCCTGAGCGAGTTTTCTGACCCAGTTCCAAAACAACACAGAAAGCTTTTTAAGTTGGTTTTTGGAATTCATGTCATAAAAGATTCAGGCAACATATGGATTATTTATTCACGTAGGGGATTTAAAATTGCTGCTTTATTTAGTAAAAATGCATCTGATTTTCAGTACTGTCTTTGTTTTACAACTATTAAGGCAGTTGCCAAACTTAAAGGTGGAAGGGGAAAGGAAGAAACTGGGACAAGGTCCTAGGCATGACTACAAGGAACCAACAAATCCAGTTCTACTGCCAAATCATTTTCATGAAAGAGCTGAGTTTACTTTCTATGTGCCTGTGAAGGGCAAAAGGGCACATTTATTGTCTCAGCTACTTTATTTGATTCTTTCTTTATAAAGGACCTACCCCATTCTCCATGTAGTTTGGATTCATCAGAAAAAATGCTTGCACCCATATCTGCTTGTGCAGCATGTCCTTCATTTCAGCCTCATCCCCACAGCAGAGGTCGCCAGGGACAGGTCCATTGAAGACACACCAGCTCTCCTGATTCATACCAGCTTCAGCTCTGCTCCATGCTCTGTTACTGAAACCAAATACAGGCTCACAGCTCCACCAAAACTACTGAGCTTGGATGCAGGCCTTAGCTAAGAGCCCCCTCCTATTACAAGTGTGTTGTGTGTCAAATCCCTTTTGAGAAAACCGAAGGTAAAAATAGAAAAGCAACATTGTTGTTGTTGCAGACAAATCTCAGGCAAGCAACAGCCTCTCTCCATGACCTTCAGTTTGTTTCTCCTGGAAATCTCAGTAGAACTTGAACTCTTCAGCAGATGTAAGGCCTCTTTTCTAGAGCCAGAGTAAGAAACAGAAGGACAACCAGTTGTAGTTTCCATTCCTTCCAGCACTGGTTAATGAGGAACTAAAGTGGGACACAAAGGAACAGAGTGCAGAGATACACACAGGACTTTTACACCCCCACAAAAAGGTTGGAAGCACAAAGAACAGGAGCTCAGAAGCAAAAGTGATGAGCATGATGGAAGGAATTTGGGTCCTGCACACAGATCCCAGAAGTGATGCTGCCACAGGGGGCCCCCCAGCCATTCTCCCTGCAGCACCACAACCTCCCTGCATACTCTTCTCCTGCTCTCCTGGTATCAGGCCTGAGGTTCACTCCATTCCTTTCCCTCTGGATAAGTCTTGTCTGACCTTGGAGATCAAAAGGTTCGGTTTCTAAAGTATTCAGCCCAGGAAAAGCAAAGGAGCTGTGCAGTGGATCAGAATCCAGCAGCTTCCCAGATGACAAAGAGAAAGACGTCTCCACATACTCATCTTGTAGTTCAAAAATTCCCGAAACAATGCAGCCAAAGTCACATTATATCTTGGATAAACATCTATTGCTGCACCTGTGGAAAAAACACCAGGTAATTAGCTATATCTTGCCAATCTTCCCTGGCAAGACAAATAAAAGAGTCCATGCAATTATAAGTCCAATAGCCTGAAACTAATCCAGGTAAAATACTCTACAGCTGATCTGAGAGTCAACTAATAAAAAATTAAAATAAAGTGGTATATTTAATGCTGAACAAAGTGCAATTATGAAAAAGTAGCTTGTTATCTGTATATAATATTGTGAGATTGATTGTAAAATCTAGCTGGGGCTGTTGTAACAGATGCTGCAGGGGGTATGATGTGGCACAGCATGGCATTTTGATTAACAGGCAGAGTGGATTAAAAACTTGCTGGTAGGTCTCAAAATGTAATGGTGACTTTTGTTTTCATGGTTACATTTCTAGTGCTTCCCACAGAGAAAAATTTTTAACATTATGCCATTTAAAACTCTTCAGTAACAACCTGGAGAAATGCAGTCATTTGCAAATGTTAAAAGAAGTAAAAGGTGCACTAATCAGTTATGAAGAAAACAGGTCTCTGATACAGGGCAATATGAATCTGCCAGTAAATAAGATGCAAGTAAGCAATATGTATTTGAGTGTAGCCTGTAATGAAAATATGTCTTTACAAAGACTACAAGTGGAGCTCTGGGGAGGGCTGTAGTGGAGGCTGGAGGTCCTGGCACATCACCTGCTGAACAAGAGCTTCAGAATGATGGTGCCAAAACCACCTGTTCTCATCTTTCCTATATCCTGATTATATCAGCATAAAACAAAAGGAACAGAGAAGTTTGTGCCATACCCACAGGAAGGCGGCTACTGAAATATTTGTCTCACCTGATGCCTACAAATTCAAGGAAGATGTTGATGAAATTGGAGAAGGTTCAGGAAGGGGCCACAGAAATTACTGAGGGACTGGAAAACATGTCTCTTGAGAATGAAAAAAAGGTGTCTAACTTATTTAGTTTATTCAGATGTATGTTGGCCAAGGAGCCATTTGCTTTTTAAACGTGGGAAGAGAGATATGATAGTTAGTCTTCAAACTGACAAACAAATACAAAAGATGGAAAATCAAGCCAGCCAAATACAGGGTATTTTTCATATGCTTTCCTAGATACAGCAAAGTCTATGCATCTTTCAGATCCACCCCTTGTTTTTCCTCTTCCTCTCACACTCAGGCAAATTTTAAATATCTTTAGCGTGTTTGTCCAGTTACAACCAGCGTTACTGGGGTGAGGCAGTGGGAAAATAGAAATCTCAAAGATATGACAAGACCCTAAGTGTCCTGACACCCAGCAGTGGGGCAGAGCACTGTGCTGAATCATGCCCCTGTTCAGAGGAGGGCAGCAGCTGTGATTGTGTGCCATGGTGTCCAGCACAGACACGAGCTGGTCAGTGCTCCCACACACACAAACACACACTGCCCAGTTAGACAGTTCATGCTGCATTTGGCTTGTATTAGATTTCTCTAAAAGACTAGCCAGGAGTGTAACAAAGACCGAATCAGAGCAATCCTGTGGTTTGTCTTTAACAGAAGATCAAAGTAGATATCTGTGGTAGCCTTTCTGGCCTCACTGTCTCTGAATACCTGACCGTTTGACTCATAAAAACTCAGACAGTGCCAGCACTAGAGAGCAGGTGATACAAGAGAAAGAGCAAAGTGTTGGGGAATACAGGATGTAAAGGAGGTTTGAGCCCGGCATGAAACACTTGTGCTGCAGCACTGTCAGCCAAATCTGCAAGGAAATGTGATTCACAGCCCCCAGGCAGTGAGCCCAGGTGAACAGGTGCTTCAGCAGCATCAGCCTTTGAGCTGCCCCATTTAGCACCAACTTAGGTGTAACTACAGGACCTGCAGTCACGCCTTTCAGTGTCAAAGGGGCATGTCCTACCAGAGTCTCATATAGTATGCAGGCTATTCTCCCTAGTGCATTTCATTTATCCTGAATATTTCACCTGGAAAGCAGTCTGCAGAGGAAGAAGGAAGCACCCTGGGTGCTGGGGCTGTGGGTGAGGTGAGGAGCTGGCCCTCTGGGTGCTCCACAGCCAGACTCCTTCAAGAGAGGCAAAGAGTCAGTTTGCACAACCTCCTTCACCAGGAAGCAGCATCCAGCACTCACTCAGAACACACTGAGAGGTAATTGAAGACTCTCACTGACAGATTTATTCCAATTCCTTTTCAGATAAGCACTTAGTAAATAGAGTTAAGGGTGCTGGGACTGTTGCAGGTGCAGTGACAGACTGGCTTTACTTGAGTACACATGTGTGACTTTGGTCCTCAGGCTGATTACAGCCATCCAAAAACCTGGCTTTGGAGCAACAGGTTTCCTCGTATATTTTTTCTGTATATGAAATGGGCATATTATAGTTTGAGTGGGCCTGTTGCACCTTTGATCTCCTGGCTTGAGCCATTCATGGGAATTCAAATTCATCTGATGCCATAGATAATGATGAAAAAAAACTGGACAGTGTAGGTATTGCTGCTTCTGAATTCACAGTGGCACCTACATTCCTGCACTTTTTAACCCAGTCTTGCAGGGCTCATGAAGAAAAGCAGTTTACACTCCATCTTCCCAGTCACTGCTCCAGAAATGCAGTCCTGGAGAGCTTGGTGCAGGATGAGCCCAATGCAGCAAGCTATCAGATCAGGCTCAGGCTAAGACACAAACTATCCAGTTTTACACAGTGTAGCCCCTCTGCTAATAAGGCAGCTCTTATTGCCAGGTCCTGAGGAAAAAAAACCAGCTGAGCCCTGGAAAGTGGCCGGGTTGTTTTGTGTGACCTATTTTCTGGAATATATTTTTTCCTATAAATGTACACAAATGAATAGGAATTAGGAACCTTGTAAAAAGTTGTCTATTGCCCTTGAAACACAGGAAGATCACAGGGCCCTGGTGGGTGTGACAGTTTCTCCAAGTCTCTGGAGCAACCAACTCAGCCCTACTAGCACAGGCATCTGCAGGCTGCTGGAACATTTGGGATGAACTCGGGGTGCCGCCCAAATTCACCCTCTTGGTGCAATGCCTTAGCTGCTCTGCTGTTTGTGTGACACCCCAGAGCCACAGGACAACCAAGGCCTGTTTCAAAAACTCATCAGTCTATGATGTGGGGCCCAGCAGATACCTTAGAGAAGACTTGTGGCTACCTCTTCTGCTGCTGTTTCTCATGGTACTCCTCTACAGACACAAAACTAAAGGTGTTGCTGACTCTTTCTGAAAAAACTGCAGCTCAAAAGGCTTAATGTCAGCCTAGTAGGCATAAGATAAAAAGAAGAGTACAGTTTTTGTGCTTCTTTTGGAGAAGAGGATGTTCACAATACTTGTTCATGGAAGAAAGACACAAAGCTCTGGAGGAGAGACTTCTAAACACTGGAAATCTTTTAATAGCAGTGTATCTTCCTGAGTCAACACAGACAATCAATAGTGTTACAGAGTTAAATATCACACTAACTTTCTTCATATCTTCCTCCTTATTGTCCTAACCTTTGCTCTTCCATCTATGCTACCTACCTCCTGTGTTCCTCTCTCTTTCTGAGGCTGTTCTGTCTCCCCTGACTGATGCTGACATGTTCTCCATCAGTAAATACCAGCTGCTCTTTAGAAGTCAGTGATGAATTGGAGGGGGGAAAAAGAAAAAAAAAAAAAAAGCTAAAGTCAGATTTTCTGTGGTGGTTAAAAGGCGCTAAATCTGACCCTGGGCTGACACCCCTGGGCTGACACCCCAGGGCTCCCTGGTCAAGGCTGTTGGCCAAGGAAAACGCATGTGTGGAAGAGGAAAGGCTGTGGGTCTGCCTGTGGCTCACAGCTGGACTGGCATCAGGCTCTCTGTGAATTGCACAGAGCAGAGAAGTGAAGACTTGCTTAGAAAGCAGTCATGCTTCCCCACGGACAGCCCAAAGGACACATCTCTTTCTGCCCTGAGATGTGTGTTAGTGAGGGATATGACCAGACCTCCCTGAACTCTGCCCAAATTTGCATCTTATTTACAGTGTGGCCTTGTTAAATTTCCTTAGCTTGAGCTAGACAATACCTGGAACTGGCCTCAGAAAGGCTTTGGAGAAGAGGCTTTGATTTGGTTTAGACTGTACAGCATAAAGGAGTTGTTTTTCCCTTTGGCAGCATGGACAACACTGGTAGGTATTCCACTCACCAAGTCCTGCCAGCATTTCAGGATCCAGATACTCAATGGGGATTTATTATTTAGGCAAAAGCAGAGACAAAATTAGCAAGGATAAAACAGAATTTAGAACAGCTACGTGTAAAGCTCTATCAAACAGGCTTTTTGCTCAGAGCTTAACCTACAAATATGCCATGTAGTCCTCCGTTTCATTGCAGAACAAGTGTGTGGTGTCTTTATAGTGGCAAGATCTAGCATAAGAATAAAGTCTTTTTTGCATTCATTTTCAGTCATACTGATACAAACATACAGAGATGTCTGTAACTGTGCTTAAAGTGAAGAGCTACAAAAACTGCCATGCATATATTTTTTCTAGATTCCCAGAAGCTGTGAGTCAATCACCACTGATTATGCACAGAAAGTCCCAGATAACCTTGTCGAAATTTCATTACAGGCACTGTGTAAAAATTGTGCAGAAGTTCAGGTAGTATACAGAAATACAATATTTGACATTTTTAAAAACTGCTGGTAATGCAAAGGAGTTTCCCAGCCAGCATTCATTAGTATAAAATATGGTTATGTTTTCTCCTGCTAATACTATAATATTTTGCTTTTCTATTTTCATTTCTTCTAGTTGAACAGAACTCCAGTGTCAGCAAAACCAGTCTTCCCTTGCTGTCCTAAGGGCTTGCAGTGAGTGTGGCCCCTGAGACCTGGCACATGGGTACGTGACAGTGACAGTTCCCATGGGCTCCCCTGTCCCTGTGGGTGCTGCTCACTCCAACTCCCAGGGCCACAGCAAATCCCAGGCTGCCCTGACACCTCCCATAGCGAAGAGGGATGTGCAAAATCATGTCATGACAAAAATGGGATGCCATTAACTCAGAGGACATCTTCATCCACAGGGTGGAAAGCTGTGCAAGGAAAAAGACCTGCTCCGCCAGCTTCCCAAATGAGGCAAGCAGGGAGGCAGCCCGAAGAGAAAGCAGTGGCACTTTTTTTTAAATTTCAGTGTTTCATTAACAGTGTTTTTTTCTCTTACTATATTCAGGACAAGGGACTGCCTGGGATCGCTCAGACACCTATTACAACATGTTATAGAACCCGGTACAAGCTATGATTTGACAGGGGAGCTCCATGACTGCACTCCCATTGCTTGGCTCAAGGTTCTGCTCTGCCATCCCTGAAAGCTGATTTAAGAGTCAGCAAGTGTCAAAAGGGGTGGTTTCACCTTTCCTCAGTCACCGTTCAGCTGCCGCTGGCCCCACGTTGTTGTGGTGTCCCTCAAACTGGAACCAGCGTTCACATGGCCGTGCAATGAGCTGGATCCCACAGTTTATCTGCCTCAGAGCTGATCTTTACTTTTGTAACTGCCAGTGACAGGTTAATTCCCAGCAGCTGACTGCACAAAGGAAGGGCTGGGTCAAGGGAGGAATTAAAGAGAGTAAGGAGAATGTAGAGAGGTCTACAGGACAACCAGTTTAGTGAAAAACAGCTCACGTACTGATTTTAAGTGACCAGGAGAAAATAACACCCTTTCAGAGCATGGCTTGCAATTGGTAGTACTGTTAAAGGGCATTTCCCCCTGTCTGTTAAGTTCACATTTGCAAAATACGCTATTAAATAAACAACTAAATGTACCATAAAATAATTGACTGTTTTTCTACACTTTACTGTTCTTTGATTCTCAAATAAAACACAAAAGAGAAGACAGGGAGGGAATTAAGGAAAAGAAAGAGAAGATAAGGGAATTTTAAAAATGGGTCTTTGACCTGAAAAGCGGTGATGAGAATTTTCTCTTTAGTTTATGGAAATTACAGTCTGCTGCCTAGATAGAGATAACTCTGCAATGCAACTTCATTCTTGCTCAGCTTTTCTTTCCTTTAATTCCGCTGACTAGAAACAGTCTATTTTTGTACTGTAAGCATCTTCTACTCAACTGAAAAGCTTTAATTTAATTTTTCTAGACAGGAATCATCTTGAGATTCATATGTGTGACTACTGCTTTCTGGTTCCATAGAGAGAATAAAATTTATAAATCAGGTACTGCCATTTGTCTGCATTTCATCTGCTGGGAAAGGGGGAATGAGAGGGATACCTTGTGGAGATTCATCTAATAACAAAATTATAAACAAGATGCTTGCATGGCAGCAGCAGTTGTGAGATGAGGAATGCAATGTGGAGTACAAAAATGCATAGCTAGCTCATGAACTAGTCATAGCTGGCTTAATTTCACTGAAGTTGCTGGAATTATGCTTGTATTTTCTTCCAGCTGAAGAGCAGAAAAGTAAAGAGCTTTCATCAAAACCAGAGTGAGATGTATTTCACAGAGACTTAGATATTGGGCTGGTGTGCATGGAAGAGGAAAAAGAGAAGAATGTAGATAGTTTTTCTCAACTGTAGGGAATTACTGACACAGACTGACACACCACAGACAACTGATTTAATCCCCTCAATATCTCTGGAGGAAAAGATGGAGAAATTGCTAACAATGGTGAAAGGGCTGGCAAGACAAAATGCTGCAACAATGCAAGAAGCACTTCATTATGCAGCCCTACGGCCATGGTCATCTGTACAATAAAAAACCAAGCTGATTGTTTTTGCACTGCCTCTGTGGATTTGCAAAGGCTCTGACCATGGCTCACGGGTCCCAGCAGGGCTTTTCCTGCTGCAACTCCAGTGGCTGCTGTCAGTGTAAATCCATCCACCACAAAACAGCCCTGCTCCCCCTATGATACATTTGTCAATTTTTAATTTCCAGTGTTAGATATACTTTTCTCGAGTGTCTTTTAAGTTCTCACATGTGTTTTTTGTTATCGTCTTTCCTGTGTTTCTCTCATAAAGGCAGAAAGTCCCTTTGCTCTCTGCAGCACTTGGTGCGGAGCTTTCAGTGGTGTAAATCATGGAAATAGTGGCCCAGTGCAATGTCAGTTATGGGTATCTTGGATTTGTCAGCAGCAGGTCACACACCTATTTCTATAATGTTTGTTGTAAAATAACAGATGCTGGCCATGCCATCACATTTTATGTTTGGTGTCAGGGTTGTTTATGTGATTGAGAGAGCAGAGCAGCCAGCCAGCAGCTCCCACCTGTGGCTGCACCACAAAGCAGAGAAGCAACATGGGGAAACTAAAAGGAACAGAAAATCATGTTCTCTCTTTAAGTCTTTTGTAAATTTCCACATGCAGTAGAACAGAGGCCATTTGACAAGAGGCAGAGAGGTATCTCTAGTCAGAGCACCAAGCTGGGACCCAGACAGTGGGTTTCTGTCTCATGTAAGCTGCTAGTACATGGCTGAAGTTAAGTGAGAAGCAGGATTTTAGACCCTCCCTCCCCTAGCATTTATAGGGAAATTAGACCAGTGACGCCAAAACTATTTTGCTTGGGCACTAAAAGAATTTTGAGCACCTCCCCCAGTACTTTTTAATTTATTTATGTATAAATAAAAGTAGGACTGTACTAATATTACAACAAAGAAATAAAATTAGGATAAGATAAAGGTAAAAAAAGAGTTTATTTTATTTCTAAATTTAATTAATTAATTCACAAAAATATGTTCTTTCTCCCACCCCCCATGACTTGTATAGTGCAGCCTTGATGTGTGCACACCCTTCTTTGGAGAGGACCAGTTTAGACAGCCCCCACACTCCTCGTGCCCCGAAACCTTCTCTGGAAGGCAGTATCTCCTTCTTCCCCACAGGAGGCCATGGGTGTTTGCCTTGCATTTGGCCACCTTGTCCTCCCCACCCACTTGGCTCAGGGCAGAGCTGTCTTTGCCTTTAGAAATTCTGCGCCTTGGGCATCCCTGTGAACTACTCTAATGTTGCTCGTATCAGATTAATACAATCACTTAAGCAGCAGGTGCTGAGTTTTAATTACATCCATGTCATGTTCAGCCTGCACAGTACACAGATGTGTTATTTTTCTGCTCAATATACACATCTGTTCAAATTATTCTAAAGCGCTGGTGTCAGAACAGTGCAAAAATATCACAGTATATTCTGTTGAATTTTTGTACAACTAGTGCTCAGGCAATAAACTTTTCCAGACCTCTTCATCACTCACTTTATCCTGTAGAAGAAGCAGACCCCACCTCTCTTCTGAAAATATTTTCCATGTTCTATCCTAAGCCTAATGCCATCACTAGCCACAGCTCCATCACAATGTGCAGACACCTTCCACAAAACCAAGCAATAGAAAAGCCTAGGCTGACACATTCATGTGCCTTGTCCAGCCTCTCCAGACCTAAGAAGGAGTTGGTCTTCCTAAGCTGGTCTTCCTAAGTTCAGGAAGAAGGTCCTGTCCTTCCCAGCAGGCAAAGCCTTTGGCTGTCATCAACCCTGGCTTCCTTCTTACATCACTTTGTAGCCTTCTGCTATTCTTCCATCTTCCAACCCTAACCCTAGGACCAAACAGAACCTCAGTGACAGCCTGGGCAGAACTTGCAGCATCATTCACCCTTTTCTTTGCTTTTAGGGGTATTGTTTTGTGTAGGCTTCATGGGAAATCAGACTCCGGTTATTCCCCGTGCCAGATGCTAAATGTGCTTGGCTCTGCTCTGTGCCAGGGCTGTCCCGCACTCACTCAGCTCTGGAGGAGGCAGCCCTCACCATGGTTGTAGGATCCAGAGGGTGAGAAGCATCTGGTTATCTTCGGGGGCAAGGGCTTTTAATTTCTTTCTCAGGAGATTTTGTGCCAAGTTATGGTTTCTGTGGGGGTTGTAAAAAAATTCTCACAAAGCCCAGAAATTTTTCATGCGTTTAGTAGGATTTGACCACCACCAGGACTGTGGCTAATGGAGATAACTGAGGGGTTTTGTTGCCTGCACCTTTGACTGGGCTTGTGGTCTGTCATTCAGATGAGGGCTAGGGTTTTATTTGGTGTTTGAATCAAGCAAACCAAAGCTTTCAATCCCCCCACTGGAGACCTCACTCTGCAGGAGGCTGAGCTAGGAAGAAGGCTGGGATGACTTGTGTCAAAAGCCTTTTCTCACCTTTTGCAGTCTGAGTGCTGTGATGTACCTCAGGGAAGCTTCTGTAAGCTGATCACAAATTTAGGGTAGAACCCCATGGGGAAAGAGAACTAATGGCCTCACCGAATCCTCATAGCTGCTGATGTCCTCTAAAATCCAATAACTAACCGAGGATGTTTGCTCTGGTCTGTAGCAGCTGATAGGTTATGAAAGTGGCTGCCTTCAATTACAGCCCATCTTTTCTCTATTTTCTCAACTGTAATTCTCTGCCTGGATGGATTTAAGGGCAGGGTGCTGGAAAATCAATAGCCTGAGGAATGAAAGTCATTGTTGACATTTATATAAACTGCAGTCTAGAGAAGGAAGGGAGCTGAAAGTATTAGTCAAGGGTTTTGTTCTTTTCCTTTCTTGCTCTTCCTCAATGTCTTACTCTGGCCAGGTTAGGATTTCTTCTAACTGGGAGTTCAGAAGCCTGCATCCCTGGGAAGGCAGATTCCTCCTGGGTGAGGCTGGCCAGGGGAAAATTCCCCATTCTACTTGTGGGAATCAGAGTCCTTTGTTCACTGGAGCAAGAACTAGTTTCCTCCTTATTTATTCCAGGTTAGTGTTGGAGTTATTTATGTTTTGCCCTGGAGTCAGGCAAACCTGGAAACATTGCAGAACACCAAAGTCCTCTCTATGACCTCTTCAGAACAACTTCTGTACCAAGGCAAAGCCAATGGCCATGTAACTCAGCCTATAAGAAAATAACAAGGCAAAGCAAGACTGCTGCTGATGATGCCTTGAAACAATTTTCCAGGAAAGGTTTCATTTTTTCTTCTTGTGAAGTATTTATGACAGGAGTTAAACTTGTAAAAAGAAAAATGCTTGTGTTTGGCAGAGCTATATTCATTCAGTATCTTAGAAAAGTAATTTCAGGAGAAGACACTTAGGTAACACTCCAGTTTGTCTGACTACTTTCCTAAGCAGTCACCTTAATTTCTTGGTCATAATGCTTAAATTACAAACTTTATCATTATTTAATAAGGAACAAGCAAGATTCCGTCTCTTTGGATTTCAAAGTAGCCATAAGAGAGTAACATTCCTTATGTTTAACAGCTTTTATGGATGCCCCTATTTTAATAACTATATCATTAAAGAGGGTATGTTTAAGGTGAAAACATCAAACTCTGAAATTCTCTCAGAATGTCCTGTTTGTCCTCTGTTTATAGCATTTTTTATGGCATATGTTAATAATTCATGGGAAAAAAAAATAATTACAGTTAAAATTCTACTACTTCCTGCATAAAAGCAGTTTATTGACCTTTCTAAAGCCTTTTCCTTACATTTTTTTATTAGCTTATCCATGTGTTATGTTGGAAGTTGAGGTTCAGAAATTCCTGATGCAGAGCATAACTTCTTGTTTGTATGACCTGAAGTGCCCTGAGTCCACTGAAAATTCAAGAGGGAGAAAACAGAAGTAACAAACTAATGGTGTATCATTTCTCAGTTGCACAGAACATGCCTAGAACAGCAAGTCAAGTAGTACACAGCAGGGTGTGTTCTGCTATCAAGGATGTTTTGGGACTATTTCTGTTATGCAGAGGCCTGCCATCAGAAAGAAAGGATGAACAATGTGAATACTGTCAAAAGATATATTCTCAATGGCCTTTTACATCCAGAAATGCACAAATACTTCATGTGCTTCAGTTTTTACAGTACTACCTAGCTGCACATAAAGGTGGGGAAATGGAGGAATCAAAGAGCCATTGCCTCAAGTCCCCTGCTCTGAATTCCAGTTTCTGCTCACCCCTCCAGAAGTCAAAAAGGCAAATGGAGAAGACAGCTTGTAGGCACACAAACAGCGCCCTGGTTTTGACAACTGCCACGTGCTGCCAGACACTCAGCCGGATGCATTTTCAACCATCTGACGTGCGTGACACAATGCCAGTTCTGCAGTCCTGCTCCTCCAGTTGCAGCACTAGTCCCTGGAGCTTTTAAAGTAATGGGTTTTGGGTTTTTTTTTTTTTTTTTTTTGTGGGAACAGAAGCATCAGAAATGTCAGTGATTTTTCTGATCACTTTTGGGGGTTTCTTTTCTCTTCTTTGCTCTGGCCTATGCCTTAAAAACAGAACAGTTTAAGGGCTAACTGTATGGAATTGGAGCCTAAGGAAAATATGTAGGTTTTTTTCTAGAAAACTTCCACTTCCACATTATCATGCAGCTCTGTGTTTGAATCTAGCTGCAGTAAACAAGAACTTACTGTAAACCAATCAATATTCTACTCAAACTGGGCCTGGAGGAAGAAAAGGGCCTGATGAGTCATTAACATCCATGGTGCCAGCAGAATTTGTACTGTCTGATGATCCATCTTCTGCAGTCTGCTCTCAGCATTGTTGTTATTTCTTATCCTTCCTTCCATTTGCCATGTTATTGAGGTCTTTCTTGGAAGGGGTCCAGCTCTCCCCCGGGAAGTCAGCTTTGTGGTACCAGATACACTAACAGAGGCTTCAGAGTGTTGTGGATGCATTCCGAATGCAATGAAGCTTCTTCCACTCTTGCATTTATAACACATAGTGAGGGATGTTGGTTAACAAGGACCCTGCTGGCCACGCTGGCTGCAAGCTGGTCACACCTGGAGAGTAAATAAAAGCCTTGTGGCCTCCCCAGCCTACAGATACAGCTGGTTGTTTTCATCAGTTCAGCATCTCCCATTAAAAAAAACCAAAAACATCACACACGACGCCCCAGGGAATTCAGTTTCATTTGTAAATCTGGGGATTAGCCCACTGTAATACACCAGACACAGCAGTCACACTAAATGTTGAAAGGCGATGCTGTACCGTCACTGCATTAATTCACCCAGCTCATCAGTACTTTAATCACCAGATCCAGGTGGCTTTTCAGAATCATGGGATTAGTAGAACTCAGTGGGATTCCTTATATCTATTGCCACTTTATTCAGGAAGCAAATATTTTGTAGAAACAATAGACTTATTTCCTACAGCTGTCAAATGTTGACAGCAATACATACTAATGTTTCTGAGGAGGAGCTATTCCTGCTATCCCGAGTGCACGGGGCATCTCAGATCTGCAGCCCGCAGTTCAGCAAGGCTGAGAAGTAGATTCTGACATTAAGAAATTAAAAACTAAGTCATGTTTTTCATGGATAAAACCACCATAGTTCACTTTCAGCCTCTCTTTAGGGAATGTGCCAGCTGCAGTGGCTCGGGCTAGCACAGGGACATGAGGAGAGGCAGAGGGACAGGTCAGTGCTCCCAGGTGCTGCCCAGTGCCTCAGCTCTGCTGCACCCCATGGCAGGTAGGTACCACCAGGCTGAGGAGGAGCACAGAGAACATGGAATAGCATGTCAGCATTATACAGTGGCTCATCCAAGCCTTGGACTACAGAACCACAGGGGAAAGGTAAGACACATTAATTTAATGCTGCACATGGACAAAGCCATGGAAGCAGGCAGGGTGCAGCTGGGGGCAAATGATAAACGACAACACAAAATTTTGCCTAGTCCTCTTTAGATTCAAATCATCAATTAGCCTGATGAGGAGAAGCATTGTGGACTCCTCATCCTTGAAGATATTCACAAGTAGACTACAGAAGGCCCTGGACAACATGATCTAACTCATGTTGCCCCAGGAACTCCTTCCACCTTAATTTATTCTATAACCCAATAGCTCAGGAAAATAAGTAGAAAGTAAGACTACACAAAACATTTGTAAGGAGATATTGTTGTGGCCTCTATGGTAATAAATACTGATGTGAATCCTGAAAGGTGACCCTGTTCCTACTCCCAGCAAGGAGATGTCAATTAGCAGCACCATAAAAAGGACGGCTTCTCAGTGTGGCATTTTAATATGATGTATCCTGTACAGTATTTTTGATGGAGAGAATAAGCTTTTGTTCACATTGTTCTGTGTATATATTTCATGGCTCTTCACTGAGATGCAATACTGAGTACTATTACATTAGATTACGTAAATGTAAACTAATGTTTTAGCAAGTCAATAACAAATCAGTTCTGGAAAACTCTTTTCTTAGAGAGAAAGCAAAAGTTTTACTGAGTATAATTAATCAATAGATGTGAACTGACTAAACTTTTTCACTTGTTTTGACAAAAAAAGTCATGTTTTCCTTCTGTGCTGCTAAGGACTGTTCACAGCTTGGCTACAGTCTAGCGGAACCAAGCTCCAGGGAATTCCTGAAGTGCTTTATTGTTAAGTGTCAAAGGCTGTATTATAAACCTTGAATATTCCATCTGCTCCTCCTCCTCCTCTTTTAGAATATGTGTGTACCTTTAGCCTTGGGGTCTTTACAGAGTTGAAAATTTTTTATTGGCTTAGCCTTCCTCAAAAAAATTTCCTTTTAGAGGACTGCATCCTGCAGTCCCTTGCACGGTCATGGGCCAAGCTGGCAAGCTGCACTGTTGGACACAATGACTTTGGGGACTGACGTGTAGGAACAGGCCCTGGGCAGCCAAGACCTAATACGGGGCCTATTGCTGCTTCTGAAACCCAGATAAGCGATTATCAAATGTCTTTGCATACAAGAGAAGTATTTTTTCCACCTAAGACATTTGGAGATCTACTTTAGTATAGTAAGTCTCTGGTGATTTCTCACATCAATAACAGAAATTCATGCCTGGCTTGCCTTAAAATAACAGAACCTTTCCCCCACTTCCTCTCCTGTTTGGTTCCTGATATTAAAGTATTCCGTTTTCAACAAGTTTAATATCCAGAGATCTCATCTCTTTCTTTATTGGTTTTTTGGGTTTTTTTT
>VZRO01000389.1:216502-271547 GCA_013397915.1 Daphoenositta chrysoptera
TTTTGGGGTTTTTTTTTTTTTTTTTTTTTTTTTTTATTTTTTTTTTTTTTTTTTTGCTGCCCTGGGATACATCAAATGATTGGAATGTGTTTAGAAGTAGAGAAGCTGAAAATTGTTAGTTTTATTTCTCTCTCCTGGCACCCCCCCAAAAAATAATTCTAACCTTGTAATTGCTATCATCTAATAATTTGTCTTAGGCTTTAAAAGGGTGCAATGCAAAATCAGCTAGAGCTGTACTCCAAATCATCCTCTGATCCTCAGCATCACAGGGTTTCTAAGCTGAAATGGCTGTAGTGGGAGAGGACACAGGTGAAAAGTGAGAGTGTGGTCCTTGTATGTAAGGGGAAAGAGAAGCCAAAAGGCAGCAGTGACAGCTCAGCTTCCAGAAACACTGATGGGAAGGTGTGGCAGCCAGGAAGCATCCTGGCTCGAGCATCCAAGCACTGTAGGAGTGCTTTAAAGTTATAGCAGAGTTATAGTATAGAACTATTTATACAGTTCCAGTTATAGCTTTGATTGCCAAGCTTGTTTCTTCTCTCCTATGCCACGTGGAAGGCCCTCAGACTCATTCTGCATCTTTTTTGTTGAAAGATCTGTGGCAGCAGCAGGTTCTCAAACTCCCAAAAACCAAGGAAGGGAAAGGCAGAGAGGAAGAAAAGGAATAAGTGGTGCATTATCATTACAGTAAAAATATCTAATAGAAAACAACAGCAAAAGCAAAAGTTGCTTTAAAGGAATGTTTGCTCAAATGAAAAAAAAAAAAAAAAAAAAAAAAAAAGGGAATTGAGATCCTGCTCTTGGTTCTGCCCCACTCTAGTCCCTCCAAGCAGTAGAGAAACCTCCACAGTGTTTGTGCCAGTGTTGCACATACCTGTTTCTAGAGCAAGGCAGGATAGAGGAAGGTAACACTGTGTTTGTGCTCTGACATCTTCCTGAACTCTCACTTTATGTCCCTTCATACCACTTTAGAAAGTCCTACACTGGAAATTAATTTCTGTAGAAGAGAAACCCATTCTGTCTGTTTCACAGCTAGGCACAACCTGCTGCAAAAACACAGGAGTTTAGAAATACCTGAGATCAGCTCTAAGTCACTTCATTGTATGGAGCGGGTTGAAATGAAATACTTCACTCTTCCTTTCCCACTGCTCTTTTTATTGGTATGAGAAGATGAATTAAAATGTCAAGCTTATTTTGTGTTTATGTTAAGAAATCTTGCCAATCTATTAACAATGGAGGGTTTGCTGTTTTCAGTCAAAACACTGATATAAAAAAGGAGGAAGTAGAAATACACTGAGGGAACACTTCACAGAATACTGGTGACTTTCAGTCAGGAACATTTCAAAGAGTCATATTATAAAAAGAAATAGTTTACTCTTAGGCGTGTTGTTAAGACAAGGTTTGTAGGCAGACTTGACCTTTTTATTGAACAAAGTAGCTTAGCTGGAAAAGAAGTGAGGTTTTGCACACCTCTTTTCTGAAGAACCTGATTTGAGATTGAGATTTGAGGATTGTTTAATTTGTTGATATCTATTATGTTAGGTGACTTCTGTTGGGCAAGCCTTCAAACTGCCTCCTCTACTTAAGATGCCTCAGCTTCAACATTCAGAAACTCAGTTGAAAAACTGGGTTGTGGAAGATGTAAAACAGGCACAGTCAAAGGGATTAGACATATAAATAGTTAAGCTAAATTGTGTCTTCTTCGATTTCACGGTCCTTATTAACTTCTGATGGATCTTGGCAAATATATCCGAGAGCACGGTTTGGGTTTTGAAGTGTAAATTGGCCCCTCCCTATCCTAGTTTAAAGCTCTAGTGTATCAATTTGCAAAACCTAAGAGTAATTTTTTCACACTGCTGTTGTAATATATTCCACAAATTGAATCCGCAGTGGCAGTGTTACAACCACTGACGAGCCAGTTAAACACTCGGCCTCTCCAACACTGGCCTGCAGAATTCATCCTGGCCGTCGTCCCGCTGGAGGTAACTCTGGTTCCTTTGAAGTTGGCGAAAAAACTTCAGAAATTCACCCTGAATTTCAGTTCAATCTGTGAAAGGTGAGATCAAAAACATCTAGAAAAATCCCTTGTGCCAAAGGGACTAATACAGAGTGTTGCTTTTGTAATTGCCACTTAATTAGATATGTAATGATTTCATGCCTGGAGAATTTGAAGGAACAACGTAGCAAATACACATGCAAGCACACACCTTCTTTGCTCTCTTCTGCTAAAACTGCTTGTTCTGACAGTATTTCTGAACAGCTGAAGGATTAATAATCATTAGTCTAGATTGTTGAAAGATAGGCACGTATCTTTCAATATGATAATAAGAGAGGCACACATCCAGCAAAGCACATATTCAGCAGCTGGGTCCACATCTCCTTGGAGCAGCAGCCCTTGCAATGCAGAGGGACAAAGGGCATTCAGAAGACTGAAGCAAATACAGTCTATAGTATGGAGCACAGGAGCACTTTGATGTCCTTGGATAAAAGCATAAAATACTTTCTGACACATACAAGATGGTTCAAGGTGAGGTTAGTCTCGTTTCTCAAAAAGATGTCTTGTTACATTTTGATCTTGTAAAAACAACTTTTAAAATTCACAGGTTTTTCAGAATGCAAAACTTACATGCTTTCCTTACTTCTGTTTTTCAAACTGAAACAGTGTCTTGACTTACTTTTTCTTCCTGAATGAAATGCAGAATAAACCCAAAATATGTTCAAAATAACTAAGAAAAAAAAAAATCACAAAAACATGCTCAGTGACCCCCTGATCTACTTTCTGTGGAAGTTAGCAGGAAAAGGGTGAAGCGTACAGGAACATGGATGCCTTCCCTGCTGCAGGAGTCAGAAAGCAAGGTTGGGTTAGAACAGGCTGAAAGCCTCACAGGCAGCATCCCTGCTGAGGCTGGTGTCAGCACACAGCAAGTCCCCAAGGCTGGAGCAGAGGAAGGGAGAAGCGAGTCTGGCTGGCTGCTTTTGTCTCCTTGCAACCTAATTGCACGGAAATGTTTTGGGAACACACAGCTGCCGTTACACATGGCGCTGGCCCATATTTGAAAGCAGACAGAAACGCGTGTTTAAGCAGCCCCAGTATTTCAGAGTGGCTGCAGGAAGATGTTCTTTTTCTAACACGGGCAGACAAGGCCCTGGCAGTTTATCAATCCACAGCAGCCATCTGTTTCAATAAGGACCATTTGCACCCAAGGGCAGGTGGGACCCTGAACCTGCATGGCAAAGATAATGTTTCCTCTCTGTCTCCTAAGACAGGGAGCTGCCAAGTGACACCTCTACCATCAGCAGCTCTTCAATGAGGAGCAGCGATTGCTAGAAGTGTGTGGGAGCCCATTTAACATGTGGCCTCTTCTGTCCCCTAACCAGCACCTTTGCTCACCAGCAACGCTTTGCTCTTTGGTACTACCTGCTGCCTTCTCCGTTTGTCTGTGCTGACCCCACCCCAGAAACACTCTCACTCACTGCATCCTGCAGTCCCTCCATGGGTCTGCTGTGCCCCTCCACCCCTGTTCTCTCACCTGGGAGGGACACCTGGCCCTTGGCATCTCTTGCTCAGTGGTTCATCCCTTCAGGGAGAAGTTACTTAGCTCACATCACTTTTTTTTGGGTCTGTTTGTATTTGGCTTACTTTGAATTATCCCCACCATCTTCCCACCAAGGCACTTTGGCAACCATGCCTTTTTCCCACAGCTCATCTGGGTAAAAGTGGGGAAGAAAACCGACTGGGACTGTGCTGGTGAAAAAGTGGCCCTGATTTTCTCCAGCCTGCTAAGCCCACTGTGACTCAGGAGATACAGAGCAGTAGCTGGCTGCATGCAAATTTAATTGTGAGGCTTTTAAATGGATTTAAATGGGTTTAGCTATTCCAAAGCGGCTTTCATATGTGTCTCTCAGCTGCAGAGTGTTTAGACCTCCACGGAGAATTTGACCTCTCACAAACTAGCCTTGTGGGTTTGTTTATGCAAGGATCTAGGCATTTTGGGTGTTAAAGAAGCTTTAAAACATTATTGGCTGCAAAGCAAAAGGACCTGGTTGTTGGCCCAGGGCAGAGGCAATAGCTGATCCGTCTGATAAGAACGGTTTATTCAAAGTTAGATCTGTCACACTGCAGGCTTACCACAAAAAATGCTTTCCCTGATCATATCATAAATTCAAAGTTATCCTATGCTCCAGGATAAAGACTATGCATAGAAAATAAGTTCCTTTTGCATGGAGGCAGAGAACAATTAGATCACAGCCTGTGTCAAGATATTAAACCAGTTCAGTGCCTAAAAATTTTCAGTAATGTCAAGACCCGCAGGGAAAATGCCCTTCTTGAATTGCAGCCACTCCTTAAGATGTGCACATGCTGTTCAGCCCCTATAAATTGCAGTTTCACACTGGCTGCTCCATTTTCTCCCCAGGATAGCATCTCACTGGATTTGCCTGAGAGGATCAGGTTATCTGTGTGTAACTGCAATAGTTTTTTTTTCATACCACGCTTACTACTTAGAGCCCCATGGAGCCTGGCAGCTGCACTGACCTTTGGTACATTTGCTATTGCTCACGACTGAGGCAGACCTATAATTGTGCGACCTATAATAAATGCAAACATAAACACATCGTTAGTGTTCCAAGGAAGGGCCATATTAGTTTAAAAAGTGCTGTGCCAGTATAATAGTTGGAACAAGGCTAATGAGCTATTCAGCTGTGATCAGGGAGAAGTGTAAGGATGTGGGGGAGTTTATTGATCTCAGCCTGGCAGAGCTCAAACTAATGCCTGTCTCACCTGGTATCGCCAGCAACAAGAGCTCATTCAACACTTGAAACAGCAATCATGAGATTGAAATAACAAAGCATTAAACACCAGGCATTTTCCTCCTCTGTTATTCTTCCTACAATAAAACCTGGCTTTGAATGAAGGAGGCTGCATGAGAAGTGAAACCAGTGTGGACAGAAACAGTGATGCCAAGAGAGGCACTTTGCACAGCATTTGCAGCTGAGCAAATTGGTCAAAATTCTTGTGTTGCTTCAGTTCATCAGAAGACCCAAACACCCACACACCAGTGCAATCTGCTCTCCTCACACCACACCTGCTCTCACAGCAGAATGTGTTTCTCCATCACCCACCCAGAGGCTGCGAGAAGGGGAAGAGGGAGAGGCTCGGTAGAAAACCTCTCCAATGGGAGGTGCTGAATCCAGATGACTTAGCCTGCCACAGCCTGCAGTGGCTGAAGAACTGAATCTATTTTGAACTTTTTTGTCTTTGGAATAATCTTGATGTAAAAAACTGCTTGGAGACACTGGTGCCCATTTGTTCTTCCCAATACCTTTTTCTGGAGCAGAACAATGTGTCCTGTTACGAGGCCTCTTCATCTTCTATCCAGAGTTCTATTATTTGTGGAGTTTACCTCAGGTTTCAGAAACATGCAGTTTTTCTCTGAATGTTGAACAAACTGTAATGCACAATTGCCTACAAATTGCCATCAGATGGATGTTGATTACAGTAAACAAGAACTGGAAAGATTGTACAGAAGGAACTTGAAAGCAACTAAAATGAAGCTCATTTGTGTTTTCTCAGCCTGCCTTCAGTTGCTTTGTTGAGTATACACTACATTTTATACCCTGATTGAAATTCAAATTACTTTCTATGTGGGAAGGTCTATTGAGAACTAAGGATACCCTTCATCTGCAGATTTGGGGATCCTGTGTTTAGTATGTGGTATTCAGCAAAAGGGCAGGTTGTCAAGCAAAGCAGCCTGACCTGAGCAAAGAAAGGGAAAGTACTTCAGCGAAGGGAAACCTTCAGCACAGGGTCTGGGCAGAGTGAGACCCTTGCCCCCACCCCATCTGTCCCTTCACAGAAATCTCTGTTAGCCCTGCCGGAATGGACTCGGCAGGCACTGCAGCAAGGGCGTGTGAGGGAAAGGCACAACAAATTAGCCCCATGTTCAGTATGTGCAACTCAGCAGGCCTCCTGTCTGCAATTAGCCCTTTTATAGCACTGCTACTCCAGCACAGCAGAGCCTGCCGATGAACCAAGAGCCATCAAAACGTTTTTTTTCTCAGTTGCTTGCTGTGAAATTGCAGTGACATGGTATGATGGAAAGAAAGGCCTGGTGTCACTGGTGAAAGCGATGAGATGCATCTTCAAAACAGAATGAAATTTTATGTTTCCAAAGGAGAGCAAGCAAGATATAAAACAAATCCATGGTTCTCACCACCTGATCCCACTTCAGCAGTGAGGAATATCTGGAATAAGTGGATGTTCTTTAATATTTACAGTGCTATATGCGAGCAAAGAGAAAGCCCAGTAGCACTTTGCTCCATGTCACGCTCCCAGTTAGCAGCAGGAAAAAAGTCAAGTTCTCCCTGGCTTCTGAAGAAGGGTCTGGAGCACAGGTCTGATGAAGAGCTTCTGAGTGAGCTGGGATCGTTTGGACTGGAGAAAAGGAGGTTCAGGGGAGACCTTATCACTCTCTACAAATGCCTGAGAGGTTGCATCCAGGTAGTGGTCTGCCTCTTTTCCCAAACAACAGGTGAAGGGTGAGAAGAAATGGCCTCAAGCTGTGCCAGGGAAGATTGGGTATTACAAAAATATCACCATGGAAAGGATTGTCAAGGACTGGGACAGGCTGCCCAGGGAAGGGTTGAGTCACCAGTCATGGTAGTATTTGAAAGACATGTAGTTGTGGCACTTGGGGACATGGTTTAGTGTTGGACTTAGCAGTGCTAGGTTAATGGTTGGATTTGATAATCTTAAAGGTCTTTTCCAACCTAAAGAATTCTATGATTCCATATTTTTGTTTTCATAGCATGTAGGCAGTGTTCTCCTTCTAATACAGACCAAAAAAACCCCTAAAAACCAATCAACACCAACATTTTTCACAGGTATTTGTCTAATTGTCTTCCTGTCTCTAGAAAACACTTCCAGCTAAACCTACACAGCAGATGCAGAAGCAACATCATGATTAGAGAGTGGTGGCGAGAGACTAAATCTGCTTAATTCAATATTTTTCACTTCTGAAAAAAGTTGTATTTTTTTTCCCATTTTCCTCTTTGATTTTAAATGATTGATGCAATAAATTAGCAGTAATTAGGCTCTGTAGGTTTGCATTCTTCAACAGTCCCTAATTAGCCATGTAGCACACTGCACAACCAGCCTGGTCCCCGAGTGCTGTGGGAGATCACTCTTCTGGGGCACCCCACATCCTTAACACATGGGCTGCCATGTCTTCCCTTCAGGAAGAGGGCACACCACAGAGGCTGCCTCTCCAGAGCCTGAACAGGGCTTTCTTCTTGCCAGAATTTACAGTTGTGTCCCTTGTCCCTGTTGAGGAGATGGAGCTTCCGAGCTACAGCAGCTCCCCCTGGGACACTGCTCTCTTTCTCCCTCCTCCTCCTCCTCATTCACAGCGGTCTGCAGCCACTGTGGTGGTGAGCAAAAATACTAAAAATGTGAGAAAATGTAAAGCTGTAGCAGATATCCTTGAGCAAAACGGCCTCTGAAAGCTGTAGATGTGACTTGACAATTGTTAATTCTCTGTACTAAAAACTTCTATTTAAAGTGACGGGTTTTAGAACAGCTTTTGGATCTGATTTTCAAGTTGGCCTGAGCCATATCTTTTTACTGTTGGGTCATGATAAGGGCAAGAGTAATCTGGTGAATATGAACGTCAATCCTGATTCAGACTCCAGTAGAAATGAACCGATTAACAAAGCTGCAGATGTCCAAGGCGCCTGATTATGGGTGTTCCTGCCCGGTTTTTGAAAGTGAATAGAAGATCTTCATAGGTATGAATGAGGGATTTTTTTGTATGATGACCTGTCTAAGGTGCCCTAGAAACCTGCAGCTTGTGATGAAATTACCTTTGTCCCATGGTAAGAAGATGTTTTTTCTGTCTCAGTTACAGCTGTCATTTCTTCCCTGCTGCTGCTACTGTCAGTGTCCTTCTCCAACACACCTGGATGTTCCAACCTCTTGCTCAGTACACGCCCTTCTGCCTTGGGCACTTCTCCTGCTAAAGGGCAGCAAAGGTTGCACTGCCCAGCACTAATGGTACTGCAAGTGCTGGGCAGCTGCTGCTGGTCCCCACCACACCCAATGCTGGAGAAAAAGCAGTGCTGTAGCACAGGCTTCCCTTCCACATGCCATGCAGGAGGATGAAGTGATGCAGTGACACAAGGGGCTTGTGCAGCTGAAAGCCCCAGGCCTGTAGAGTGCAGAGAAACAGGGATAACACAGCCAGACAGGTCTGTCCTGGGAAATGTAACCTTGGGTTTATGCTGCAGCAACGCCTTGGCATAGTGCACCAAAGAAAGGTGGCAGAAATATCTGATATACGAGCAGGGTGGTTCTGAGCACAGGGAGAATGAACAAACACAGAGGAAGCTTTGAAAGGAAGGACAATATGATGGATAGGAGCACTCTTTGAATCATAAATGTGACCACCCATGTAGCCAAGATGTACAAGTGGTGACGATTTCAACCCAGATGGATGGAGTTGTGCAGCAGTGCTTTCTTGTGCTGCATCAATGAACTGGCAAGGCATCAGCTGGAGTCAGTCTGTGATAGCAAGGCCAGACCACCCCTGGCTACAGCAGCCACCCTCTCATAAAAGGGCTCTTTCCACAAATTTTGCTTAGGAGATCAGCCTGTAATGCTAATAATTATGCCATCTGAGTATTGCTTTGTGAATTTAACAATTTTCAGGCACTAGGAAGAATGATCCACCCATCCTTCAGGCTCTGTGAGAAAAAACTAGTGTGCTTTGGAAGGGGTAGGTATTTGATGCAAATAAACAGCATATTCAGAACTTAAGAGTTCCACACACCGTTTGGTTTTGTAAAAAATTGTAATCAATATACCTACTGAAATATTCCTGATGTGAGGTGACTGATGGGAAAGCTTTAAGATCTCATAATCCCAAAGTCAGAGCACAGATCTGCAGTTTAACTAAAAGTCTTCAGAAAGTAGTGTTTGGAAATGCCCTCCAGTTCTTGAAAACCTTAATTGGTAACAAGTGACAGGACAAGAAGAAATGGCCTCAAGTTGTGCCAGGGAAGGTTTAGATTGGATATTAGGAAAAATTGCTTCACTGAAAGGAAGGTCAGGCATTGGAAAGTCTGCCCAGGGAAGTGGTTGAGTCACCATCCCTGGAGATATTTAAAAGACATTTAGATGTGGCATTTGGGGACATGGTTTAGTGGTGGACTTGGCAGTGCTGGGTTAATGCTTGGATTTGATAATTTTAGAGGTCCTTCCCAAACTTAGGAATTCCATGATTCTGTGGTCAGTGCGCTGTTAGCTCATCCATGATTATTCAGATAAGGATTTCTTCATATATAATACTTTTATGCTAGTACTGCTGCTATCCCACACCATTGTTCTTGTAACTGCTTTGAGGAAATACAGATGAGACTCTTTCAGTCCAAAGATTTAATTTTTCTCCTGCCAAGTATTAGGTGTGAAGACCAAATGGTCTTCATGGTTAAGTCCCAAAAGCCCAGTGCACACTGTGGTTATGGTATGACTGCATCTTTGCAATACACTCCTGGAGTGCCCAGGGAAAAGAGCTATTTCCCAGCTGGGAGGGGGACATCGCATTGGCACTGATCTAACAGGGGGGTAACAAGGTGGTAGGCAATGTCCCCAAAATTCTCAAAAGCAAGCACAGCTGAATTTTCTTACTTGGGTAAATAAAAGCTTTGCCACCCAAACCTGGGGTCTTGGCCCCATAGCACTGCTTCCTTTACATCACAGCCAGTCATGTGTACTCTTCCCAGGAAAAAGAGAGATATTCCTCGGCTCCCAAGCCAAGGCATTCCAACACACTCCACTGCCACAACCTCCTCAGGGCTACCACCAAGATGGTTTTCTTTACAATAGAGCCATTGAATTAGTAACAGCAGGAACCCTGTCAGAGCAAACTGTTTTAATTGATATGTTTGTGACACTGTAATGATGGCAGTAAGGCAGAAATAATCTGACCTATCCTTGACTAATTCAATCATCTGGAGCCTTTAGAAAACTGACCCAACTGATCTAATCATGCTGTGGGAATAGACTAATGAACCATCAGAGGTTGCTGCACCTCTTTTTCCCACATCCCAGTTTCTAACACAGATGCTGGATGTGGCTCTTTGCTCCTCCTGTTCATGGCATCCCCTCTCCACTTGCTGGGACAGAAGGCATCTCTGCTCTTCCTGCTGGGTACGTGGGACTCTGGCATGTCTCTTCTCTAGCCTTTGAGCCTTACATGCCTTTCAGAGGCACAAAAACTATTTACCTGGAAGGATGGAGAGAATGGTAGGAGACCTCCAATAGCAGGATTTCTCTGAGGAAGTTCCAAGCATTTTCTCTGCCTTTGGTGTCACCTGCTCACAAAAATAGTTGGAAGCACTCTTGGCAAAATGCGTTTTCTTTTCACATTCAGGATAGAAACATGTTAGTGAATATTTGCAAAAATATTACTGCTGTGTCTTTAGATTGCATTATACTCATAACAACTGAAAAATCTTCCCTGAAAATGCACTCTTAATGATAGTTGCACTTGCTACTCAGCTGTACAATTGTGTGATCACTGGTCAAGCCTTGCATAGATTTTCTAAGATGTAGAATAGAGCAGGGGAAAAAAATCCAAAGGAATACATTTACACAGTGTCCCAGTAACTTAATCGTGCTTGCAATATTTTCCTTCCAATGCCTGAAGCAATGGTTTGGTGAAACAGAGCATGTTCAAAGATTTGTTTCTCCTCTGAAGTTGTTAAATATGTCCTCAAAATGTATCAATGGAATTGTGAAAAGCCTGATTGACTTTTACTGCCAATAGGATCTCTTCATTTTATCAGTCCTCACACTGGGTCCAGATTCTTATTATTACGAAATAAATAGGCTGAATTAATGAATGATGAAATAATACATTCTGGTTTAGATCTCTGCATCAAAGCAAAAAAAAACCCTCAACATCAGTCCAGAGCAGAGACTGAAACAAAAGTGAGACAGTATACTGAGGGTTTGTGTTAAT
This sequence comes from Daphoenositta chrysoptera, assembly GCA_013397915.1. Classification (NCBI taxonomy): domain Eukaryota; kingdom Metazoa; phylum Chordata; class Aves; order Passeriformes; genus Daphoenositta; species Daphoenositta chrysoptera. The sequence continues at coordinate 227,518 of VZRO01000389.1, forward strand.
GGATGAATGTATATCTTATTTTATATTCATGTTCCAGGCTGGTAGGACACAAACCATATCTGTGACTGAACAAAGGAGCCAGAAGATGAAATCTGTTTACATGCTGTACTGGACCTGCCTCACACTCAGATAAGATGAAGCACTCAGAGTGGGCTGTGTCTGAAAGCACACACCTCCCTGTGTGCTCTGGTGGGTGGTATCTATTAGTTATAAATAATCTTACTAGTTTTAAAGTATATTTTGCTTTAAAAGAAAATGGATTATAAATAGCAGTAGCATCACTTCTGCTTGGTTTCCCATGTTGTGGGCTGTGTTGCTCAAAGTGACACAAACCCCACTGATGGCACGCAATGAGTGATCTTAAAATGTCTGACTGTTGTTGATGTTTCCACCTAATACCAAAAACTAAAGGGACTTACCAGCAAAAGTGAGTGCACATAACTGTGAATCCCATTGACAACTAATCAACTGTTTCATTTCTATGAATAATTTTAAAATCCTGCATGTTTATTCAATTTTTTGCTCTGTATTTGAAAATATTTCAATCTGCCTGTATCCTATTAGGATGCCACTAGTAACTCCTATGGAAGTTAAGAAAATTCAGGGAATAAATGAAATTCTATAGATATAACCAATCTGTCCCCACATCCCAAAAGAATTTGCTGAAAAGGCTTTTCTGTGCTAAGAGAACAGAAGTTTCAGATGCTGTGGAAGGGTGATAATATAGTGCCAGTAGTTTTAAAAATACTATCATTGTGAATAATGCAATGCAATATATATATAGCAGCCTGCCACACGTCCTAGGAAAAGTAATAATTAAGAATAAAAATGGAGAATCACTTCTGTTAGGATTTGTTCTGTCCACTTCAGTTATCAGGTGATAACTGTGGTAATAATAGTGGCATGATTGCAGCACTAATGTATTTTTCCAAGTGGAAAATAAAAGATATAAAGAGCTTCCTTAATCTATCAGAGAAAAAACAACCAACAAAACAAACCCCTTCCTGGAATGCAAATCCAGAGAAATCCAATCAGCAATTAGGATCATATTCTTACCAGCAAGAGCAGTTAGTGGGACACACTGCTTACAGAAATGAAGAAATCTGTTGTTTTCCAGAGAAAGCTGGATGCATTTGTAGGAAAACAGGGCAGGAAACCACAATGAGTGTTGGCCATGCAAAATGAGTGGGACTGGCTTGGGACAGGGACACAGAGCTGGTGACAGTGGCCCTGTCACACCACACTGCTGGGCATGGGCGAGATACCCCTTCACTCTCTGGAGAGAGGAAAATCACTATGCCCTAAAATCTGATCTGCTGCCTTTCAGCATAGAGACTTTAGTCCAGGTGGTGGCTGAAATGTAAATGCTTTGAGATGTCTGACAGGTGCTATTTTGGGTATCTGCAGCCTACTTCAGATAAACTATTTCCCTTTTCTCGGGGGCTGTGCATCCAAAGGCAGGACATGGACATCCTGCTACTCCTGACACCTACCACTGCCCACATGCCAGATTCATATACCCCACCTCTCCATGCAAAACTGAACTGGTTTTGTCTGAGTGATCCTTCCAGCATGTCAGTGGGGCAGGACTGAATGCACTGAGTGTTCTGGGCTTGTTTTCACTTGGTCATGGTCCATTTTCTGTGTTTGTCCAGGGGTTTCATTTAATGCAGTGAGTCTGAAACCAGGGCAATGCCTACGATTCTCTGCACTTCTCTCCAGCACATTATTCTTGCTGGCTTTGACCACTTGCAGCAGGTTTTAAATCTGTTACAATGTGTTGGGAATGGCTTCTGTAAATGTTATTTTTATCCGTCCATTACCTGTGTGCAAGCTGGTCCGTCTCAGTTCAGCTCTCCTACAAAGCCAGTTCTTCCGTGCAGTGACTGCAGCATCGTATTTTCACTGTTGCTTCAGCCTGTGTGAAAACACTTCATTTACAAGCTGCCTTTCAGCTCTGCCTCCACAAAAGGTGGTGATTTGGGTTTTTTGCTTGTTTAGTTCTTGTTTTGTCATCCCACTTCCAACAGACAGCCATGTGCACCGGACAGAAGTGGGAAAGCACAACTTGCACCACCTGTAGCCCCTGAGTGTGCAATGGCACATTACCCCAGATCCCAGGGTTCATCCCATGCCAAATAAGCCCTGGCAATTTCTTCTGCTCAGTTTGCTCCTTCCCAAACCAACCATGAGACACTAAACCCTTGCCATGCTCAGCACCAGGTACCTGGCAAGCCAGGGGCCATGCTGCCTTGGCTAGCCCTCATCCACAGGGGATTTGAGCACTTTTTTAGTAGGGTGAAGTGAGGACAAAAGAAAGCAGAGGAGCCTTGAGCAGCCCAGCTCTGGGCAGGGGAGCTGAAGGAAAGGGTTTGTGCTGCAGAAACCTGAACTCTTAAAGCAGTAAGGAACATGCCATTTTTCTCAGGATGTAATTAAAACATCCTTATTTGTGCAAGCTATAATAGACAGAATTTTATTTGTTTTAAAGATTAGCAATGCAGAGGACTATGTGGCTGTACCTTGTCCTGCTTGCTGCCATCATCTGGATGCCTTTAAGTATGCCTAGGAGCAACCCCCAGTGCCCCAGAGACCACCACGCACTTGGGTTTACTATTCACTACTCACTACTCACTATTCACTACTCACTATTCACTATTCACTACCGGAATGTAATTTTAAATGATGAAGGGCACTGCAGGGAGGTTCAGCAAAGGAGGTGGTGATTCTGCAACGTGGGGTGGGGTTGGAGGGCCCTCAGCCAGCTCAGGAATTGCTGTGGCTCACGAGACACTCAACTTCCCTGACAGAAGATGAAGAACTTTTCCTAAGACAGCTCAATGACTTTGTTTCCACAGACAAGTGCTTTGCACCAAATTAAGCCATTTCTGGCCAAGTCTGGATCAGATTGGAGTGTTCCAGCCAGGGGGAAGAGTCTCCTGCCTCCAGGAAGCCTACTGGGAAGCCTACTGCCCTCCCAGCACGGTGGTCAAAAACACAGTGTGCTGGCAGGGAAAGGGGATGTCCATCATTGCTGGGTTCAGGGTAAGGAGATACCCCAAACACCCCACGATGCTCCCTCATGTCACTGGGGCAAAGCTGAACCAAAAGGGGCAGGTGTTGGGGTCCCTCCCCTGAGGCTTTCACTGTTTCTAACCTTGCTCTGGTAACTCTTCTTCCCCACGAAGTGCTCAGGCCTCATCACTGTCTGAGGTGGAGGAGGACCCTGGAGCTGTGTGCCACACAACCTGCCCCAGGCAGTGGCTTTGTCAGCGGTGGCAGCAGGCAGAAGGGCTCTTTCTGTGGCAGGAGGATGCTCGGTGCCCCTGCACACGCTCACAGGTGGACAAAGCACAGCTCTGCCTGCCTGTCCTGAACCACTGCAGGAGAAAAGGAATCCATGGAAACAAACTTCATGGACAAATGCAGAGTTCTGGGAAGCGTGGGCAAGAGCCAGAAACAAGAAACAGATTGACAGTTTCCATCTTGGTATTTACCCTCAGGGATATATTACATGACACTTGGGATTTTCATGCTGGATTATGGAACTTTGGCAGGAGGATTTCCCTGCTGGAGACTGAGTCAGAAATTCAGTTGACATTTTCCAGTCACATCAGGAAAGGCCTTTGCCTTGGAGAACTTCACTATCAGAGCTTTTTCATGTCTGACTTATTACTTTTTAGATTAAAAGCAAGTTTGTAACAATTTAGCTTTCAATATCTGATCTTTCATACCATAAATCAGTGCCCATTGCTATTCCTGTTTTTACTTACACATCCCATGGCTGAAGTTGAGTCATTCTGGCAGAAGGATTCAGCACTGATGAAGTGGCATGTTGCCACTTCCAAAGCCTTTAGTCCTGTTCTGTGCAGGCTGGGGAACATGAAAACACACAGATGTGGAAGTTTAGCATAGTTTTTCCTGACCAGCAAACTCAGCTGCCCTCTGTCCCTAAGGTTTAGTGCACCTCTCAAAGTGTATGTTGTGAGACCTTACAGCTGGTCACTGCTCCAGTAAGTCACCTAAAGACTCTTGAATGTTATTATGAACAATTTAAAAATAACACGTTTAAAATTCATGGTATGAATTTGTTGGGATTTACTGTAAAAATAAGTGAAAGAAGTTTTTATTTTTTCCTCTTTGCTAGTGAGCATTTAAACAACAAGTTCTGCTGGACCTAAGTCTAAGCTGTTTCACAAGTTCAAAACCAAGCCAAAACAAAACAGGTCCCAGTGTCCCAGATAATGACACCTATAGTGTGTGAGGGTGCCGTGCTTCCCAGCGTGTGCTGGACAGCCTTAAAGGGCATGCCACAGCATTTGTCAGGAATGCCTTCAGCTAGGTGAGGAAAGCCTACCACTTCTCAGCCCTGTACTCGGTTTAATAGGTGCTGGGACGGAGGGAGGGAGAAGTGATTTACTGAGTGCAGAGTAGAACTTCCAGGGCCACATAAAGTTGCTTCAAAGATTGCTTTAAATAAAATATTAAAATACTGCTTTAAGAACAAGCAGGTAAGATTAGTTTCAAATATCATCAAAATGCCGAAGAAATGGTAAGAGGGTTTTGTTAAACAGCAAATAGCACCAGGAAATGTACCTCTCTGTGCACAGCAGGGAGGAAGAGGAACCGATCAATAGGGGACTAATGAAAGTACCAAACAATTAAATTGCCTCTGGCATTGCAAACGAGAGCTGTAGAGGAGTATACATATAAACTCAATTTACAAGGTCAGAAGAGGACTCATGCAGCCTGCAAAGAAGTGGCATCAGATCATGCTTAAGAGATTAAGAATATTTTAGTTGAACAAAGATGCCCAGCTGGAAAAACTTACAGAGATCACATGTTTTTTCTTGGTATTTTCAGCATTTTTTCTGAGGGAAGAGAGACCTTTCCAAGAAAAGAAAGGTATGAGCAGCTTTTCCTCAAAGGAAGGTTTCTGCTTCAGATTTTAATTTCAAAATGATAACAAATACCAAACAAATGTTATGTGATTTCTAAGACTTCCTACTTTTTGCTTTTTCGTGTGTCGTTCTCTGTTTCATAGATGCTGCTGGGACTGAAACTGCTGCATAGTTGAGTTAAACTGTTCCTGAAATATATTCAGCCCAAACGGAAGCAGGAAATCCCAGTAATCATAAGGGAAACTTTGTTCTAATCCAGGCATAAAATTTAGGTGCTTTTTCAGTTGTATATCTAAACACCTACTGTTATCTCTAAGTGGATTTGCCAGGATTACTTACCACTGGCAGGTGAGATAACTGGAGGCATGAGACTGTTGCATTTGCTTTGAGTTTATTTTAAATATTAAGATGACGGATTCTGTGAACCGAAGTTCAAGCATTTGTACTCTTGCAAATGAATTTTGTGCTGTGGACTGTGTCTAAATATACAAGAAATTTTTTGTCTGGATATGTCTGTTTGCCACTGTGGAAAACATAATCCTAAACATAAATTTTCAGGTAGGTTTGTCCTGATGTAGAATAAACTCAAGTTAATAAAACTACATTGGTGTGTGCCAAAGATCTTCTCTGGTGCTGAGTTTTACATTTGAAAATGAAGTCTTAAATTGGATCCTTGAATCTGTTACTCTTGCCACATCCCTCAGAAGGCTGATGGGACCTTGAGTCTTTCAAGTCTGCTTTCCATAGTGCTAAAATCGCAGGCAGCATTGCCAGTGCACTTAGCAGGTTTGGGCTCGAGCCATGGGTTGAACAGGGTTCTGTTTCCATCACCAGCAGAAGGGAAAGTGCTATAACAGACTCCTTGCAAGGGTGAAATTACTTGCACATTAAAGAAATGAATCTCTGAAGAGAAAATCTATCTGATATTTGATGCTTAATATTTAGTCTACATTATAAAGTATCATTACCTTAATTGAGTTTTAGAGATCACTGCAACAAAGATATGAAGGTTACACAGGAATGAAAAAATTTCTTGCTTGAAAACTGCAACATAAGTCCAGATGGTGCAAAATGGCTTTAGCATTACAGAAAATTGAAAGCATCTTTCTTTTTGAAGGCCAGAAAAAAAGTTTCTTGTATAAAATATTATTACCTTCATCATGCAGTGTTTTTCTTTTTGCTAAGTTCTCTCTCTCCCAGAACCTTATTTCCTACTCCTCAAATTGCCTAAATCTAAATACAGTAAAGAGAAAAGAACTATTGTAAATACTTGGAAGATCTCCCATCGCCTCCTTCCTACAATGAACGGCTGTCTGGGTTTGTGCCCTAATTTCACCTGCATGAGCCTTGGCAGAAGGATGAAAGGAGAGAGCCATGCAATTTTACCTCCATTAGGATCTCTGTTTTCTCCCCTGAGGTGAACCCATTCTTAGGAGCTTTCATTGCATTTCATTTCATTTCAAACTGTTCATCTGAAAGAGAAGAAGGACCCTTTTTCTTTTTGGTTGCGAGGCCTCTTATGGTCCAAGTTTCTTCTGGTAACTGTTGAATTGAGAAGTAGGCAGTTGCACACAAGCTCCACTATTTGAACTTCTCATATAGGAAAATTAACTTATCCATGCCAGTTTTATTACATTTGTATTGATTAAGGATCTAGAGCAGTTTTCACAGTATATTTTGGCACAGGGACCACTAAAACCTTTCAACTGAAAGGGCACTGTACACTCCACTACTGGCAGCAGGTGCTTGTTCTTACTACTTTCTGTTGTGACTTTATAAGTAGCATGACAAATCCGAAAGTCCTTGAGCTGAAAGCAACAGATACAAATTAAAGGTGCAGCTCACCTGCAGGTGGATGAGGTGCTAAGTGTGCACTGCTCTTCCTCCGAAATGAAGCAATGCAGCAAAACAGACCCAGTGAAATCTGGCAACCAGAACATGAGGAATTTCTGCATGACTCAGTCCTAGGATGGTTTGAAATGGCCACATTGTACCCCATTGCTGAAATTATTTTGGATCCCAAGGACTTGAAAGTGGTAAATCTGGCATCAATATTTCATGAAACCTCAGGCGAAATTTTGAGAATTACAGGAAGATAAATGTGCCTTATACACTGAACAGATTAATGGGGAAAGATCAGAAAACAGATAAATATGTAATATATGGAATGAATCAAGATGGCTTTTAGAGAAAAAGCCATTGGAGCTATTTGAAGATATCAACAAACATACAATTAAGGATAAGCTAATCATCAAATCATTTTAACAATGTCTCTTCTCAAAGTGCATTAAATAAATGAAGCAATTATGGTTATAAAATTAGTACTGCAATAGGAAATGTAGAACTCCATAAATGTTTGTAAGTGATCGTGAAAGTAATGTGAGGACTTAGGAGACACTTTTTGCTGATAATAGTGAATTACTCACAGTAGTCAAAGCTAAGTCTACCAAGACCTGTAAAATATTTTGTGAGAATATCAATAGATAATGCAATGTCTGAATAAATTCAATAGTGATAAATACAAATCAATGCAAAACCTACCTTAATTACACATTCACAATAATGGTCTCTAAATGAGCTATTGCTACCCAGGAAAAAGATCTTGCAATCACTGTGAGTATTTCTCCAAACATTTCATCTTAGTTCAGGGCAGTGATCAAAAAGCTAAACTGAATGCTATGAATTATTCGGAAAGAAATAGGGAATACAAAAGAAAATTTCCTCAAGCCAGACTCTCTGTGACTCTGGAATGATAACAATGGCTTCAGTTCCAGTCACGTCAGTCCAGAAGGTCTGCCCTAGAGCACAAAAGGTGTAACAATGGCCAGCAAGGATAAAAAACCAGAAAACAAAACGGTTTCCATACGAGAAGAAAATACACCCTGAAATAGAAGAGAAAGAGCAAGTGGGTTATTTGTGCTAGTAAGGAGCTCTGAATTCAGCTAAGGTGCAAGGGATGAGGATAATTCCCTGTGCCAGTGGCGGGAAGGATACTGCTGAAGCATGAAAATCCCCTTGGGCTTTAAAAGAGCAATCTGCACATATTATCACCTTCAGTAGGCTCTCGCGAATTTACCTATCATTATATTTTTATTGCTAATCTGATCACAGCTTGATAGCAATGTTTTTCCTGTATATGATCAAAAGAATATTACAGCAATTTTCCAAAGCCCAAAGAGTAAGGATAACAAAGCTCACATCTTTTACAAACTGGCCAAATGAAACATTAATAAAATTTCATATTTTAAAAGACAGAAATAGCTTTACACTTTGGGCTTTCCTTAAGTGGATGTGGTTTTGGTATCAACCCACAGTGGATTTCCTGTCATCCATTCATCCCCCAAGCCACATAAAGATTTTCCACTCACAAGATCCTTCTGCAGTAGGTTCTACAGGTCGATTATCTACTGTGTTCTAAACCCTTCTTCTCTTTGTGTCCTGCCAGCTTCCTCTGATGTCCCTTACTGCAACACAATATTTTGAAAGGACCCAGGCTGTCGAAGCCCCAAGTAATAATACAGACCCAGCCTGCTGGCATGTCTTCAAGAAGGACCATAATTTAATAGAAGATAAATAGGAAAGGAGCATAGCAGAAAAGCAATATGAATGATATATTCTCTCCACTTAGCAGCTCTGGTGCACTAAGAAGAACCAGACTCTCTCCTAGCTCTGGCAATGCTACTTCACCCCCAAACCCCAAAGTGGAAAAACAAAAGTGTAATTTCAATTGTAATTACTGTTCGGGCAACATTTCATCCTGATCTAATAGCACACTAGAAAGGCTTTCTTTCAAAATAAGTCTTTATTTTCTACAATCACAATCTATCATAAATTATCTATTTGGGCCAATGTATTGCATTTGACTCTCTGGCCTAGTTGAAATACATTTGCCTTGAGAGATTGCCTGCCTGTGAGAAGGTGACCTTGCTCAAGGCACCACATCTATGCCAGGCACAACCACATGGCTGTTCCTCAGTTGGAGGCCATGGTGCCTCAGTTGGAGGCAAATCTTCCCGGGGGTGAGGATTTGCAGTGTCCTGTCTGAAAGACAGAGCTGCCCACCAACCTGTTTCTGGGAAATCTCCCAGACCCTGGCAGCCAGACATTTCTGATTTGGCACAGCAACTAAAGGACAGCTGTCAGTTTGAGTATCAAAGAGCTTTGGGCAAGGCTTGCTAAGGATGCTGAGAACCAGGGTGTAGTATGAGCCTGGCCATTTCCTGTGCACACTGTGGGTGCAGCTTTGTGGCCTAGCAGGGCATAAGAGCAACCCAAGCCACTCTGCATTTTGCCACTCTCTATTTGCAGCCCAGCTCTGCTTCTGTGAGAGCTGGGACTATACCAAATAGCACTCATATTATTATTGTGAAATCGGACTGAGTTTGTCTTTTGCTCATTAATTCACTTATGACTTCCACTGTGTTTTATTATCATCTTATGTCTCCTCTCTGCTCTTTGGAAATAATTTTCATTTTTGCTAATCAGGCTGGTAATCAAAGCCTCCAGTTCCAGATGCAAGTTCCCTCTCACAAAGTCCCTGAAGGGCTGATTGCTGAAAGCTGGGAGGATGTGCCAAGGAAAGAAACACTCTGCTGCCCCTCCTGCAGCAGCCACTGCTCCTGTAAGTGGCAACATGGCTCTTTGTGCTATCTCAGTTCTTAAGTTCACATGAGTAAAGCAGAGAGGGGAAATTTTTGGTTTAAAATAATATGTTAATGCATGTAAATTACCGCTTGATATGTGTAGTACCTGTTAAGACAGGAGATAAATTTTGTATTCTCATTTGGCTCTGAAACCACGGAATATTCTGAGTTGGAGGGGGCCCAGAAGGGAAACAGTCAAAAACAGACAAAAAATATTGAGTTTCTCTAATGTTTTGTTTGTCATAAAAACGTGGCTTATTATTCTTGAATAATTTTTTGCATGATTTTTGATCCCATAAAAAGCAACAATGTGACTTCTGGAATGAATTTGTAAGTATGCTTGCAGGTTTATTTTGCCATTATTTAACCTTGTTTATCCCAGAGGCTCAGAACAAGGGTTTTAAAGCTATTCAGAATTGGCCTTAGTACATTTTTATTTCTGTTAATGCAAATGTGACACCCTGGTTATGTTTTTCTCATAGACTGTTGGGGGAATTTACCTCAGTTGAGTAGGAAGGGCATTTTCAGTTTTTAAACACATTTTAAAGTAGTCTGATTAAAAACAGGGCTACTTTAGACATCATGCCAGCAGCCCACTCTATAAATAACTGCCTAATAAATATTTACTGGTTCAGTTTTGGGATTCTACTTCTTTCTCTGTCCTCTCAATAGAGAAATCTGAGTGATGAAAGACCCTCATGATGTTTACTTTGGTTTGAAATCAGCTTCTCTAACTCTGGGGTCTCCTAGCCTGGGTTTGCTTAGCTTCTGTGCTGTCGCTCTGAGCCTCTTTTTCTCTCCGATAAAGCACTTTATGGTGTTCACATGAATGAGGAAAACTCTTCTTGTCATGTAATTTACATGACATGGACTTCTGCAGCTGCAGAAGAAAGCACATGCAAGTGCTTTGTGCATAACCCGGCATGTCTGCTCGTACAATTAATAAAAGTTCAGGATAGCAGCTAAATCCGCTGGCAAGCTTTTCTCTCTCTCATTTCTTCTGAAAGCTTCTTAATTGATTTGTGTGATTTCCAGGCTAGGTGTTGGTAGGATTATGAAGTTTCTTTAATATTGGGAGAGTTTAACACAGATGCTGCAACATGTTCACACCAGACTGTGCTGGGCCTCTGTTGGGCTTCTGTTTATTTTTTAACTGGTCTTACACAAACCTCCAAACCTAAATAACATGGTTAGTGAAAGATGAATTACACAAAACAGCTGAACTGAGCACTCCCACGTGGCATAGCCCCCACCAAAGGAGCACTGCAGAATGACTCCCAAGTAAAGCACGGGAAGGAGAAGACTACATGCAGTATGGAGATTTTATCTGTGCATTCAGTGCCCATTGCCATAGGATTCCATTTGATCTTGTCCATTGGCTTCCTGTGCCTCTGTGACTAATCCTCTGGGGCCAGCTGTGGCTAAAGCAAACTTCTCTTTGGATTTCTCTGGAGTGAGAAAAGGAGACAGGGTGAGGAAAATGTCCAATATTTTGGCAGAGCCAAGTGCTCTGAGATTACATTGAAGAATAATGATTAACAAATGTTAGCTAACACTTCTCTGAAACCTCCTTAATCTAATTCTTGCAAGGACCAGTTTGAGTCTGGAATACAAATAGTAACATTAATCCACCCTTGCATAATCTAATGTAGTATTTGGATGGAAATGTCTGCTCCTGTGGAGAACAGCCCACACGACAGACGTGGATGCGGCGAGGCTGCTGGGCAGGTTGTGGCTGCCCCAGCCTGGGAACAAGGTCTTGTGTGGATAGCTGCCCTGTGCAGCTCTGGAGGAGGCTGGATGAAGGACGTGAGATGGGGTGGCAGCAGGTCAGCATTGCAGGAATAGCTGGCTCACACAGCTGGTGGACCAGCACTGGTGGCGGGGGTGGCAGGGGGCAGCTCAGCACCACGGAGACTTTGGTGCAGGGGACTGTGGAGACCGACCCCTCTCCTCCTGTTCCATGCCCGCCTGGCCAGCAGAGAGACTTTGGGGTGGGGAGAATGTTAAAGCTTAGCTTAGGAGTTTGTAAAACCCCATTTTTTAACGTGTTACGTAATAAACAATAACTTCATGCTTTTGAGTTGTGCATGTCCCATTTGTGGACTCTCTTTATGACTGGTTAAAGATCCCCAAACAAACTGACCTGAACAAGATCCCGCAACACATTTTGAGCTAGGACCTGTTCCTGTTCACTTTCCCAGCCCAGGTTTTCCTGTGCTAGTGGTGTTGCTCCCCAGTTTGGTAGAGCACATTGCTTTCTCCAGAGAGCAGGCTCCCCATACAGTCTTTTAGACTCTCTTCATGACCCTGGTGACTTCACTGACTACAGAGAAGATCGTTCTTCCCTTTGATCCCATGGCCTCCAGCCTCTATTACTCCATCACACTCCCAAGTGTAAATTATGAATGTATGTAAATTATTAATTCACACTGATGATCCAGAAATGCTACAGCAGTAAAAAACCTAGAGACTAAGTAAGTAATTATGAAGGAGCATCTCTGCAGTTATGACAGATGAAAAGTGGTCTTCCAAGAGTCTGAAGTTACAGGATAGCAACAAGACAAAGTGAGACAAATTGATCTGTGGCTTCTCCATACTTATCTTTTCTGTAACCCGCTAAATCCAGTGATTTTCCCTAATGTGTTTTGTCTGTGTTATTTTCAAAGTAGTACAACCTTATATACTGAAAGTGCAAGAAGTGTCTAGTATATAACTAATAAAGTTAATTCCCAGTCCCTCAAAAAATGCATTATGTCATTTCATTTTTCATGATCTTAAAGTACAGATTAGAGAACATAGGTGTTCATCATTTGACTGACCAGATGCAGAGACTCCTATTTTTTTTGCTTCATTGCATCCTTTATTCTTCTAAACATTTGGACTTAGTAAACTTTTTTCACACTGGCAGCTACCTTTGAATTTTATCATTAGTTGCTGGTATTTCTTCTTGGCTTTGTTTTTCTGTTATGTTTTGTTTTTCTGAGTTATGACTGAAATTAAATCATACCAGCATGTTTTCTTCTTCTTATCTTCTGAGTGTTTTAGTGCCTGAAGTTCTCTGTATGGCTAAGAAAAGAAAAGAAAAAGAATTAAAAATAAAAAGGATTCTGGAAATGCAATGATTTCTCTGAGTTTTAATTCAAATTGTAATTTTGCTAAAAAAATCCCATCAGAATCTCTAGAGTCAATCTTGACCTCGAATCATCTCTGCCTTTCTTATCTGAAAGAAAACCAACTTCTATTTCAAATAAGCTTCTACTGAAATCCTCATGTGTAATTTTTTAATCATCTCCTCTTAACTACCCTAATTCTGCATTTTGGATTGGTTTAATCCTTAATTACCAAGAGCAAAAAGGGGCTTTATTTTCCAGCAATGAGGAGAGTTCCTTCAAGAAACAGTTCCATGTTCCAGTCTCTGCTAATGCATTTTTTATCCAAGAGCCACTAAACAAAGCACATAAACAGCAGTGGGAGCAGAGACCACAAACCAGCAGTCAAACCCCAGCCTCTTGCTGCAGAATTATTTGCTTATCAATGCCAGAGTGCCCTTTTTGCTATGCCAGGAATGGCAGGCATATCACTTTTTGTTTTCCCATGTACTGTTCTAATTATTGCTCCACTATGAGTGTGTTTTATTTCTCAGCCCAGCCGTCTCTTGGGACTGATTTTCATTCAGTACAAATGTTCTCATTATAAAGGCTTAACACGAGGAGAATATAAATGAGAAGATGAGTGCATGCTAAGAAGTTGCTTATACAGAAACTGTATTGATCAAAGGAACAGCAGAGTAAAACACATGTCAGCATTAACGTGCTCCTACTTCCACGGTTCAAACAGTTTCCTTTCCCATAAGAATAGTGCGACTCCTTGCCTCTGAAACCAGGCCAGGAAAGACTTCGTTTAACTGAAATAAAAAGTGCAAAGCATTTCTACAGAAGATTATGGTACGGCACTAAAGAGATCTTTGAAAGCAAATGCACCTTCATTGCTTTCAGAGATTACCCCTTGTCACTATGTGAAAACCTACAGAGGAATCGAAATTCCGAAAGGTTTTCACAGATTTAATTATTACATGACCCTGACTTGAAACATTTTTCATAAAGCTAAAACGCCACTTACTTTATCCAACTGCTCATTAATCATGCCGCTGACCCACTCACCGTGTTGGTTCTGGTGCATCCCTTAGGAGCTGCTTTTTTCCAGTGGTTTTGGGCTGTCCTTGCTGCCTCAGGATCAGACAGTAGTCATTGCCAGATGAAGACTTCAGCAAACAGTCACACAGGCCCTACTTTGACCTCTGGCCCATTGAGTGAGACCAGAGGTGTCTCTGCAAAGACATCAATCTCTTTGGGATTTCAGCAACAACTTCTCCCCTCCTCCAAAGTGATGGAAACAGCTAAAAGCCACAGTACCAGTTCAGCCCCTCATTTTTTCAGGCCAAGACAATACAGAGGCAGAGAGCATTCACAGTTATTTCGTTCACTGTTTTGAAAAAGATTGTGCAAAACCAAGTCTGAGGCTAAAAGCAGAGTGAAGTAACTCTCAGGTGTCTGGTGACCAGGCTCCACCTGAGGCAACCAGGTTTTCTCCTGCCTTCCACTGGGCTGCAGCCAGCTCTGCAGGTAGTATTTAATCTGCAGTGAAAAAGTTTCAGTTTACACTTCATTTCACAAGCATACTCTTGGACATAACTAAAAAAAAATAAAAAATGTGTGTTTTTACTCAATTTCAACTTGTAAGATCCACTGAGGGCAGTGGCTCTGCTCTTTCATTTCTCCTGCTTGCTGACTACATAAGTGTGTAGGATATCTCTCAAGACTTTTAAAAAGTCAGAATTCTAACAAGAATATATGAGTCATGTCTAGACTGACATAAAAATGAAACAGTATCACTCCTGTCACCAGAATGAAGCATGGCTCACACTCTGATCCATGACCCACTCACATAGTCTTCAGGCTAAACTAGCACACACAGAAGTGTGCACAGTTATAATCAGAAACTTCTATAAATATGTAACATGAAGCCTCTTGAATCCTAAGTTACAGACTGTATAACCTTGCTAAGAAGTAGTATTTTACCAAACTCAGTAGGACCATCAACAGATAGGCGGTGCCTTCCAGTGCTGGTCCCAGTATCTGTGTATCTGGACACAGCGTTAAAATATGACCTCCAGCTCCAGTCTGTTTTAGTTTTAGGTCACGTTCGGTCACCAGAGGAACACCATTTAGCTTCCTTTTCACAAAGGCCTCGATGCACATTTGGCTGGTGCATTACCCCTTAGCTACCAGACTGAGCATCCTTACACCATGTGCACCTGTGCTTGGAGACGGGTTTCCACAACAGTCTCCCTTCCTTGGCCAGAGAACTGGTGTCTGTTAGTCAGGACTTACATGGATTTACTGTCGTTCTGGTTACCCTGTCAACTCTTAAACAGCTCTGATGCACAGCCCAACAGTGTAGGGAATTTATGGCATGCGCTGCTCACATATCCAATGCATGCCATCTGCAACTTTTTCGGTCTACGCCTGGACCAAGCCTAGATGTCAGGAAGTTTCTCAGTAGGTCATGGGCAGTTCCAGCTAGATAAGTCCTGGAAGCTGAGCTACTGCTTTTAAATCTGTCACAGACAGCTCTACAGTTAGCAGTGTAGAAATACTCTTTGAGTATGAGCAAACTGGAAGGTAGAACTGAAAACAAAACATGGACAAACTTGCACCATCTGTTTTGAAATGCCAACACTTTCCTAGAATAACCTGTGCATCACTACCTTAAGACATTCCCCAGAAGAAGAGCTTATTTAAGAAACAGAATTGTTGTCTGAAAATGATTTTTAAGTGTGAGGAAGGCAACGTATTTGTTCTGGTGGGTGCAGCTCCAAGCTTCACACCTGCCTATATTATTTTCAGTCTCTATGTATCTGCATTCTTCAGTGCTCATCTTGCAGCTCCATACAAGAGATTTATCCTTCAACTTGGCAGCCAGGCTTCACTGCCAGTGGAAAAAATAATAAATAGAGAAAGCAAGAAGGGTTGTCATAAGAGAATGACTCCAGACATTAAGTTTTTTTTCCCCTATTGTTTTGAGTTTTGAGTAAATTAATAGTCATGCCTTGTCAAAACCAGAAGTAAAGGCTATTTTAAGAGAATGTGAATGGTTCAGAAACACAAGCCCTGTTGCTTTTCCTGTCTCAAAACACCTGAAAATTAAAGATGGGTTTGGGTTGCTTAAACATAGCTATCCAGAGTCTTTTTAGAGGCTCTGGGGTGTCCTCTCTCCCACAGTTTCTGATCCAGTAGAAGATGTCTCCTTTACAGTTTGTGTCATACTTGGCAGACCCACTCCAGTACATCTCAGATGATGCCTAGACTCAGGCCCTTAACTTTCCTAACATTTTTCAGAGCTGCTATTCTTGATGCCATCCATAGGAACAGCATGAAAAGGTTCTCTAATAATGAGGCCACCCATCAAAGTGCCTGGACATAAATTCAGTGATTAATTTCCACAGTTTTACTTGAAACATGAGAACAATGACTGTTACAAGCTGAATGATACAAAAAGGCCCTTAATCATGGAAATTACTTGCATAGAGGAATGGGAGATGACAATCTATGATTCAGATATAATAAAATAAATTGTTTTCCTGTTTTCGCAGCTGAGTGTCTGGTTTTGTGTTATGTGCAAGTTGGATTTAAACTGCTTGATAGCCTGCGAAAAGCTGCCTCTCAGTTATCTCCAGGGATGATTTCAGATTCAGATTTATTTTTTTACTTATCATTCTGGAGTATTTTGAGACTACTCCTTAAACTCACACTTCAAGAGTGGACCTCTAGGAAGCTGTACCCAGTATTTACTTCCAAACACGTGCTGCCCAGAATATAAATTAATCCCAAGAGTTTCAAAGTTTTGTCCTTGAAAACAAGAATGGCTTGGGCCTAGTTTATCTGCATGATTTCAGCAGCCAAGCTCCAGAGCAGCATGTTGGCAAAACACCCACAGTCAACCTAATGGTGTGATTCACTGGAGCACTATTTCTGTCCCGTAACCCTGTTACTTGCAAGTACTTAATTTTATTCAAGTCCATTCAGAAACAGGTGAAAACGTACACAGAGTGCAAAGGAAAAATGTTTTATTGTGAACATGGCATGTATAAGATGCATTTCAGAATATACTGTTATATATCAAATGAGGAAAAAAGAGCTCTGACATGAGATAAATGAACAGTGTTTGAGACAAATGAACATGCACATAGCTGTTCTAACAGCACAATTCTGATACCAATCACAAGATATTATATAGCTTTTATGACAATGTTTATAAAAACGGCAAATATTGGACCTACTCCTGCATTGTTGTTCATCATGCAAATCCCCAGTGAATCTTGCAGGTGTGTGGAGGGAACAATGAGAGCAAACTGACACCCCACCTCAGGCAGCAGAAGGTAGAGATGGAGGAAACATCAAAAACAAAAGACAAAACCACTGTTCTACAAAAGTAAAAAGGCAAATATTATCCCAAGGAATATTATTATTTGCAAGAGAAATCTTAATTGCAGCATCCCGACTCCATTAAAGCCAAGGAGAGTATGCCATTGAGATCAGTGGAGCCTGAATTTCATACTGAAATTTAAAACATTCTTGCATTAGTGTAAACATCAGCAGAAACTAAACGTCAGCATCTATACAAGTATTCAAGTGCTGTTTAAAAAACCAATAAAAAACAGACAACACTAACCCAAAATGCCAGTACATATACAAAAGGCAGATAATAAAAGAGGATTTTTTTTTCCAAATATACATTTTGAAGTATTTAAAACCAACAATTTTTTAGTACTTGTACATCATTGTTAGGGAAAGAGCATATGAGAAAAAACTGAGTTATTTACAATGATAAAGGAAGGGCACAGTGTTTGCTCAGATCTATTTGAAACCAGTATTTCTCCACGTCGGAGTCATGACATATACCTGCACACTCAAACACGTTTCAAAGCTGTGCCAAGAAGTGGTTGTACTTCATTATTATGAAATATAATCCTTCTGTATAAGTATTTCAGCATGATTCCTCATAAGCCATTTACACCCATTCACATTTTCAGTTAAAAAAACCCAAACCAACCAACCTGAAAAATTTCTAGCAGATATATTTTGACTTTAAACAACCTGATAAGATTTTACATCATGGCAATTTACAGTCATGCATTTGGAGATTCAGAGTCAATACAACTTTTCCATCTACTGTTAAGAGTTGTGCCTGTCTTCGAACAGTTCTTTCCTAATTTTTGTGCGGATCTCAGGACTCGTTAACAGCTCCTTTATCTGATTCAGTCTGGGTAAAAGGGCCTGCGTTTCTCTGCGTAAAGCTTCCTTTACTAAGTCTGCTTCATGGCTCTTTCCTAGAGGAAAAGAACAATATAATACATTTTATAACAACTAATGTGATTTAGTCATTAATGTACAGACATAAAGAGATCATATCTGGTTTGGACAGTAGGAAGTGCTCAGTCTTTTGCCAACAGTGATTTTTTATAAAAAGGTATTTCATCAAAAAATATAATTTACACCAACAAATGCTACCAAAATGTAACGAACGGTACAGCGTCACATTTAAGGGAAACTGCTGTCTTATTACATACTGTGTAATAGTATCTGCGGTGAGTATCTGTAGTGGTAATTTTTAGCTCGGGACTGACCGCTGCTGACTAGGGAACAGCACGTGCTCTCACACGGAGCGAGCAGCCCTGCGGCACTGCCAAACCCTCGGGCGCAGGGCACCGCTTCCACTTATGGCAAGGCCTCTTCCACAGCCATCCGCGATAATCCGAAAGACAAATGCACAATGTTCAGTTTCTCTTCAAAAGCAAGGAAGGGACTCTTGGTATCAAGAGCAAGTGAAGACTGGAGCTGCCTGCTTCACCACTCTTGTCTGTTTTCCATCGTCCATCCCTCCCAGCATTCGACAGATTTTCAGCAGTGTAAGCACTTATTAAACCAGTAGACAGTGTCCTTCAATTCAGAACAAACTTTTGATAAGAGACTCACAAAGCAGAGTGCCTGACATCCAGCACCACTTAGCAAATTTCAGCAGGGAGCTGGGAGATGGTTTTGTAGTTATTCTTGGTGGGATATTTGCTCCCAGGCTTTTTTGCACAGGGCTCACTTGCTGTTATCATTGTCACTCTCATTCTTACTGCCGCTTGCTGCTTCCTCAGTTTTTGCAGGGCTTCCGTCAGTCTGTCTGCTTTTGTTTTGTGTTTCTTCTAAATATTGCTGCACAGCCTTCAGCACCGCGTTCTCCACCAGCCTTTTGCTGAGGCTCACCAGCTCTGCATCGTCTGGCTCTGCTGCTTGTTTTTCACCTACGCGTCACAACAGACAAGAGAAGGAATTCATTGCCATGCAAAGACAGCAGCTGTGATTGTATCAGGAGCCTCTGGCTTGAGCTGGATTCTAAGTTATTAGCTGCCTCTTCCTGATTGTAAAAAGGAATTTTCCCCCCCTTCAAGCTCCAAAACAAAATGTTCCATAAAGATGTGTACAGTGTATCAGATCAAAGATATTTCACTGCTCATGCTTCTTGTAACACTCCAGCAAAAGCCACTGACTAACGCTATGAGCATTCATTTAGCTTAGAACAGTTGAGTGTGCAAATTTCATTTTTTCTGGCCAATGATCACCTGTGACATCTGGGCAAAGATCACCGAGTATTCTGAGTTGGAAGGGGCCCACAAGGATCATCAAGTCCAACTCTTAAGTGCATGGCCCTTAAGAGAATCAAACTCACAACCTTTGCATTATTAGTCCCATGCTCTGACCAACCGAGCTTATCTCAAGGTCAAACATGGCATAAGGTAAATTTACACTTTAGCAACATTCCTGAATTTAGGTGCCACCGTTTTGTGGTTTTGCTTAATAAATCTAAAATCTATCTATTTATTCACTGCTTGTAATTCAGGAGTTTCTCATATGAAAAATTACTAAAACACTTGAAGCACAGGTTACAAACATTTTTCTAAACAAAGCATAAAACTTAGAAAAACCATATAGTCCCACCCTGCCTCTCTTCTGTGTTCTCTCTTAAAGCTCTAACATCAAAGGATTGCAAGTTCCAGGAGTCCATTCTTAAATACCAGCTAATAAAACAAGAATCTGACATTTCCCTGTTTTGCTAAAGCCTCATTTGAATGACATATACAACAAAACAACTGTATACATAATGAGGATTCTCATACATCATTACGTGTAATTTGAAATGGTACTTTTTCCAAGAAACATTTTCCTAATAAACTATAACCTGAATCCTACTTGTACAAAGAATTTTTTCCAGGAAAAGCAAATTTTTTTGTCCATTTTTCATTGGTCATACCATTTCACAGTCCCCTGCACTGGGTAAATAACTGTTTCCCTCCATCTATATTTAAAGGTCATACATTTCATGTCCTCTTCTGGTGTTTGCATTCTGCAACCAGTAATAAGAGGCTGCTTAGTCACACACATCTGGTGAAAGGAATATTATTGTATGCTCTCAGCACAAAGCTTTCTACGGTTCAATTACCTAAATTTGTCATTTTTCATATATGTAAATTTATTAAAGTTTGCCAGCACATATAGATAATAGTTATAAAAGACTTTTATTAGTCTTCCTAGTGGACTGCACAAGCGGGGAGTGATTTCACTGATAAAACATAATTCATTTGGGGATTCAAGGAGGAGAGAGAGAAGCAAACAGAGCTCTTCATATTCAGAGACAGTGCCTCTATTAGCTGTTAATCTAATCATTCCGCTCTGGAACGGCAGCTCTTCCAGTTCTGGGCCTCCACAGTACTGTTACTGCAGGGAAGGACAAACTGTGCTCTCCCCCTGAAGAATCACCAGACTACATCTTGTTAAAGCATTTCTTTACATTTTGGAGAAAGTGTAGACAAATACTCTAAAAATATTTAAAAGAATATCTAGGGGGATAGTTTTGGTTAAAATAAAATTAAAAAAATATAAAAATACATTAAAAACTGAATTATCCAAGAGAAATATTTTAGGCTACTAAGCAAGCCCAACAGAGATAGAGGCACTATTCCCAAAATCAAATAGCTACATACTCCACATTCTCTTACCCACTGTTTACCATATCCCTTCACTATCTCTGAATCCTGAGTCTAAGTCTATCCTTTAACTTACAAGAAGGAGGGACTTAATTCAGACTATTCTCTTTCAGGGCACCCAAGGTATTTATGACCAGCATCTCCTCACAGCTCTCCTGAATTGATCCCACGCACTCATTTGAATGACGCCCTTGGATTCCTGATTTTCTCAGCTTTTAGTAAAGATGCTTTCAAAATGTGTTGGTTACCCTGGTCTATTTATTCACTAGAAAAAAATAATTAAAATACCTAATGATTATTTAAAATAAAACTGGTTTCTAGTTGCAGTTTCTTGTTTTTCAGAATTGCTTGTGGGTCATGGAAACCATTACTCACACAGTGCTAATGATCTATCCATGCAACTCGGAACAAAATCAATGGGAAATATGGTGCTCAGCCTCTCTCACACTTGACTCTGTAGTGCTTAATATGCAAAATATGACTAATCAGTCACAGAGGCCTCCCTCCAGATACCACACAACAGTAGCGATTGTATTTACTCATAATGTAATTTTAGTTGCAATACATCATGTATTATGGTCTAAAAAAGGCCAGAGCTCTTCTCCAATGAATACCTTCTGCAAAACAGTTCTCATTTACAGATATATGCATAAAATCCACATATCTACTACTGTGTTTATGATTTCAAAATAATTAGGTAGCTCACTTAGAAGTACTTTCTCAAGCACAAAAAATGTCAGATTACTTAAAATGAGCCTTTTAAAAGTACAGTTTATATAGCTATTATATAATAACATAGCAGTTTATATAGCAAACCGAGAAGAATGGGTTTGTGGTTTTTTGTTTATTTTTTAATATTTTGAGATAGTCATGGCTCATCAGAAGCCTGAGGTGAAGTCTGTAGCACCTCCTAAGAGAGCTCTGCGCTCCCACTAGCAAGACATACACAGCCTCTTGACTGACATGTGAATGCAAATGCATGCACATCCTTGCATGAAGATCGTGTTTGGATTTATCCGTGCAGCCACCTTGGTGGACTGGCACACGGGCCTGTATGATTCCCTGATGCTCTGTTTCTATTCTCATGCTCCCAAAATAGCAGTTGTGGGAGTGTCTGCAATGCCGCGGTTCGCTGGCAAGGTAGCTGGATACTGTTCTATCATTCCTATGCATGACTGTTGATGAAATGAAACAGGCATGTAATAAAAACAAGTATTGATCATCTGTATCTACTTGACAATTTATCACACGTATCTGTCCTGTTTCCATCTCTCCTTCCATGCCACATCTGCTGCTCGCCACTTCTTCAACGAATACAATTCCTTTTGCAGCAGGCAAATGCTTCTTTGAGAGGACTGTCTAGCATTATTGGAATTATTGGAATATCTGTAAAAGTCATTGCAGATATGAATGTTTTAGATTTAAAATGGAGGTTTAAAAATTCGCACTTGCTCTGTTTGTAACCTCTGGTCTGAAAAGGTAACAGATAGACCACAGCACTGTATTTGCATCAATACTGTGACACTACTTTATTTCTGTGCCTATGAATAAAAAATTTCCACTGTCTTTTCCTCTGTGTGGCTCAGAATAAAAACGAAAAAACCTTTCATTTTGTTTATCCCAGAATTCTCTTCTATAATTTTCAAAATATGAAAACCAATTCATATTCTGTGAATGTACCTCAACACATTCATGCTAAGCAGTGTTTTTTATTACTGAAGCTGAAGCACACCAGTTGTCCTGAAATGACCACAATTTTTTACAAAGGGAACTATCAACTCCACAGAATTATTCAAAAGGGGCTTTATGATCCTACATCCTTCTGCTAGCAGTTATGGACACGAACCAGATGCCTGCAACCAAAGCCAAGTTTGGATTCAAATTCACTGCTGTATCTTTCTACTGGACTAGGTTTACTCTCCAAGTCTACACCCCCTTACACATTACAAGATTGTGAGCTGAATTTTGAAATACTGTATTGGAAGAAATCAGATATCATGGTCCTGGTACAGCATCTTCATGGCCCTGACACAGCCTGTATTAGAGTATACGTAGGTATCTCAGATTTGGAGAGAGGCATGACAGTTATTTGAATCCCTCTATTGTTCATATGATTAGCCCATGGATTGCGATTTTTCGTAACAGATTTAATTGAAGGGAGCAACAGGGGATCCCTTTTATAGGAAAAGCCAGTTTTACAAGCTTTTTCCAGCTATGCTCCAAGACAATGTTCTGCGAGGCTTCCCTCATGGCCTCCACACTCTGGGCTTTTTTTTCCCTTCCAACAACCTTTCTTGGCAACAAAATGATAACATGGGGAAAATTATAAAGGAGACCCTTAGTATTTTAAATAGCTGACCAATACCAGCTGAGAAATTTGTACTCTGGTGGTTCTGCTCTGCAGCCTGGGGAGGGCTGTGGTAGCAGACTTGCCTCCATCTACCTTTTGGTTTATTCTAATAATTATTTCTAATACAGTTTTTACAAACTCTATGAACACAGATATGAGCATGTGCCCATATCTAATCAACACAATAAGTACAGACAGGAAAGCCACAACTCTGAACATTTCCTTGTTAATTAAGAAGGACTTGCATGAAAATCTCTTAAGGGGTCACTTAAGGAATTGACACAAATAAGGCACTGGGAGGAAGGGTGAAATTATAATCTCATCATGACATGATGGTGATGACATTTCTGTTGCTGGGTGTTCCCACCTGACATCTAGCAAACTTCTTTAGGTTTACATATATAGCTCTGCTAATACAGGACTGTCTTACAAGGCAATACCAATCTGTCCTTCATGCTGAATACACGGGTTTCTAGTTTGCTGGAAAGGTTTTTGTAATTAATTTGGCACACCATGGAACAAACCTGATAAAGTTAGGAACTTCTAATAAAGAGGAAATTAAGGGTGTTGCAGCTATTCAGGGAAAATGGTGCTCTTGCCAGATTCAGTAATGACAGCAGGAATACCTGCAGGACCCTTTGAGCTGCAGACTTGGCAAACATGGCAAAAGTTTGTTTTGTTTCACACAAACCCCTGTGAAGCTCTGATATAAATTTTCTGACCACCTCTAAACGAAGAAAGAGGATGTGATCTACTAAACCTACTCTTCCTTCTGTAAGCACTGAGGGATGTGATGCCACAGGCACAAGTCCAGAATAAACAAAATAAAAAAGGTAACGTAAGACTCCTGGCATACAGGGAGCTGTGCTAAATATCTTGATTTTATTTTTCTGTTAAAAGAGACCTGCTGATAGAGAAATTCCCTGACTCCTTTAATGTAGTTTTAACACTTAAATTTAATTAATTTATAAGAAGTCTACTGCAACAGGCAGGGAAGATAGCGAAGTGGCAGAAGGAAACAAGACGGCTTAAAAAGCTGTGAGTTTTACTTGATTTTTCTCACCAACACTCTGGTAGAGAAAACAGGTCAAGTTGCAGAAGTGGTTTTACATAGCCACAGCAACATCCACTGTGCAAGATGGCAATGGGAGAACCAAAGGATTGAGGCAGATGGTGATAGCAAACCTCCAGGCAACATTATTCACTCGCCTTCACCATTCACAGTGCTGCCTGGTGCCAGCAGCTCATGGGAACAGGGAATAGGGCTGCTTGGATGCACAGGCCTGTCAAGGAGAAGAAGAGCTCCTATTCACTCTGGATGCAGCCATGGGGGAAGCCTCCTGCTGTTTTCAGAGCCTAAGAGAGAGAGATAAGGCTTCCCAGTTTTCCCGGGGAAAAGTTGAATTCTGGAACAGGACAGACACGTCGGTCCCTTGCCTTCAATAGGCCTCCAAAAACAATACTGAGAATGCAACACACTGTGGGTGACAGTGTAGGCTGCTTCCCCATCAGCCTTGGTCACCAGTGACCACAGACAGCTCTTGAAGGCAGGAAATCACCCTGCTACGTCACCCAGCTGAGGGAGGTGTAGGCCAAAATAACGCAGCAGCTAACCGAAAGAGCAGACACAAAGATTTTAATTGCCACCGTCCAAATGTTTTGCCAGAACCTTAAAGTCCCTGCTCATGGACCTGTCAACAATGAAAATGAAACGTTTACTCGAAAGCATGACAATGCAAGTAATTTAACAAACATTCGCCTCTTGTTACTGTTTCCTTATCTTTCCCATAGTCTATGTAAACTTCAGTTTCATGTCTTTGGATTCATTTGTTACTATACAGCTTCCAAAGGGATGCTATTTTGGCTGTGACTTTTCCATGCTACTGTCAAGTATTCTAAAAAAAGCAATCTTTTTTGGACTAAGACAGATTGCTAAACAAGTGTTAATAAATGAATCTTAACAAGCTGATCCTGCGTTGTTGCTCCTCCTGAGCTCAGAAAAAGACTCCATACAAACTCATGTTATCTGACAGTCTCTCACATAGTACATCTCTTTCCCCAGGGAAAGTGATTTTGAATATATTTGTAAGTTATGGACAGAAAAGTCAAATTTTAATCAACATGCATTTTCATTTAATTATTTCAGTTGCAGTAACATGAGTTTTGAAACACAGCTGCATGCTGTTTGAACCACAAAAGGAACATGAAATCTTGCAAAAAAAAAAAAAAGAATATATAATTGCAATTCAAGAGTACGTCCAACAGTGTCTATAAAATACTGCAATATTTTAAATTTAATTTAATAATTTAAAATACAGTATGATTTTAATGGAAAAAATCACTTGCAAAGTGCTTTTAACATCTCTGTAACCATACTTAATTAGATTCTGAATCTAATGGAAGAAGGTTAGAGTCCCCTCTCTTGGTAAGAGCATCTTACATAGGTTTGAAATGGTAGCATAACTGCATCCAAAGGCAGTCAAAAATAGATGGGCCTAATCCTTTTCCCCGAGAATTTTCTTCTTGAAGGAACTGAACCCACTTTATAAGCTTCTTAGGCAAACCATGAAGTTACGTATTTTTGAACATGTGAGTATTGTTGGTGTCTATCCTTTCATGGATCAAGTCAACAGAATCTGACCAAATTTGCTAACAGCTTTGGGAAAACTAACAAGACACGCTTAAGTCAATTTGAATTTCATTTTAAAACCCCCCCTAACATTAAGTGTTTATCATGGCCTTTCCTATCTGAATCCCTTTTATCTATTAAAGATTTTGCCTTCAATAATGTATTTAGCTTTGTTCTTTCTTCCCTCCCTTTTGTTTGCCACCCAACTTCCACTTTAAATGTGGTGGGTTTTTTAAGACCTGGAATTTGATATCAGTTTTCACTCTGATATTGTGAGATGTAGCTGTATAATGTTCACTGCTCTACCACACAAAGGTTAGTAAATATGAAACTTACTTTTGATACTTGGAGAGTATTAGCACATACAAGTTTAGACCTCTTTTTAAATGCACTGGCCCTGAACCCATAAAAACACTGCTTGGGATCTTCTTCAGGACAACCTCTTCCTCAACTTTTATTTCTCTCTAAAAGTCCAAATATACCCACTTGCAAGAACACTGAATCACAGAATGATTTGGTTTGGAAAGGACCTTAAAACTATCTAGTTCCTACCCCCACTGCGATGGGCAGGGACACCTTTCACTAGACCAGGTTGCTCAGAGCCCCATCCAACTTGGTATTGAACACTTCCAGTGAGCGGGCATCCACAATTTTTCTAGACAACCTGTCCCAGTGTCTCACCACCCTCTTTCAGATTAAAGCCATTGTCCTATCACCACATGCCCTTGCAAGAAGTCCCTCTTGATTTCCAAAGAGAAATATTTCAAAGACAAGATAAGCAACAAATTCAAATGTGCTTGGTCATAATAAATTGCTCTGTGCCATGGGAGTGTTGGTGACCTCAGACACATGAAATCAGAATAGCTGTAGATAAAGAGTTAAGAATGCTGAAGGTATGACTACAGCTCACTTAATCTAATTCACAGGGATCTGAAAAGTATTGCTAGAGGATAGCATAACAAAATCTGTGGATGAAACAAATCCTGAAACATTACCATGCCATAGAACTAAATTTAATGCAATCAATCCTTCATATGAAAAAACCAGACTTTATAATCTAGGGCAAGAAAAATTGAAAGAATATGAGAGGACAATACTAATTTTTTCCCATCCTATGTTCTTTATGAATAGTGCAAATATCCTCATTTGCTGAACAAGCATCTAGTAATCAAAATTAACATTATACTTGAGTCTGCTTTATCATTAAAAATCAAGAATAATCGAGTCCTAATTACTTTTTTAAACCAATGGGCCTTACTTCCACATCCTTCCTATGCTAAATATAAAATAGTTATAAAAGCATTTGCTTTCTGAAACAACATAAAACTTGTTAAAAACCACACATTTCCCTAATAGCAACAGTTCTTTAATGAGAGTAAGTCCCTACAGCTCTAACACTGCATTCTAGCAAAAAAATAACTCCCCCTCCCTCTCTTCCCCCATATTTCTACTTCCTCAAACTCAGTGAGTCAAAGACTGTTCTAGCAACACTTCAGTGAAATCAATCCAGAAAAATAAGTCTGCTATGCCAAAAACTGAACTAATCATCACAATTTGTACCAATTTATTCCGTACCATAATGGATTGCTCATTACCATGCCTTAAAACTGAAGGTTCTCATCTCTTTACAATTGTTTTTCCATTTGTAAATTTTCTCTCTACCTACATAGTATACAAAGTTCCACACCTTCCTCTTTAGCATTCAAATAATTCTAAATCTGTCCCATAACATCAGTAGAAAACTGCTTATTTATGCCACCTGGTCTTTTGGGCCTTTATTTCTATCAGGCTAAACAGTTCTAATCTGGAGTTTCATGTATTTTCTTTGTCCTCTTATTTTAAAGCAGTATTTTTCTCAGCCTTTCCTTAGATCAAGAGTAAAAGAATAAAGGGTGGATATTCACGCCATAACCAGTTTTTGCATTTCTTTTCACTCTATTCAGAACCAACTGTGTAATCAAAAGCAGGTAGTTTAATTTGCTTTGCCTGTATGTTTTTCATACAAAAAAGTTCTCCAGTTTCTGTATCTGCCTAGAGAAGCCAAGGAAAGTTTGTTAAGGATGAGAAGAAGGAAAGAAATGACAATGGGTCTCCTCAAGAGCAGATTATGTCATTCATGATTTTGAGATTTCCTGAGACAGGAAAGCACATACAACAGTTGCTGAGCACAACGCCACATGGTTTGACCTCCAAGAATGCAGGTGTAGCTCCACATCGAGGGTTACCGTGTGGGGCACCAGAAGCAGTAACCTGGAGCCTTTGAGAACTGGCCTGTCCTCACAGCCTGCGTGTAGCACCACAGGCATCCATACATTCTGCTGCTGATGGAGAAACTTACCATGTTTTTACCTAAAGTCTAATCCCATAATATTTTCTTATTTTATGCCTTCTTTAAAGATTATGGCTTAAAAAAAAAAGGCAAAGGGAATGAAATGGATCTCTTTAAGTAAAATGATGCACTTCTATTAGAATGGACTTACTATTATTCACTTGTTCTGAAGCAGGCATTACAGGCACTGACTCCATGATCCAGGCTGTATTATGCCTGGCCCTTCTTCCAAATGTTTCAGACTAATTACAACAGAGAACACACACACAGTGTATGAATAGAGCACACAGGTGGGGGTCAACATAAATTAACATGTATGTCATTAAATCAGTGGATCAACTTTGCTTCAAAACACAAGAACACTACAGCAAATTTCATTTTAACAGAGAAAGGTAAACCCTAACTTTAGAAGGGGGTTCAATCCCTAGAAGTCACCTCATCACAGGTTACAGTTTGTAGAACTGCAAGAATAAACTCATCATTTTGTGCTGGAAAACATCTCACATTGTATTAATGAGGTGTATGTGAAAAGCAAAAGGGGATCTGAGAGAGGAAGAAAGGAAAGCCTTTTTGATTGCATTAGCCTATACTGGATGGTAATGGATTTTTAAGACAGCAAAAAATGTACACTTGCTGATTGTACTCAGTCACAGCAAGTAATATCGAAAATATGGCTTAGTCTTAATACGCTTTGTTCAATCCTTGTGCTTTGTAGTAAAATGAAAAACTGAATAAAATGTCATTGAAAAATTATTGCTAGGATGTGAAACAGAGTAACACAACAATAGACCATGGAGTAAGACAATTCACCTCTTAGCAAAAGGATACAAGCTCTCTAGTGAGTGAAATGAATTATCCATGCCTGAGGATTTTAACTCACAGGAAACTTAGCAAGTGCCCAGATCAAATTCACCTGAGACTGGCAGATATTCAACGGGATTAAGCCATCATCAGAAAAGATAAAGTTAATGGTGGATTTTGAGATTTGGGGATTGGGATCAAGAGAAAATACCTAATAAGAAGTGAATTTTCTCTACACCAGTTTAGGACAACGATTCTTAAGCATCATGAGAGTTACTGGCAGGGTCAAGAGCCTGAAGAAAGTTCAGCTGTGTATGCCACCATCAGAATTACAAGTCTAAAGGTACTGACTATTGTACAAGTTTGGGAGTGCCAAATTGGTCATTGGTACAGTGTATTTCTAGCTACTTAAGGCTCAAGGACAGCCTGTACCCAGTCCATTTTCCTTTTAAGACAATTTCCAACTCCATGCTCCACATAATTATAGAATGGTTAGGGTTGGAAGAGACCTGAAAGATCATCTAACCCTTCTGCCACGGGCAGGAACACCATGCTAATTTACATAGCATATACAACCATATACCCCAAATTCCTCTAAATCCCAATCTCTTCTGTCAGTTCTCTACTTTAAGCTTATGAAAACAGGACCACTCAAATTTTAGAAATGGCAAAATGATTTGGCATAAAACATTATTAAACCATCAGTAATCAGCTGCTGAACAAGGTGTCAGTACGCCTTACTATGATACTTTTAAAGCTATCTTATTTTCCACTTTGCCTATAATAATTTCACAAATAATAACAGACCAATGTCATCTAAAGGACAACCCCTTACTCGACCAAGGACCTGTTGTTTGTCTTGCCTTCTTTGTTTATCTGCCTTAATCTCAAAATCTTGGTCACAACATTGCAAAATGCAGACTCTCTGCAGCCCAGCATCTGTCACTGAGAGGAAGCTTTCCCTGAAATATATACAAAATGTTCTCTCTTGTTCTTATTTCACATGATGCAATAGAAGTAATCCCATGCTATCCTAACAGTTGCTTAATCATGTTAACCAGTTCCTCCTCCTGCCTTCTGTCTTTGTAGTTTTTTTTTTTTCAAAACTAGCTAGCTCCTGCTCTCAGAGCTCCCCAGGATGTAGTTCAGCAGCTCCCAGCCATTTTCTGGAAGCACAGCCTGGGCTCCTACTTCACATTTCAAGTATTATATTCTTTTGGAAACACAGTACTTCCTCCAAACATCTATTTCCTCTGCTCCATGAGCTTCTTGAGCTTCTAGGACAAAAGTTAAACTGATCTTCTCAGGGCAGATTTAGCTAGCACTGCATGCATGCCATTTCTGCTAAAAGGTTATAGGTCTGGTGGCACACAACCTCGCTGGACCTTTTTCCTCACTGGGAAAAAAAGAGACAGATTTTGGGGTTTGTTTTTTCGTTCCCAAAGGTGAACCTTTTCTACAGATTAAACCTGTTTTCATCCCTTTTTGAAAGAGGACTGAGTATACCTTCCTGATCATTCTAGGTCACTACAGAAATGTCAAAATTGAGAGTCTGATTATTAGTCCATATTCTAGTTTCTAGAGACCTTTATGAAACAAAAATAACCCATTTTCTCTTTCTTAATTATATGGCACCTTTAATGGAGGCTGTACCAATTCTATAATTTAAAACATATTTTAACTTTTTAATGGTTTCTGGAATTGAGGTTAAAACATGCCTGCCTGCTTCCAGGAATACCACTCTCCATTAGCAAACAAAGTACTCAATTACCTAGCATTAAGCATCACAAACAGACAGCACAAAGGGAAAAAAGCACATTTAAAATATCAGCTTAGGAAGAAGTAAGACAACCACCACATTATGGCTGTATAACAAACACCTTCCCACTCTGAAGTGTGGCTATTCTATTTCTGTAATAAATGTTTTTTCCATATGCTACAATTTCTACATTGTGAGCAGCTCCACTCTAAGCTCAGGGATTAGTTTACCATGGGACTTGTCATATAGCAATAGAATAGGTCAAAGCAAATGAGTTTCTAAACTGAAGGGGTAACTGTTCACATATAGTAACAGAGAATGGTATTTCATGTTTAGCATGTTGCACTTTCTATTTGGCTGTAATACGGATCTGCTTATGGATCACTTTTGAGCAGAGAAGGAAAATTCAACTTGGGTTCTATGTTGACATTAGACAAAACACCTGTTCTCACAGTACCATGAAAAGCATCTCTGAAATCTGATGTTTCATGCAGAGGTACCTGCTTATGTTTACACATGCGAGCTCTACAATTGCCAGTACTTGTTGGCTCTAAGGCCAATTAGCATGGAACAACTCAGGTCCATCCTATCCAGCTCTGCAGGCCTCTGAAATGCTGTGGCTGCATCCAAACTGCCTGCTGGGAAAGGACTTGGGTTGGTGCTAACTCCTAACCAGTGCCCAGGAGTTTCTGCAGTATGTACGGGTTTGCCAGGTCCAGAACTGTGGCAGGGTCACGGCATGGGCAAGGCAGTCCCAGTGTCCAGGTGCAGCCCCAGACACCCCAGCATGCAGCACCCTGGTGCCCAAGGCACCCAGCACGGTCCCAGAGCTGGGCTGTGTCTGTGGGTAGCAAAGCTGAGAAGTACATTGAGCCAAATTCTGCATTCGTGGAACAGTTACTTCTGTGGATTTCTCCTGGCAGAGGTTTTGAATCGTAACTCCAAAGCAGCCCAGCGCAAATGAAAACAGAAGTATGAACTAAGAACAGTTTCAGAGAGTAATGCAGTAGGTAGCTAGAGTAACACATGTGCCAGAGGACAGGATTTCACTCCTGACTCCAGGAGTGGGAACTGTGGGAACAACAGAATTTCCATTTCCTCTTTTACTACAGTGAAATCTTACTGCTGTAGTTTTGATTTAACCTGCAGAAGTAAGGAAATGGAAAGGCAAAATTCATAACTCTAAATATTTGGACTTTCTAATGCTTTTTACTTTTCAGGACAGGTCTTACAGCACTTCAGAAAACCATGCTGCTCCTTCTACTGTTTGGTGTGTAAAGAGTGGCACAATTTGTATACTGAATAGAGAGAGGCACTGTGCCAGAGTACACACAAATCTCAGTAAACTGAGACAGGAGCATGCAATAATAAATGAGAGGAATAGTACTGAGAGGACTTCCATAATACAGAATAAGGTATTTGGATATTGCTCACTGTGCATACAGGGCAGCTTTTAATATTATCTGATAGCAATGACCTGTAATTTACCCTTTGAAAATCAATAAAATCATAATGGTGTAGCCTTTGCCTTATTCAACTATATCTAGAGTAAAGCAAGCAGAGTTCCTCTAAGAACCCTGTCTTCCTTTTGCTGTGGCAATGGTGTTACTAAGATAATCTTTAAATCATTTGATCAGCTTAAAAGACAGAATCTCTCACATCTAGGTGTATATGGGGTGGATACCAAACATATTTTCCACTAATCAGCAATAATGTTTAACCTCCATGCTTACAGAGGTATGAGAAATCCATTTCTCTTCTGAAGTGGAACATCTGCATACAAGACCATCAGTGTAATTACCCTCTTCAATTCACCCAAGACATGTTTATGTATGTTTACTTTGTCTTTTGGCCTTTATTCCCCCTTTTAAACCCAAAAAGAATACAGGATGGCAGCAGACACACTGCTTGGACAAACTAATGTAAATGCAGAAGATTTAAAAGTGATCTTACTTTCTTTTCAGGCTTACTCTCTCTTGAAGAAATCATACTGGAAGTCTCTTGCAAGAGCCAAGAGAGCAGACTACCAGTCTGACTTTTAATGCCCAAGGCTGCACAAATAGCATTTTACCCATGCTCCTTCTCTTGCTATGTATGTACTTAGAAAGAGGATTCCAGATGGAGCTGGCCATTTGTTGGCTTGCCACCTGAACCAATCTTTCTGATATTATTTATAGTAGGTCTGCTTTTAAATGGGCTAGCTGATATTCACATCCATCTCACTGCAGCTCTGGACTCCAGGGGCTGCCAGTGGACTGTCACAGCCATGACACTTGGCAGGCCAGGTCCTTGGTTGGTATAAATCAGCACTATTCCTGCTTACTGCTGCTAAGAGTTTCACTTGACATTTTCAGTACCACTTGATTCACGCCCCAGTAATCTGTTTCACTTTCATCGTTCTACTTGCATGTTTAGCAAAAATCCTTAAATACTTTTAGCTTGTTTCTAATTGAATATTCCAACTGAGGCATCCTTTTAGAGAGCTTCAAAGCACTGCAGTGCTAAATGGTGTATTATTATTGAAATTATTACTTTTAATTAATATAAAGATTATGAAAATTAACAGTTCAGTAACTGGAAATTGAAAATTTTTCTGAGATTTTACCACTACCAGAAAAGTATAATTTTTATTATGCAGAAATAAGTTTTCTGGGCAAAAGCAACATGTATTCTTATTTATGTTATGTTGCAACTTGATAGACAATAGTTAACTGTCAGTTATAACCCATTTAGAAAAGACCAAAAGCAATTAACCATTACAGTATATTTTAAAAGAGTTATTAATTTCTACTCAAGCCTTTTGTCTAACTTTATGCTGGAAATTTACAAAACAAACTAATTGCATTTGAAAGATTTAGCCCCATGAGAAATTGCATTCACTATACTTTGGTGTGTTTGGCTTTTTGAACCAAGAAGCAGCACAATTTAGCATTTTAAATGCAACTTTTAGCTGTAATCTGCCACTGCAGCTGGTGGCCCACAGTACTGCTCAGGGCTTTTTGAATATGATTGCAGCAGAATTTGCTCATATTCCAAATCATCATAAAGCTTCCTTTTTCTGACTGCCATATGGAGTGTTTGGATATATTCTTGGGCCTTTCTTCCCCCCTTACAGGGCAGGGGAATGACCTATGATGGACAGAATTTTAACTCATATCTATATAACCTAAGAAATGCAGGACTCAATTCTGCATCTATTGCAGCCTCCTGTCTCCCAAACTTTTGTCAATCAATTTAACTGATGTAGCATCAGTGTGCTCAGTAAGGAGTTTAAGAAAATACTACTATTCCTTTGGAATCTGCTGGTTTTATTCACGTGTTTTTTTGAATGAAATACCTTCCAGAAACAATGAAAAAAATGTCTGGCTAATGTCACGATTAGAAACTTCCCCACATAAGCAACTTTCCAGTGCATTACTTCTCTACAGAGATTGTCTGACCTTGTAGCCAAGTGTACTAAAACGTTATTTGGCCAGACATTTTAAAATAGAGAGCAAAATCAAGAAAACAAATCACAGAAATAATTAATTGCATCAATGTGCAGTAAAATAATCTTTTTAAGGAAGGTCCCTCTGCTTGACAGAGGATTATTTTTTCTTTCCTTTACAGTGCCATACATACAACAGCAGCAATACTGCATAGTACTCATCATCACCCCTTATAGTGTTTCATTTCCACTCAGAAAACTGCATAACCATAGTAAAACTAATAGTGCATTCTTCACAACCACAACCCCCTCAACCAGCAGCCTCTGTTAGCCCGACAAGAGTGCTGACTAATTCCAGCAGTGGTGACCTTTGTATGGACTCACTGGGATCACGGGCTCAGTTCCCATATCAGCAAAGAAGCCTTCAGCTGTAAACAAAACAGTTTTAATGTTGTCTCTCCTCTTTACTCAATGAAAGGTCCCATAACAGAGTTATCCACTGCAGTACTAACAGGACTAAACAGTGATTACCTAAAAAATCCACAGATGGCTCACACAACGCCCTTCACAGCAGAAATTAGGTATACACTTGCATCAGTTTTTAAATTTTCTTTCATGTCTCTTAACATTTCCAGACCACCATTAACTAACAACCATTTTTTTGTCAATAAACTCATTTCTGAATTACAGCTTTGCAGATCAGAAGAGAATGGGAAAGCATACAAATATGAAGATAACCTTCCTGTGAAATATAAGCATGATAAATGCTACAGGACCTTGGAAGTTGGCCAACCAGTAAGAAGTACAGCACTTTACCCTGTGAAGCAGCAGCCATATGAGGCAATACAACTGGGAGGGGTGGCAGAAAGGAGATACATAGTCCATACACCTCTCAGAGGTTTGTCCTTCCAACTATTTTTGCTGCAATTTCTGAAAAGCACTTGGCTACAACCAGGCAGGTCTTCCTTGTCTTCTCCACCTGAGTCCAGTGTAGGTACAGAGACACCATTTCACTCTCCTGAGACAGCTACACTTACCAGGAAGGCTGACCCATCTGACACCTACATGATTTAATGTTTGATCCACATGTATCAATGGATCAATCTGCCCAGAGGCAGAGCTTATTACTTTAAACATAGCAAAAACCCTCTCATTACATCAAGGGAGCAGTATACTCTGTTGAGAAAGACATCATAATCAATTTTTCTGGTCAATGTCTCCTCTCCCCACTCTGCTAATCCTTCTCACATGCATCAGAAGCTTCAGCTCCTTGCCACTCAAGCATGGTCTACTGGCAGCAGGAAGCCATCTCCATGTGTGCACATGTTCACAAGGGATCAAGGCTGCTCAGCACTTTGCAAAACTGAGCCTGAGTATTTTTCTCGTGTATTACTCTTCACTAGATCCAGTCATAAAATGGAAGAAGCTATTATGGCTATGTGACCCTTACCATCAGCTGCTGCAGGATTTTTCAGAATTCCTTAATTCACTTAAAATTACTCAGGTCAGTCAGCTAATGATGGAGAAGTATTTAACCTCACTGGGGTGTTTTTGCCTTTATTAAAAAAGTGCTCACATAAAACCTGTTCTGCTATGGATCAGCCTACACAGCAGAGATCACCACTGCACAGTGTACACAAGCTGGGATGGTGGCAGCAATGAATTCATGGGATCTGCAACTTCTTCTGTCAGCACTTTTTAATCTAGAAGAGGATGGCGTTTTATGGTCATAGAACCATTATTGTTTTGCTTATCTAACAACTACCAGCATAGTAATTTTATTTCTATCAACATTTATCTGTAAGAGGCCAGGTTAACCAGTATTGCACGTGATCACATATTTCTTGCTAGAATTCACTGTGAAAGACGACAGCTTGTAGCAACCTCCCACAAATTACAGGCAGGGTTATAAAAAGTGTGGCCAGTTTTCACCTTGGTACTCTTATCCAAAGATCACACAACTCCCCCATCAGGGTAAGGAGGACTGAGATCATAGTGAGGGTGAAAGCAAAAAACAATAGTTATGTTATGTATATCCCCCTCTGCCAGTCATTAAACGGATATAAAAGATACTTTCTCCCAATATGTTTGGGACTTAATACAGTTGCAGAGGTCTTGACAGTAAAGTAATAGTAGCATGTGAGTGGAAGATAGAGCCCTTGTCCTCAATGTGGAAAATAAATACAATTTCAACAATATAGGAGAAATCTATGCAAATACTTCTGCAAAATATGATGTGTCACATGATAGCCCAAAAGGTCCTTATTTTTCCCACCTATGAGAGTGATGGTTTGGCAATTATACTGAAGGTAAGATAGACTATTTACTTTGAACACTTAAGCTAATGGACAGTTTAGATACAACACACACTGACAAAGTCTGTCAAAGTCTGTCACTGACAAAGACTGACAAAGTTCCCACAAAAACATACTGGACGGAAGCTGAAAGAAGATCCTAACCATCAGCGCAGACATTTTCTGCAACTGGCTCCCACTGGCATCAATGGAAGACAGGAAACAGTGTATTATATTAACAGCAGCTGCACTGGGACCTGGGCAGTTCTCATCTTGCTACACAGTCACAATTCACTGGAGACTGGTTCTCTGCTGACACACTTTTTATGCAAAGTGATCATTACATTCATTGAAGTCCCAACTCCATCTACATGCAGCCAATTTTAGTGAACTCATCTCTGTTTTGATGTTCCTCATCAGGGTCTTCTGAACTCCAGTACTTTTTTTCTTTCCCATCTTCTCGTACTCAGATCAAGATAAGTGTTGGTACCTGTCCCATCTAGCTAGTCCTGGTCTCCTTCTTGCTACAGCTGAAATGAAATGAAATCTCTTCCTATTGTCTCATGGGTTATCCTTCAAGTCCTTTAATACAAACAGGTTTAGTTAAGGCTTTTCCTGAAGTTTCTCAGCATAGTATAGTTACAGACCACTGTGGCCAATAGTACTCCAAATAAGGTATTCAGCCCCAGATACATCCTCCTTTCATACATAACTGCATATTATATTAAGATTAGACTTTTAGCAGAATTTACAATTTTCAGTATTTTAGAACATCTACAAATTACCCAGGACATTTTTTGATTATGAACCACAGAACTCCCCAACTTTGCTCATGTTTCCTTTCAGGAAAAGAAGCAGTTCTGTCATATCCCTAAATAAATTATACAATAAACACTTCTGCTTTTTCCCGCCATCAGTAACATAACCTAATCACAAGGCAATCGCATTTGACTTGATCCATCTCCAGAATTTCTAGTTGCAGTTTATTTTATACAAAACATCCTGTCAGGAAGGTGGGAGAGTGCCCAACTTCTGCAGTCTAATAGATTATAGAGCAAGACACTCTGCTACATACTTGTGAAACAGTAAAGTGTCTCCTGTTTAAAAAAATACAATTCTGTGTTTTAAAATTGTTTATACCCAAATAAAACCGGTAAAAAATTTAAATTCAGTAATTTAATTTTTTTCCACAGATCATATATGCGGATAGGATTTAAATTTCGACTTATGTATGTTTGTATCAAACACAAAGTGAGAAAAAAGTATTAAATTCCACTTTTCAATTAAAGTCAAATGCCACCTAAAATTACTATAGATCAGACACTGAAGAAAATTCAGCAATATGTGTTCGTATCATGTAGGACTATTTTCTAAATGCAATTATTAATTAAAACACCCAACCAACAACCCCAAATATGTTGAGACATTTTAATTTCAAGGAGGATTGCCTAAGACATATGGAAACATCCAACACAATTTTAAAACTTCCCAATTTCACAGTCACCAGTATTTTTATCCTCTTTACTTCAAGATGACTATATTCTTCATTCTTGAGGCCACAAAAAGGCATTCACTTCTGAAGGCTTTCTTAAATACCATTCCTCTGATTTAAAAGCCTGTTCTTCTATCATCCCCCTCCTTGATACCTTGTAGTGAAGGTGAACTTAACATCTTATTTTCTCTCCTAGATTTTCTTTAAATCTCTCTTTATCTTCACTAGTGTGTACAGCTCTCTTAGCAGTCTAGGTGCATTACTGAGGGATTAGTTTTGACAGCCACTGTCAGACCCAAGAAAGAACATATATGTAAGATACTCATGATTTTACTGACACTAATGACAGTTGGCTGTCTTCAGGCCCTGGTTGGGCTTATTGCCTTGGTCACCAAACCTAATGTTGGTTGCAGGAGGATGAAGACTTGTGTAACTTTCAACTTTGACATGGTTAAGTATTGAACACTTAGTTTTGGTTTAGACTGCTAAATTGTCTTTCTTTTCTTCCCATAGAGAATGGAAACAATCTTAGCAGTCTAATCATAGGCACTGTGAAGTTCTATGAGGGAAAAGACAACACCTAGCTGTTATTCAAAATGTCATTTTGAGGAATGCACCTTTCCTTCAAATTGTTTGGTTTTTTCAACCACATCATGCACCTCTTTGTGTATATCTTGTGTGAACCTATGTGTAGGAGTGAAGAAACAACATCACACAGGGAGATTGGCAAGACAGAACATAAGCACTGGAGAATGAGTATAAATAGGACTTAACAGCCTCAGCTGATGAGTGTGTTTTCACGTTTCAGGAAGAAGAAGGGAAAAGAATAATGTCTTTATAGTACCAGAGCACGTATCACTTTGAGCAAGTAAGAGTTAAAACCTCACAAAACAGAAGTGAGAAGGACACAACCTGCAGGACGGGGAACAACCAGTATTGGACAACCTGGCAAATGCACAATGCCTGTTTAACAATGGGGATTGACTTACTATTTGTGGCAGGCAAACCTGTCCTGTCTCTCGTGACAGAAAGCCAGACAATGCAACTTTTGTACTCCAGCTACGTCAATAAATAAATCACGATAACTTATACCAAACTGCAAATTTGACCGAGTCAATGATTTGCAAGTGTAACTTTCAGGATTTTCAAAATCATTTGAAGATGTAAATAAAGTAACTGCATTCTGTTCACGGAACTTTGCTTTACCCTCAAAACCCAATCCTTAGTTTGATACAGCTGGGTAATTTTTGGTCAGGCCCAAAAGATCTGGACTGCATGTTGCTGGCCTGGCTCTAAGTTGGAACTTGCCAGCTTGCCCAGCTCCTCTGCACAGGCTACACAGCCCTAGGCCCTGTGTTCATTTACTCATTTCCACAACTATTTACCTGCTTTATATTCAATATGCACTATGAGAGATAGCATGTAATAATAAAATCATACAATGGTTTGGGTTGGAAGGGGCCTTAAAGATTATCTAGTTCCTGCCATAGACAGGGATACCTTTCATCAGACCAGGTTGTTCAAAGCCCCATCCACACTGGTCTTGAACGTTTACAGGGAAAGAGCATCCACAGTTACCCTGGGCAACCTGTGTCAGTGCCTCACCACTGTCACAATATTCTTCCTAATATTTGATCTAAACGTACTCTCAGTTTGAAGCTATTCCCTCTTGTTCTGGCACTACATGCCCTTGTAAAAGGTTTCTCTCCATCTTTCTTGCAGGCCCCTTCAGGTACTGGTAGGCCACAATAAGTTCACACCAAAGACATCTCTTCTCCAGGCTGAATCCCAATTCTCTCAGCCTTTCCTCACAGGAGAGGTGTTCCATCTCTCTAATCATCTTGGTGACCTCTTCTGGATTCACTCCAGCAGGTCCATGCCCTTCCTGTGCTGAGGACCCCAGAGCTGGATGCAGTGCTCCAGGTGGGGTCTCACCAGGGTGGAGCAGAGGGGCAGAATCCCCTCCCTTGCCCTGCTGGCCCTCCTGGCTGCTTTGGGTGCAGCCCAGGATACAACTGGATTTCTGGGCTGCCAGTGCACATTGCTGGGTTATGTGCAGCTTCTCATCCACCAGCACCCCAAGTCCTTTTCAGCAGGGCTGCTCTCGTTCTGTTTATAACAGCTATCAAACAACAAATTATTCAATTTCATTAAATTAAAACATGCAAAAGTGCTCATACTGCCATGCTCTGCCCTTTTAAGTTGGGAATCACATTTTTTAGAATGCAAGGAAGTTTCATATTCTATTTTGATTATATGACCAGCCTTATTTCAAATCAGTAATTGTATAATATGGGAATTTTGTATGCATTCAATATTTAACAGACTTTTAAAAAAATTTCTGGCCAGTACAACAAGGTCTCTCTTCCTTGGTTTCCTATCAAGTAGCAAATGGGCTACCACATATACAGCTATAATGAGGTGTAACGATGCTTATTTTGTAAAGTGCTTTCTTTAATGTCAGAATAAGAAGTGTCATGCTATGAAGCTAAAACAAACAATTTAGACCAGAAATGAACTTAGTTAGATAATTTCAAAAAGCAGTTAAAGATAATTTGAGACCGTTTCCAAAATGAAAAAGCACTTATTGAGCACTGACATAAACAAATCAACAGAAAGTCTAACTACAGGGTCATCATGCAGGCAATTCCTTCATGATCTCAGAACTATAAAGAATTAATTGTTAGACTAAACACTAATCGTTATTTGAAATATATACTTTTTGAAAAGCCCTTTCTTGAACATAGTGAGCCATATTTTGAGACTCCAACGAAATTCACTGGAACTTGACCTGCTGAATTGGGTGTCTGTACCCTTGTAGAAAGCTCTCTCAGCCTTAGGGTGGTAACATTATCATTCACTAAGACAACTGAAAGAATAGGTTGTGAAGGTCCTACATGTCTAAGTTTTAGCAGTTTCTACTCAAGCTTTACTTGTGTCTATCCAACAATCAGTGGCGAGAAGAGATACTTTTTCCTTTCCCTCACTGCAGAATACCCTAGATCTCTGCTACCCAGAGTACATTCTGGTTACTGATTTCTACCACATGTGGCAGAAAAACTGTTTATTTAGATAGTACTCACTAAACAACATTGTATTGGTTGGCATGGCTAGTAAGATTCTTTACAAAAACCATATTTACACCATAAAACCTCTTGCCAGAAGATAGTACAGATCTTAAAAATTTCTATGAATTGAAAAGGAAAAAATAATTAAAGACTTGTAATTATCAAGGATGCCATCCCACTTCACAAAGTCCGCAAGTCTTGAACTGCTGCAGTATTAGAACTTTTGAGAAAACACTTCGTTACACACCTGCCCTTTTTCTAATGGCTTTGTTAGGCATGTGCTAGGGAGACAGATCCTAAATCTGGCCCAGGCAACCACTCTTATGATCTTACCATAACCATAAAACTTGGCTATACGTTTTCCACGGCTATACCTAAATTTGAAGAGAATAGAAAGGGATGTGAAATACATAACTGTGTGTGGATACAAGATGCAAGCAAGTGGCTGTTAAAACTTAATAACACAACTCAGCTTCCACTTGTCAGCACTTCGGTGTGTTTCAGTCATAAGCAGCTATTAATTTCTAAGGTAAAATAGGTTAATTTTTTTTTCTTCAACGCAGATTAGTCGACGTGTTGAAGCTAAATTTAATTCACACTTGATGTGAAATAGATCTAAGCTCAAATTTTCAGAAATACACCACGAAAGGAGTGAGCTTTCACCTCACTCAACACGAATATGTACTCTGCAACAGTACCCGATAATACAATTACAACACTTTTTGAAACTACACTTTATATGAAATGAAAACATTTTCTTACTGCATAAGGAACAAACCTTAGCAATTCAGTAACTGGCATCTGTCAGCTGATTTCACTTGAGGCACCTCAGCTGAAACAAAACTTACAGGAAAATCATAATGAAGTTTGTAGGTTTTCATTTTCACTGTGACTGAAATAAGTAGCATGGTGAGCTGCCGTTTACTGCACATGCTTGCACCTTTATAATGTACTTTTTGTTTCTCGTGTACAACAGCCACATGATTGTGATTTGCACCTGCATGTTTGCTAACCAGGGTAATTTAGTGGTAATAAAAAAGCCCAGGTTAATTTCCAAACACCATTAGTTTAGAGGTCACCATGATAATATGATAAGAAGAGGAAAAACGGATGTGAGACACATTCCCTTCTGCCTGTTCCACGTGGCCAGCTTCAAACCGCCCGTCTGGCTGGGGCCATGCAAGATGCCCAGCAGTGCTTCCTCCCAGTGCACAGAGGGAGAAACAGATGTGCCAGAAGAGACGGAGGGAGGCCAGATGAAAGGAAAGCAATTTCCCTTCTCTTTCTTTTCTCCAGTCAGTGCGAACTGAACTACGGGAAAAACCAATCACGTTCACCATGCTCGTCCTATACTTCCTCCCTCTTTCCCTTTTTAAGATGGCTCAGTCATGTTACTCCTCCATGGACACTGGTAAAACAGTGCCACATCTACTTTTTTCTCCTTATTTCAGACACTGCCTTCTTACCTCAACCATAGCCAGATCTCCTTGCTTCAGATTCCCTTCATCCTATAACTATCCACTTTTTTCCTTTCCAGATTCTCAAGGGGTTATGCCACACCTTTCAGTTGCTATATGCCAAAAGCAGACATATTTCAAAAGCCTTTGTGACTTTGCACATATACAACGACATATCCTCAATGATTTTTTTGACTACATGTAGTTCGAGATCATGCTGTGTTAAATTGTATATTCAGTGTATGTTCCAGTCACTCACAGGAGCACATACAAAGAAAGCTGGTGCATGACAGGTGATGGCAGAAAAAAAGTTAAACAGCGGTGATGAGGGGACTGAAAGAAGCAGGATGCAGAAGAATATAATGCTTTTTTCTTTTGTTTTCTGTCAACAGAACAATCTAAAAAACTCAGTTTGTACTTTTTGTCTGTCTTCACCTATTCATATATTAGAAGTGAGATGCATTACCTACTTGCTCTTCACATAAAGACATTCTGTGCTGGCTAGATGAAAAAATAGTTTTGAAATATAAAATGTTCCCAGTCATTTCCCCAATGCAAAATTTCTAACATTTACCTCATACCATGACCTGGGAAGGAAAAACATTTTAAAATAACTGCCAAACCATCTTCTCGAGGCTGTCTTCTAGATTTCTTGCACTATTGGTAGACACATTTATTGTTTAATTGATGGTATAAACTCTCACTTTATTTAAGCCTAGACAGCTTCCTGAGTAACAAGAATTAAATATAAACCAGATTAGAAAACTGGATTTTCTAGCCTACAGCTAATGAATTATGTGAGTTTAGTTAAAACTGATTTCAGACACAATATGACAGAAATTTGGCTGCATCTTCTAGAAGAAAGGTTGAAAATATTTCACTGAGCAAGAAGTCAAGAGTAAATATTTTATTGTGTAACCAAATTTAGGGCAAACATCATTTTCAGCACAGAATTTAACAGAAACAACATTCCAGTCAAATTAGCTA
The DNA here is from genome assembly GCA_013397915.1 of Daphoenositta chrysoptera. Taxonomy (NCBI): domain Eukaryota; kingdom Metazoa; phylum Chordata; class Aves; order Passeriformes; genus Daphoenositta; species Daphoenositta chrysoptera. Next base: position 270,750 of record VZRO01000389.1, read on the forward strand.
GCTTGACTCAGTACACCGACGGATAAAGAGATCAGAACTGCCCCCTCTGATTCAACTTATATTTACTGAACTGAAAGCAAAACCAGATACTACCAGATCCATACATAAAGTGTGACTGTTCCTTCACTTGGTCACCTTAAAATTACACATCCAACCAACACCCAAATGGAAATCCTTTGTCATCTGTCAACATTGATATCAAAAACGTCTCCATTCTTTCTATCTGTTGCTAACGAGCTTTACCATTAACATGCACATGCTTACAACATCAAAACCTTCTCATCTCTCACTCTAAACTGCACTTGCCAAAAAGGAAAATCAAAATACTCACTTTGGCTACATTTGCTTACAGAAATGGACTGTCAGAACGCTCATGAACAAAATTAGACCTGATTACTTATCTCTATTAGAAAAAAATCTTCATCTACTTAGTGGAAATATTGCTTAATTTGTCTCAACCCCTTCCCTAAAAAGCAATCAGTTAATTTTCCAAAAGGAAAAATCCCGCAGGAATGCTCCCGCAGCTCCCTCCCCGCGGCGGCGGCAGCCAGCGCCGCGCACAGCCGCGCACTTACTGATCTTCTCCTCCCCTCTGGAGAAGGGAAAGCAGCAGAGCTGGCCCATGGCACCGGCTGCCTCAGCCTCTCCCTCGTCCTCTCTGCGTGCACCTTAAGCAAAACCTGCAGATCGGGCTGCTGCCCGTGCAAAAACTGCTTATTCCGCCCGGGAAGCGAGCGGGAGACGGGGAGCGAGCGGCGGCCCCGCCCCGCCCCGCCCCCGGCACGGCACCGCCAGCCC
>VZRO01000389.1:271569-326612 GCA_013397915.1 Daphoenositta chrysoptera
ACCAAGCCCCAGCCCCAACCCCGATCCAAACCCCAGCCCAGCCCAGCCCCAGCCCCAGCCCGCGGGGCCGGGGATCACTGGCATCCTGCGCCTACCACCCTGACATCCAATTTGCTTAAAGACAGATATTCCCTTTCCCGTCCTGACGTTTCGGGAGGGATGGGCGCTGGAAAACACAGGCACCCGTCTGGCCACGTTCAATACGGCACCGGCCAGAGGGGCTGAGCGCCCCTGCCACCGCTTCTCCGCTCCGCTCCACAGCGGCGTGCTGAGAAACGGGAGAAAATATAGTTAAGGACATTTTATGTAAATCTATTACGTATCTATAGTTAATATACGGGCTCTCTTTCTTTCCCCCATAAACAAAAATGAAGTTATAAGACTAAGGAAGTAAAAATGCTGCTCAAGCAGCTGGAGGAGCGGCACAGCAGCCCTAGCCTGGGATGCTGAGAAACAAACTGGGATTATCGCTCTGGGTGTGGTGGGGATTTGGCACCGATTCAGAAGGAATAGAGCCGGTCACCTTCACTCCAGGTTACTAGTTCTCCCTCTTTACACGGTGCATACTACAAGTGTGGGTGATGAAGGTCACCTGGTAACAACCTTAGGATTTCTTACGTAATAAAATACTAACGAGATGCAACATCAGTTAGTGATTAAAGATAAAAAAGAATCATAGGCAGTCCTACAAGGAATAGTATCAGTCCTAACATTACTCAACACAGTCATTAATTACTTGAAAGTAAATAAATGATAAAACACCTAAGAGTGAAAGTCTGGAATACACAGTGAGAAAGGATAGTAAATGAACACATTTGTGTATGGCTTTGGCAAACTGAGTCCATTCCTCGAAAGCCTATAAATAAAAGCAAATGAAAAGACAAACATTTTGTTTAAGTATTCTTCTACTCCCCAGAACCAAAACCACCCAGCTTCCTACTTATTTAATCTTGTGGTTCCTTTAATTTAAAGGAATCAAACATTGGGGTACTCACACACTCTTGGCTATCAAAGCATCTTTGCAGGGTAAGTGTATGTGAATATCCCAGCTTTTGCTGCAATTAGCTGTCAGCACAAGCTGTTCTCTTAGACAACAAGGAATGTACATGACATGTGGCTGAGAAGTAGCTCTGTCCAATGAACTCATATTGAACACTGACTCATGGTAAGCCATTCATAATGACAAGACTCCCTGATGCCCTGTGGTTCTTAAAACTTGAGATCATACTGCAATTTTTGCTTCATTGTGGGAATTAATAAAATATATTTCTCTTCTATCTGGATGTGTATTCCTGTCAACATGTAGATATTTAATATTTCGAGACTTCTACATGTTTCTAATTTACCAGAAATTTGCCAACAACTTTTAAAGTTAATGTAGTAATGGGCAGAAAACACACATATATATACATAAGCGAAACATGATCCCACAGATCTTCTATCATTCACCTAATAATGAAGGAATGCAGGTGTACATGGAAATTGTGGGATTACAAACTAGGAAGTCTGCATGCTGTGCTGGAATAGAGTTCGATTTTCTTCTTGGTAGCTGGTACAGTGTTTTGGATTTAGGACGAGAACAATGTTGGTAACACACTGATGTTTTAGTTGTTGCTGAGCAGTGCTCACTCTAAGTCAAGGACTTTTCAGTTTCCTATTCTCTGCCAGAGATCAGGTGCGTAAGAAGCTGGGAAGGAGTGCAGCCAGGACAGCTGACCTGCACTGGCCAAAGGGACTGTAGAATGTCATGCCCAGTATATGAAGCAGAGGGAGATGGCTGGGAGGCACCAATAGCTGCTTGGGGACAGGCTGACAACCCATTTGTCAGTGGGTTTTATTTTTCTCTTTTTGTATTATTATTATTATTATTAGTAGTAGTAGTAGTAGTAGTAGAACTTTATTTCCATTATTAAACTGGTCCTATTTCAACCCACAGCTTTTACTTTTTTTCAGCTTCTTCTCCCCATCCCACCATGGGTGGGGGTGGACAGGGAGTGAGTGAGCAGCTGTGTGGTACTTAGTTGCTGGCTAGGGCTAAACCACAACACAATTTCCTGTTCAGGAGATCCAGGAAAACCATGCTGTTTCACTGAGAGATCATCCATGTGCCCTTGAAATGCTTTTGAAAGTAATTTTTTTTACATTCAGAAAGTAAAAATAAGTCAGAAGAAACCAAATCCACAACTACTCTCCATTAAAAGACCTAATCTCGCACACCTCCCCTGGCGATACCTGCAGTCACTGACAGGTGCACACCATTACAGACAGACTGTGACAGCAATGGTTCTTAACATTTGATATTAATATGAAGGATGATAAAGCATGCAGGTTTCTCCTCATCACATTGATGAAATAAAACATAAGGCTCAGATTACTTTTTTATTATTCATGTTTATATTATAAAGACTAATAATTATATTTGAGCAAAGAATCCAGTTACCACACAGATGAAGGTGTGAATTCTGCTACTATTAACCTACACTTTTAAAATGTTCTAGGTCATATGACATGCTTTTTATAAAGCCCTTAATTTAACCAGTGGAAGAAGTTCTCCACAAAAATGTCTAGTACTTCATATTCAAACTACTATTTGATTCAAGAAACTGTATGTTTGTTTTCCCAAAAGGAAGAATCTCAGACTGGAAAATCCTATGAATATTTCATATTTTTTACAGAGATAAGTCAGCTTATCTCAGAAGAACAAGTGTTATATATTTAACATATTTGTAAAGCATGGTTCCTCATAAAATTAGAATTGTCTTTAAGCTACATAATATTCAAAAACTAAATGCATAAGGTTGGTAGGTGGAAATTTTTATTATTTTCCATTACCACTCTGTTATTAACAATCATTAGATCAACTACTGTTTAAAGAATTATTATCTTCCAGTAGCAGAAATGAAAAATCAGAACAGTATACAAGTTTTTTTAATAACTGTAACAATTTTTAATTCTATATTCAATGAAATTCCTTTCAGCTGTGTAGTTGCCTCACTTGAGGAGATGCTGTCAGCCTAACCCAGAGCAAAAATAAAAGAACATGACCCATATTCTACAACATAAATGAATTAAACATGAATACTACAGGGCATAAGTGAAGACAGTCATCAAAGCACAGAGAAAGTATTTCTAAGAGTGAGCAGGATCTTCCATTCTGTTCAGGATCTAAACAAGAAGACAGACAACATTTTAGGCAAACCCCCCAAATATTCTCAACCTAAAAATCTTAAAAAAGAAAAAAAAAAACAAACAATCAAAAATGTTCAAGTAATACAGCAAACATTAACATATATTTTTCAGTTTTATGTAAGCAAAATCTCCTTCAATATACACAGATCACATCTGCGTAGCACCTAAATGAATACAGAACTCCTGATGCTCTCATCTTTCCACAAGTATGTTTAACCAAGCAGCATAAGAACCAAAAAGTCTTCTTGGACTTTAACCCAAGAATCCTTCAGCTAAAACATGCAATAACCACAGTTCTTACTGATCACTTTCTAAGCAGTCCTGGCAATCCATGGATGTCAGGATGACTATACACTATTAAGCAATTCTGGAATAGTCACAACCAGTGATAGATCTCTTTCATCCATCTACAAGCCACCTTTTAGCCACAACTAACAAGATACATAAGCACAAATGTGTGTACAAGGAAGAAAAAGAGGATTCAAGGAGGGCCCTGTCCTTTTAACACTGTCCCCATCATTCTACGTGCTCTAACTTCCAAGATAAGGGTAGGGACCATTAAGTCCACTGAAACCTCCAGGGCTGGATAGGGTCCATCTTAAATATGATATTCAGTAACAGAAGTGGGTCTGATCACATTTTCAGCGCTTTGCTAGCTCAAGGCCTGCCATTTGTTCTGTTTTGACATCTCTTAAAATTTTGGTGAGATATACAAAATACATTTTTGACAGAAGTTACAGCACAGCAGCAAAGCTTTCAGCTGTTTCAGGCACATGTAACTGGATATAGAATTATAATAACTCCAGCCACATGAGGCCTAAACACCCAAAGCATTATTAAAAATGAATAGGCCCCAAAAGATACTGGTATATATTTTGTTGGGAGGCAGAGAAACTGAAGGACACCTTGGGACTGAAACTGAGGGGTAGAATTTTTCCAGGCAAGGAACAGCAAGGTGCCATCCTTTATCAAGGATGGCTGTTCAGATTAGCCAAAACAAAGTGGTACAAGACCAGCAAACAGAACTCTTGGCCTCCACCGAGTAAAAACTACAGTTTTGAACCTTGGAAAGTCTCTCTCCTCACAGCAGATAAAAACTAAGAGAAACTAAAGTGCATTCATTCTAAGCAGAGGCAATTTCAGCCTTCTTAATGCTCCTGAATACTGCTCAGCTGATCAAAAGGAACCTAGCTTTTTTTAGATGATGCTTGTGGTGCAAATTATGTAAAAAGTGGGTGAGGAGGAAAAGCTGATCTGCATTTCAATTTAAAAGTATTTCTGCACTCAGAACCTAAGCTGTTCCCAAGCCTATGTATAAAAACACACATACACACACACAGAGTGCAGAAGACAGTGTATCACTCTTAGTTTTGTTTTGGGAGCACCTACCAAATCAAAATTTCAATCCCCATTTAGAAGGTAAAACAGGGATAAACAAATGATCTGTTGGACTTGCCAATATGCAAACATTTTCCTACTGTGTTTGACAGTGCAGACTATGCTTCCACTTCTTTCTGATACTTGTATATTGTATACAATACAATTGTACACAATATACAATTGTATAATTGTACCATTGTATAATTCTAACAATTTTTCAATTGTGTCTTTCTGAAAACACTTCCAATTCAATTTTTCTGGAGAAAAAGCTTAAATGATGAGCCTAAATAAATTTTAAAGTATTTTATTTTCTTTCAGTAGCTTAAGAATATTCCTAGAAACATGCATAATTAAAAAAAAAAAAAAAAAAAGAAAAAGATAATGAGTTTGCATTTGCATTATAAACCAGGAGTGCATATTTTAGCTATGCTTTTTAAAGCCACATTAAAATCCTCCAGGGAACTCTCACCACTAATATGTGTTTTACAACACTGCCTTCTAGAGAGAGAATCTTGCTCCTATTCACTGCAAATCACTATTCCTGTGAGTTCCATTTCTGGAAGGCACTGTTCTTTTCAGCAAAGGCTGGGATGCCAGCCACCAATGAGCCTGCCTTCTATTTTAAGTGCAACCTGAGGGCAAGGCTCAAGACCAAATCTGCCAACTGTACAAGTTGTTACCCTCAGGAACGCATTCAGAGCCATGTTTAGAATAAGCCATGCAGCACTTCTGGGTGCAAACTACAAACATATCACGGCACCCTTCTTTGCAGAGTGGATGTGACCACCTACAGCGTGTATGTCCCAAGGTATCCCATCTATTCCTGAAGTGATTTTGCCTCACTGAGAGGATGTGTCTGAGATGGACTTCATACTGGTTGCCAGTACAAGAATGTGTCCCCTTTGACACATGTAGATAAGTCCCATGACAATGACAACGTAAAAAACTGGGGCAAGGTACACCTCACACTTTAGGGTCTTCCCAAGGCTCAGTTTACAAGCCCAAGGCCTAAAACTCTGACACCTTCTAAGCATTCATTTCATTCAATATTCAGGTAGTTCCTGCTGTTTCCATGGAAAAGAAAGATTAAAAAATATATAAAAACATGAGGACCAGAAACTGAAGGACATTTAGTCACTGTGAGGGAAACACCCTTTAAAATCCTGACTCTCTTATCTTAATACAAATTATTAAATGCCATGTGTGCAAAAAACTGTAATACAAGTCAAGGGAAAAATTTTTGGTACTTACATACTTTTTCCTTCTGAAAGAAGGCGAACTGAACAGCTGAGATAATAAGACTTGAAAAGAGTTCTGTTCCTAGTGTGCAGTCTCTCAATTCTATGAAGCAGTCAGTAGCTAAAGACAGCTATTATTGTCCAATGGTGGTTTACTGAGAGTTAACATGACTGTAAGGGCACCAAAGAAGTTTTAAGGAGAATATAAAAGATTTCTCTCACTTTCAAATTATTTGCTATAGCAAAATAATGTTGTGTGGCAGTGGCAAGGGTCTGATGACTGTTCTGACATCTACATTGCTAAACCTCAATTTCCAATGAATTATCAATATGCTGTTTTCCTTTTTTTAAGATGACTTTCATTTTTTCCCAAATGTTGTTTTGAATATTTTATTTTCCCAGTTACATGTAGTGTTTCTAAATTATCATTTTGAAGAACTGGAAAACCCTGCTACCAAGGAAAAGAAGTTAGGGACCTGTTCTTGTACATCCTTCCCTTGTTCTCCATTCAAACATGACCAACTTTTACATTTAAAACAAAATGTATTATGCACACAGCACAGTGAGATTTTTTTGCAATGAGCATATATTTTTGATCACATTATGTTAAAATTTTCTTTATGGAACACTGCATATTGTGCACAGTCTAGAAGAACAATTCTTGTTAAAGAAAAACCAAAATGAGTATTCCATTAAGAACAAGCAAATTGAATGCACTATTTTTTAAAAGGAAAAAAAGAAATTACAATTAATTGTGACTACTAATATTCTTTTCTGTTGAAGACTGTCAAGAAAGCCACTGAAATGCACTGACACTGTACCACGTTTTGTGTATCTATCTTCTACTGCCACTGACCCTAGTCGGTATTTTATTGCTGAGGTATTGCTCTTCATTACCATTCTTTACTACAATTATTCTCGTGAATACTTACTTAAATAACCCACTGATTTTGCCCAAATTTTAGCTGGCATAAGGTTTCACAAGGAGGTCCGGATTGCAGGCCCCTTTTCACTCCTGTTGCAAAACTCCTCAGTATTGCACCTTTTCCCTGATCTCCTACATCTGGTGTTCCAGAGCCCATTTGTTAATTTTCTGAGAAATGACAAAGTTCCTTTTCCGCTGCTTGTTAAAACTTCTGGTAAGAATGCAAGTCAAGACAGACTTGATATTTAAGGTAGTCCTTTCTGTAAAAGTTTTCATTTATTTTAGAAGTACTTGATGGTACAACTGCAGAAGGCTCCTTAAATGCAGTCTGAAGAAAAATTAAATGTTGAATAGACAGATGCCCTATGCTCCTTGGGGTTCTGGAAATTAGTAGTAACAGGTTATTTTTACTGACTTTCTAGTGAGAACAAATACTCTGTATTTTTCATCATTATTCAACCTTTTGTCATATTATTCCTGAATGCCAGTGGAAATGAAGTATTTGGTACTGTGCAAACAAGTACTTAGCATTGAAGAACAGAAATGCAGGGACTTGTTGCTATTAGACCGATGGCGGAGCGGAGCAACTCACACAGAAGCCAGAGATGAGCACGAAAAGGAATTATTTAATTAATTTCACACATATATACACACCAGAAGGCTATTCGGATTGGCTGACAATCATCCGCCCCCCGAGGATGATTGGCCCAGGCGCTTCAGCACCCGTTTCCAAAGCCTCTCTCAATAACATAAAACTTTATCTCAATATTTACAAAACTTTAGTAGAAGAAGGAAAAATTCTCGTGGGAAAGCTTCTGTACTGTCACAGGGACCAATGCTGGTTACTGTGCATTACAGCTACGTTTTTAAGACTGTATCAAAGGCTTTTTATGATTGATGGGATGGAAAAAGAAAGTAGCATAAAGTCACCAAAGGAATCCATTGACAATTTGCATTTAAAAACCACAATTGATAAGGTCTTGATGTCATCAGATAGATTGCACCTTAATATGGTTCACTGAAATCTGTTTGTGTGCTGCCATTTGCATTAGTAAACTGTACATAGAACACAACCAATCTCCTTCGTCAGATAATAAAGAAAACAAATGTTCTGAAAGAAAAGGATTAATAATTTCCTTTGAAATCAAACATTTCAAAACCATTCAGAAAATTAATCTCTAGATTTGAATATATCCTTAAGTACAGCCATTTCTTCCACAGCAAACAGTCCTTCAAAAAGATCAGCCACAGTGGAAAGGTCTGTGAATGGAGCAGGGGGGAAGAAGGATGCTCTGAACAGTGATCAGGTTCAGTCCTGATCAATCCTCAATTTTAAGATCTTGACTGGCATATACACACAAAACCGGCAGGAAGTCAGACCAAAGTCAATGCCCAGAGGAATTCTAGTTTCCTCTGTGCCAATGAGATGAGAAAGCAGCTTAGTCTGCCAAGCAGTTAATTCTCCCCCAGTGCCCGGGTTTTGGCCACTGGCAGCAGGCAAAACATTCCTGTCCCACGCTTGCACCACACATCTGTGAGATTCCTCAGGAATACCATCTTTTTGGGCTACCTACACCCATTCACCTCAGAAAAGGGCTCACCACCTTGAGTTTCACATAGAAACCATGGATCCTTCAGGCCACCCTCCCGTCTGAATTGTTTTATCTGATTAATGTGCAGCATCATGGCTTTCATCTATCATGCAGAGTGTCACTGAAGCAGTAAGTGCCAGGTGAAGCTCAAATCTGTGTTCAGCTCAAATTGATATAAAAAGAACAATTTTTTGCGGACAACAAATGCACTAAACTGTTATGTTCTCTTCTGAGTATACCAGTTCAAATAAACTTATTTCAGGAAAACATTTCTCTTAATCCCTCCTAAAAAGACAGAAATTGGACATTGCAAAATATTTCAGGATCTAGCTCACATATTCTTGAATATTGTAAACATTTAGTCCAGCAATCATTTACTGACGGTAATTTTAAAAATCTGTTTCTTTCTTTTTGCATTTTTTTAATCACTGTTTTAATTTACACTATGAAAAGAAAGGGGAAAAGAGCATAGAATTTGAAATGTTCATCTCAAAAACAGGCGCAAAAAATGTATTCATTATTAATATGTCTTTGCAGTAACTGTAGTGAATAACTGCATTTATCACTTCCAGTTGACCCCTTAGCATATGGTCTACCAACACATCACAAACACACCAATGGACTGAAAGCTGGTGTAATTTTAACTAAAAAGCATTACACTGCCATGACTGCCTGTGTGTGAATCTACCAGATTCATCATCACAAAGAGAAGTGCCAGATAGTCTCTGCTAAAGGATCAGGACAGGCAGTAACACTGACTCATTTCTTATGCTATTCTGCTCCAAGACTTTCTTGAGACCAAAGCAGAAAACTCATTCTAAATGGAAAGGAGAACTGGGAATGCCAGCCAGCTTTCTCAGATGACTGTGAACTAAACTCATTTTGGTTAGTCATACACAGATTCTTGTTATTCCTTTCATACATTGTTCTCAAAACCCCCTAAGTAACACAAAAGTCAAGTCCTACCCCAAAGTTAACAGATACTTCATCTAGAACCCAGTCATTTTTTTGCTACAGATCAACAGCCCCCTAATTTTGATTTAAACAAATAGTTCTGCCAGGTTTTCACTGGTCTTCAATTACAGGTGAGATAAAACATTGGAGTTCATTAAAATAATGTAGACCTAATTATGGGACTTACCCAAGAGACTCAGACGTTACAGAATATGCTTACAGATTTAAAATTAAATTTTATATGCATTTTTAAATAATTGGTAAGTTTCTTTGTAGGTCACATGAGACTACTGACAACAATTAATCTGAATGTTATGTATACTTAGAAGAAGTAAAAAGCAAAGTAAGAACAAGTGAAGCGAAGATTATGCATTGTGATTTTCTATCACATCTCTATAAAAAGATATAGAAGTGATATCTACGTAATATAAAATTTGGAACACTGAAAGCGCATAATCTCAAAGTCCTAGAAAAATATGGAGTCAAAAGTGATCTAACAGCTAGGAGTGATTTACTGGAAGGTTCTCAAAAAAAAAGCCAGTGAGGACTACACCTCAAAGACTTTCTTGTATCTTAACCTAAAAATATGCTTATTGCCTTTCAATCGCAGTATTTAAGATTAATAAATACAAGGGAAGTGTGTTCTGGAATTTTGGTTTCATATATGAACACCTTTACCTATTTGTGCAAAAACTGTGCCGTTTTGAGAAAAATACTTTCATTCTTAAAAAGGAATTAAGAATTGGGAGACTGAGATGCTTATATTAACTCAGTAAAATGTAATTAACTGAGTGGGCATTCCCGCATATTTCTATACTCCAAGGACACAGTGGTATTTATAAAGGTCATAAAAAGGGGAATTGGATTCTGCATTTGCTGTGTGAACAAGAGGATACAATATCAACTAAGTGAAATAACAAATTCTTTCTCTCTACTTCAATGTATTGAAAAGCATTTCTTTACAAAATGTACTCAGTTGTAAGCAGGCATTAGATGAAGTAAAACAGTTTCTTCTGTTTGTTCTTGTTCTGTTTATTTCCATAAAATTTCTGTGTACTGTACAACTCCTTGAGAAGGGAAAGAGACATTTGTTTTCATTCTTAGCAATGATAAATATTTTTGGAGAGAGGAGAAATCACTGGTGATGCCTTCGGTATCTGTTCTGATTTTTAAATTGCTATTTTATACTAATAGATAAAATAGGATTTATCTATGTACTTTAATTATGATATTAAACACGAATTTTTTATTTAAGTGCTAATGAACCTTTTGTGTAAGAATGCAAGAGCCAGCATAGCTTGAAAAACAAGGTCACATACAAATGATAACAACATTCAACAGTCAAAAAAGATGCTCCTTTACGTGGACATTTATGTATAAGATTCTCTGAACTGTTTCCAAAGAAAAGAAGCATTTCAATGAATCATGTACTAACAATATATGAGAAAATGAACATCTGGGCTGTAGTCAATCCAAAGCTTATCATGGGGGAATGTGCACTGTGCAACTGGTGGGACGCAGCTTGGATATATGTCATGGTACCATATAAGTCCCATAGACAAAGGCTAACCAAACACAAATGCATTCAATGCCTTTCTGCTGTGCTTTTTTTAATCTCCTCCATGCAAACGAGTATCATCCACCACTGTGGCTGAATTGATTACAAGGATTTCAGCAAGAAAAGAGCTGCTTAAAAGGAGTGTTTTGCATCATCTCACAGTAAGCATGCGTGCATGTGCACTATACGCAAACATGCAGACACACACACACAGACATACATATAATAGGTATGTATGTATGAATGCTATATATTGATAATTTGTTTCTAATGAATACCAAAACAAGACAAGCACCAAACAGAGCATTTAGCCAGGAGTAATGCATCTCCATCCAGAAACTGAATAAACCCCACATATTCTCCAATTGTTTAATAGCAGAAATAGTCATGTTCAGAACCGGCTCAGTTTGAACAGCCAGGGCTTAGGATCCAGAAACTGGACACTCCCTTTTGTAAATCAGCCACAAGATTAGGAGTTCAGTAGGCATCTTAGCATTGTGCCTGTGACCTCCATAAGACTAGACACTCCAGGAAATAATCACAGGATTACAGATTCTGATTTGGGGAAGGGGTGGGGCCCATTCTTTGGCTCTACAATGTCTGAATTCTCTGCTGCTCTGGTCAAGTTCCTTGAAGAACACTGGTACATAATTCAGTTTCCATACTAAGCTACCATTTGTGGCTTTTCTAGTCTTTGGGGGCTTGAATTTCCCCAAGCTGGGAGCAGAAAAAAGTCCTGATGTCCCATTTCATTTGCAAGCAAACTATGTATGTAATAAGTATTTCCTCTTTAAAATAAAATGTGAAACCTGCTTAAATACCCATGTATCATAAGCAGAGGATACTAGGCTTTGGATCCTAGTAGGGTGAAATGCCTAACTCAAAAACCAAAGAAAGAGAGGTGTTGATGCCTGGATTGATCAATGCAGCATTCAGTTCAGCCTTTCTTGACTCTGCTCTGAGATACTGGACTCCACACAACTGGTAATGGAGGCATCTCATTTTGGAGCCAAATTCTGATGAAAGGTATTCACCTAAAACTTTCTTTTAGACTTTCAAGTTTTTTTTTTCTACACAAAGATATATAACAATCCACTCCTTTAATACAAAACAGAAGGACTTGTCAACATAATACATCTATGAAATGCACTTTTTAGTCAGGTAGATAATATACATTCAGTACATGTGTTATATTTCACAGAGCAAAAGACCGTGGACCAGCACTGTGGACCAAAATTTGTTTGGGAAAACAGCCCTTAAAAGAGTGTTGATCTGTAGGTATCTTATTGTAACTGCGGTACTAGTACAAAGTTACTAATTTAACTGCACTGGCAGATCATTACATTTGAATTTGCACAAATGTAAATTTACATTGAAAAAAATGTGTATATGTGACAAAACACAACCCCTTACAGATTCTTCCACTATATTAAATAAACCATAAAGACAAAAATATTCAAATAAAAATGCAATAGTCAGAACAGCTACTGCTACAGAAGAGAAACTTATTAGGTATGTGAGGCTGACTCATTCCATGTGTTTTGAGTAGTGCAACTCATTTAGACAAGATCCCTCCTGTAAACAAGAGGGATGCTAAATAGAAGCTCAAATATATCCAAATAATCAAAAACATTTTGTACTCTGCTATTGCACTCTACTTCATAATTCTTACCTTTAAAATCTACTAGCACAGACCAATATTCTCTCAAAATAATTTTCTTTTCCTTAGAATCTCATTAGGTGAGTCTCTCCACCACTGGCCCTGTAGTATTTAACTTCCAAACAGAGATAGAAGTGAAAAAAAGGTCTGAAAGTGAGTGGAGAGTTTAAAACTGAAAGTGCAGATTAACAGTACAAAAGAACTGAATCTTTAAAACCTTAGTTCTTGTTCCTCATAAGCACCTGAACAAATACAACATCATCATGAAAGTTGGTCATATAAGCCAAAAAAAGGTGCCATGATACAGAGAAGTAAAAATACAGATGACTCTTTAGCTGGGAAATATTTGCAATAGTTCTCAAATAACCAGAGCATTAGAATTTACACATCTGTATTTCAAATTATAGATTTCAGTTTGCTCTGAAATATATAGGATTTTATGCCTATATAGAGTTGTAGTATGATATTTTAAACTCCATTTGGAGACACAGCATACCTTCATGTGTTTTGTCTTCTTAGAAATTAAGAAAAGCTATCCCAAGAATAGAGATAACCACTAAGTAAATTCAAACCAGTCCAGGTAATGAATTATGCATAAAGTTAAACCAGATATTCTGCGTATTTCTGGCAATAAAAAAATAAAAATGAGAAGCTCCAACTAGTTAACTGAAAGACAGCTGGAAAAGGAAATAGTGTAACCATAATCTGGATTGTGGATGATATGTTATTTGAGATTTTGTATAAATCAGGAAAGGAAACTACAATGGATAGAAAGCTGAATTTACCAATAAGAAAGATCACAAAGAATTCAACATAATAATTTGAAAGAGTACATCCCATGCAAAATAATGATTTCTTTACTTGCTTTCATGTGAAAATAACATTTCTAATATTAAAGATATGCTAACAAATCTCTTCTTCCAAAGGTGGTGTAACAACCTAATCAAGTGATGAAACATTTTAACATCCAACGTGGTTTGAGTCCGCAATACGACAGGAATGGGGAAGGAAAACTATAGAGCTTGCCTGCATTTGAAAGATAAGACAGATTAACACTGCCTGGGAATTTTAAAGTACTAAGAGCTGTTTCTGAATAATTCCATATGTGAACACTCTTATTTTGGAATAAGGGAGTGCTTTGTTCCTGTTCAGCTTGACCCACTTTCCAAAAGCATTTAATTAGGAGCATTTATATGTGTAAAAAAGGCTTTTGTTTGTTGTCTTGATTAAAACAATAAAGCTCAGTATCTAAGGTTTCTGATCCAAACCATCTTAAACATTTAAAAAAAAAAAAGCTACGGTAGCCTAGGTATTAAAATTCAAGTGTGGCATTTTCACTGCTTCTCTAAATAAATGATTTAGAAGGCAAAAGGTTTTTCAAACAGTCTTCAGTCAGCAATTACTTTCTGGTGTAATCCCTAGGCTGTGGATGGCTATTCAAAATTCCGTAAGACAAACCTGCTCTTTGCAAAACGTGAAGTAACAGCAGAGGTTTTTAAAAGTATGTGTCAGAGGGTCAACTGTAGTGTCTTGAGACTTCAGAAATCAAACTATTTACCTAAAGTAAAACCATGCAGTCTAGAGAGGACAAGAGGAGTTCACTCTTCCTGTATTCACAGCTGATCCAAATCCAGGTGAATAGAAATCTGTGCTGCCAACTGAAACTGTCAGGCTCAGCACTTTGGCAACCACGTATGCCCGGATATTTGCTCAGAATGCAGTGAACCCACACTGTCTCGGAAAATACAGGGTAGGCATGTTTAGAAAGTTAAAAAATTGGAAGCCTACCTTCAGATGTCTGTAAGTATGTCTAGTAAGTATGAGTGTGTTTGCATGTTCAACCTGTGACTGGGTACCACAGCTTTGGCCATGCAAACCTCCTGAGCTGCTGATGCTGGTTCAGAAATTAGTACATAGCTCAACATTATAGCATCAGCCTCGTGGTGGCACCCACACTTGAGAAGCAGGAAGAACAGCTGCATTTAACATTGTCATCTCCACATGATCCCAAGTGCTCCCTGTCACTTCCACAATACAAGCGAGCAAGGTACATTAAACACTAGAGTAATATCACATAGTTATGCCATGGGGGGCTAGCACATTTAATCCTGCAATGGAACAGGTAAGGAGTTGTCACTGGCATGAAAGGCAGTGTAAAAGCCCCACATCCTCTGGTACGTGTCGGGCAGGGGGATTACGTGCAATGCTGGACTGTCCCTGGCTGGGTGGGTGATAATAAGGGTCCACATGCAGACTCAGACATACTTCGTTATGAAGAAATGAAAACTCTTCATATATGTAATAGAGCAACAAGCTTGTGAATTGCATCTTGCACCCTCCCAGAAAGGTCATTATACTGCTTTATACTCCAACTTTTTGTACCCAGCATATCTGCCTAACTGTCCTATAAACAGAGAGGAGACTCAGGTCTCTTTGCTGTCATCAAATATTAATGCAGATCTTAAATATTTGATCTTCATTCAAAAAATAGAAGATTACATACTATGTATTCAGCAGGTCCTGTGACAATCCTTTCTGTTGTGTTTAAGGACAGATTAAAACCAAGTTACTTGGCAGACTACTGTTAAAACAATGATGTCATGTCTTAACTTGAGGTTGATGTAATCTTGCTCTTACATTCTACTGCTTCCATAAGAAACAGTGCCTTGTGGCTTTCTTGGAAACAAGAAATGACACTACAAGCCAGATTAACAATGCATCTTTAAAATCTGTCACATTTTATCTTGAAATTATTTTCACTAAAAGAACTTACTTTTACAAATACTAAGGACTTCAAAAATATTTTATGCACAGTCTATAATAAGAAAATGATTTTTTCTATTAATTACTGAGTACTGTTGTGAAAGAGAAATGCAAGTTGTGGTATTACTCAAAACAAGCCCTTTTCCCCAACATCTTTATGTCAGCATTTGTATAAGCCCTGAGGTACAGACCTCTATTGATCTGCAACCATGTTTTATCTTAGAATACCTCATAAGGATTAGGTAGGAAGCCTACAGACACTCTGTGGAACCATGTAGCACACTGGGTAAGAGTCCTACTCTAGTCAGCAACAACTGAAAAATGGTGACATTTGAACAATGGAAAACTGGTTTTCCTTTCATTCCAGGTCCTTCAAACTACTAAAAAAGACGCCTAAGAAACTGCAGAAAGAGCTTGATTTGATTATGATAAATCAAACATACCTTCTGTTTAATGTCAATGCATTAGAAGAAATACGTATCAACAAAAGCACCTTGCTAGCTAGGAAAATTTTAAGAATATAAATTAATTATCTTTTACTAATCTATTCAATGAAAGAATATTACATATTTAGTTTACTCCTCACCACCTAAGTAGTCTGTTTACTTTTTTGCAATTAAGATATATTGAAATTCATGCTTCACATATTTTCAATGTATTTTTAATATATCAAATTTAGAAATAAATTAGTTGTTTGAACACCAAAGTCTGCTGAGCAAAATATCTTTAAAGCATAAATACTTAAGACACTAAAACCTTCCTGGATATTATTAAATTGTATTTTATAGCATACTATGTTATGTTGAGAAAAATCGATTCTTCCTTTTTCATGGACTCAACTAAATTTTTAGTCATGAATCACAATCTTACTGACACCAACTAGGCTTTTGTGCTTAGAGTTGGTTCATCAGTTTTATCCCATTGTTTGCACGTATTTTTGAAACCACTTTTGGAAAATCTTATTTTGACTTATTTTCAACTACTGGTAACAGTTCTGACACAAAAACACTTCACTACTTCAAATACTTTTTTGTTGAAAAACAAAGGAAAATAGTCTTTTGAACAGAATTGCATTATGGTATTTTAAAAAGAATGTAGCAAAAATTACCTTGTACAATAAAGCAAATCTCATAATCAAATACAATAAACAAAATCTCATTATCACAGAAAGTGATGAAAAGGTTTTTTGCTTGTTTTCAGCACTAGGAGATTAATAATTAAATTCTAAACATCATGTTCCTGTCTTTGAAGCTCCCTGTCATTCTCTCATGAAGAGTTTGTCATACATTTGCCAACATTAAAACTCAAACATTAGAATTTGCCTCAGAACAATGAAATATTATCCTGAAATGAAAACTTCCATTTTCAGGCCATATTGGTTACTTCTCTCTTAATTAGCCTGTTCGCCTTATCCAGACACAGTTAAGTATCCATACAGCTTTTAGGCTGTAACTGGTATTACAAAATTAATATAAAAATGCAATTTCATTATGAAAAATGCAATACTAATAATCAATGTTTCAATAGCAGAAAATTACCAAATACAGAAGCAACTGCCCAGTGTAACAATACAAGATGCGATACATTTCTGGAGCCCATCCATCAAGTTCTAATGCAAGAGCAATGAAAAGAAATCAATAGAGGACCACTTCATTCTCACTCGGAAATCAAAAAATATTTGATGTGTGTAAGAAACCACTGGATTGCTACTTTCTAGCCAGTGTCCATAAAGGGCCTGGCTTCTAGATTAATAACCAAAATGTGAGTTTTTCTCTACCATGTTTAAAAGAAACATTTTTGTAAGTCAATATTCTACTACATGAGTCAGCTGAGAAACAGTGCTTCGGGGAAAGACTTTACTGATTAGCACATAGTACCTGTTGCTTTTTATTTAGGCAAATACTTATTCAGCACACTGCATGTACAAGACTGCAGCATTTCTTGATAAACTCAACACAAACAGTGATTTAATTACTAATTTCAAATGTTAAGAAATAGCCCCTGGGAAAACACCCAAGACATTTTTATCCAGAAGCAGTATGACTACCACATTATAATTAACTAAAATTTGGGAGAAGTGCCACAGATATGCAAGAAACTCACAAACAGTTAGTCACAACCTAATAAGGTGGAGAAAGTAGAAGCTACAAACAGACTATCAAGGAAAGAAAATTAAGAAGTGAAAGACACAAACCTAGGGGTATTTTGAAATTACAAAGAGGAAAGAAGGGCATATAATAGATAAAACTAAAGGGTGTATCATTATTTTACAAAAAGTGTTTCACTGTCATGAAGTTAAGAAGGAAGGTGAAAAGAAACCAATGCACAATATGTGTAATTTTGCTCGGTGTAGAATCTGGACAATTACACCAGCATTTACTTGGTTACCATTGCTGTTACCAATGTGAGAAAATGCTCAATTGCTGTACAAATAAAATCAACCACATTGAGGTCAAACCATCAGTAAATGGAGAAGCAGGAGAGCATCTACAGGAAACAAATGGCAGTCTTTTCTTCATTTAGGACAGTACCACTATAAAAAGCTTTCAGACAAACTGGCAAAACTTCAAATTGCATACTGTATTTGAAATGTTTTCTTCCTTGATAATGAAGGCAAAATGCTACTGCATTTTTTGCTTGACACTGTAAGTGCATTTTTATCAAGAGCAGACTGAGGGATGTTGACAATCGATCCAACTATCAATTAGTTTCCAATTCCTTTATTTTCAGTCTTCTCTTTCTTCTCAGTATTATTTGGAGTTCATAGAGTGACATTATCATATCTATTTTCTGTTTCAGGTACAGACGAGTCTTTCTCCTGTTCTTTCTTCTGTAATTCTTTCACCTCTGTCGGTATTCCCAAAACTACTGCTGACAAACTTATCTTCAGTCTGGAGAGCTCATATACAACATACCATCAGAAGCATCTTATTCTTTGTTTGAGACATGGGTGTTGAGCAGCTGCCTGGCTACCATTATAAAACGTAATGTGAAAGCATAAACTGCACCACTAAATCCTAATCAACCTTACTAAAGTACACTAAAATGTTACTTAAATTTTTTTAATAGCCTAACACCAGCAATTGGCAAGAATATTTTTTTTTGTAACATGTTCTGTACACAGCGTTATTGACCTCCCTCAGAAACTTAAAGACTGCAAATACAATGCATCTTTTTGCCATTTAGTTGAAAACTTGTATCTTTATACATATATATAGAATTAGCAAGCAAGCTAGTTAACAAATATTAACAGCTGCTCAAGCAGTGTTTCTTAAGACTCACAGCTTGCCTTTCATAGATACCCCTTAGATCCTGCCTTAGATACTCCTTTTAGGACAGGAAGAATGACTTTCTGCAGGTGTCTCCCATCTCAGCGAGACTGCAGAATGACCTTGGTGACGAAGTCAAATGGGACACCAAACTTGTAAAAAGTTCCACTGAAAAGCAAATCGATCCACTAATGTTCTGCTACTTAAAAAGGCACCTGTTTGAGGTATTGAGCAGAAAGAAGCATTACCTTTTACCATATCATTATGCTTTTATGCAGATAAAATAGACACTTGTAGTCTGATATTTCATTTTCCATATTGCTACTGCTAGATTGCAAGGATTAAGGGGGACTGTAAGAGTACTTTAACCTCCAGCTTGGCCCACATTCCAGGAATACAAATTTTGGCTGTGCAGAAAGTAACAGTAACCTGCTGGGTGGTTTCCACCAAGAAACAGACTTCTTGAAGTTCTTCTACCTCAGATATAGCACAGGGGAAGTCTGATGCATAAACTTCTTAGAAGCCACTCAGAAGAAACATCACAGAAAACAGCTTGGCATGTGATAATTTTCTTTAATGTGTATATAATCTCATTTTACATTATAATACTATAAACCAACTTTATTTGAAACAAGCCTACAAAAATCTTCATTAATGGATTCTGAAAACATGTAAGTGATATACTTAATGCTAAAGGTATATTTGGCATAAGATTTACGTAATGCTCCCTCTGACAGTCAGAGGAACTATCGAACATCTTTACCATGGTATCAAAAATGGACCAATAATCCAGGTGAAGGAGTATATATTGAAAAGCTCAATTCATTCCAGCATTCTCTCGTCTTCTTTGGGATTTGAGGTGACATACAACAGCTGCCATGAGGTGGGTGGTCCAAAGAAGGACACTTTGTTGGCTTGCTGTTTTGTTTACTTTAAATAGCAAACTGAACTCTACTTTGAAGACAAAGCTTCAACATTACCTTCACTGTCACATCAATTTTTAACTCCTGAACACATACTCTGTGGGGCTGGCACACAGACAGAGAAAACTTCTGGTGCAGATGTAGGCTCTGCTGAAGGGGATGCTGCTCTGTAACATCCTGTCAAAGCCTGATTACCTGAGGTGCATAATGATGCAGTTCAGCAGGTGTTTTACTTCTGCCT
Organism: Daphoenositta chrysoptera; assembly: GCA_013397915.1. Lineage (NCBI taxonomy): Eukaryota > Metazoa > Chordata > Aves > Passeriformes > Daphoenositta > Daphoenositta chrysoptera. The sequence goes on from VZRO01000389.1 coordinate 291,262, forward strand.
TTTATTCATAACAATCTCTTTTGGTTCCCATATTTTTAAACATACTTTTAAATAAATGTGCAGCTGGTATGTGTTGTGGCACTGATTAGCCATAGAATCATAAAATATGCTGAGTTGGAAGGGACCCATCAGGATCACCGAGTCCAGCTCTTGGCCCTGCACAGGACAGCCCAAGAGTCACACCATGTGCCTGAGAGCATTGTCCAAATGCTTCTTGAGCTCTGTCAGGCTGGTGCTGTGAGTTCCTGTGAGTGCTGTGCCAAACAGTGCCCAAACACCCTCTGGGGGAAGAACCTTTTCCTGATACCCAACCTAAACCTCCCCTGACTCAGCTTCATGCCATTTCCTCAAGTCCTGTCACTGGACACCACAGAGATCAGTGCCTGCCCCTCCTCTTCCCCTCACAAGGAAGCTCTAACTGCAGTGAGGTCTCCTCTCAGTCTTCTCCAGGCTGAACAGACCAAGTGACCTCAGCCACTCCTCATAAGGCTTCTCCTCAAGGCCTTTCACCATCCTTGTTGCCCTCCTCTGGACACTCTCTAATAGTTTAATGTCTTTCTTGCAGTGTGGCACCCAGACCTGCCCCCAGCACTGGAGGTGAGGCTGCCCCAGAGCAGAGCAGAGTGGGACAATCCCCTCCCTTGCCCGGCTGGTGATGCTGTGCCTGATGCCCCCCAGGACTCACTTGACCCTCCTGGCTGCCAGGACATGGTAGTAAGCAAGTCTTTGTTGTGAATGGATTTCTAACATTAATTCTGATCCCCTTTCATATCTTTTCATTGTGTTAAATGCAAAAAAACTCAACTCTGACCAAACTCTAGGTAACAAGTAAATTCCGTTTCTGTAATTTCTGTGTACTTCAAGGAAAAGACTTGTGTACATGTACATGTAGGAAGAACTAGACCTGGATACAGTGTTTTGTCTCTATTAAGTACTTTTCAAATTTCACTATTTTTGATGTATTAACAGAACTACATGAACACCCTTATTTTAATGTCCTAGCTACCTATAATTATTAAACCCCCTATTCAAATCACATTTTAAAACACCTTAAAATTTATTTTTCAAAATTCATTAAAATACAATTTCTTCCTCTTTGAAATTAAAAAAATATGTAATTTAAACTCTATTTCAATATAGCTGATTTCCTTCACCTGTTGGCTTTAAACAAATATATATTAATGTGTAAAAAGCCAAGAAATTAAATGCAGATATTTCACCAAGATGCATCTAAATCCACATATAACTGAGAAAAATGGGGATAATACAAGTGCACTTTCTTAATCTAGTATCAGTGAAGAACATCCATTCTCTCTATGGCTAGACAAAGTCAGATGTAGTGCTCATGTAAAAATAATTCAAAGCAGAGTTCTGTTTGGACTGTGAAAATGACACATAAATTCTTTATGCATTGTCATACTTGGATTGAGTTAAAGCCAAACAAGCATCTGATTCTTGCTTTGAATACTGGTTGATTGACTGCTGTTGTAAAGCATTTAATGGGACTCACATTCAAAAGACTGCTGAAAGACTGTCTCATTTTAGCAATCTGAGATGTCAGTAACAAGGCAAGTTCAAGAAGAGAGATTTAAACAAATTTTTGGGGAAAACATTGTCCGTATCTACCAAATATACTGCTAAACAGATTTTTTTTTTTGTGAAGAGTGATATATCAAATTCCTTAATCAGATACATATTCCAAAATAGTCTGAAGAATATTTGTAAATAGTGGAGCCTCAATCTCACCCAAATAAAATTTATACCATGTTAAATGATCTTGTAATTTCTCTTTCTCTGAAGCATTTGGATGCATATAAGTAATATTTAAATGTACAAACATGTACAGAAGACATTATATATATAGTTATATGCACAAAGATAAATGTAACTATGAGACATGCATAACACAAGGTAATAAATATGGTAAGACAGATATATAGATAAATAAAAAACTATGAATAAAGATACCTCATTTTGATTTTGACTGATCTGGATTTTGCAATAGTTTTGCCACATCCTACACTTTATTCCTCTCGACTGCTTTTCATTTTTTTTGGTAACAATTTACATAAGCTAAAGAAAGGTGACCCTAAGCACAAACAAGAACATTAACAGCAACTAGAATTTGTGAAGTGCATGGCATGTTTAAAGTATTGTGTAAGTATTTAATTAGAAGTTCCCAAAGCAATCCTCAAGACCAGTAAGCACTTCCACCAGCAGTGCTGAAGCACAGAGAAAGAAGTCACCACCAGGGAGAAATCAAATCGTCACTAAAGCCCTACATGTAGTCCTGAACCCAGCACTAACTTCTAACAGTGGTATTTTTGTTCAGATAAAGCATGAAGACACAATTGTGATTTCTAGCATTGTAATAATCTAGCAAGGTGTTTCTACAATGTTGGAAGTCTAATGGTATTCTGAAGAGTTATTATCAAATCTGTGGTACCACTGAAATTCTCTCTGTATATGAATGTAGTCCAAGTAGGGTCATGTCACTGCCAAACCAGAGACATTTCACTTAGCTTTAATCATCTGTAAGTACTGTGTCTAATCTGACTTAGTCACGCAGCCTGTCTTTAAAGTCAACAGAGAGATGAGCAGCTCTGGAGAGTGAGACATCTCACCCATCTTAAACACTCATTTTAGGATGAGAAATGGAATGGGATTCTGGAGATGGATAATTGAACATAAATAAACTTTAGCTGTCAGCAAGAACCACTGCACAGAGTTCCGGCAGAGCCAAGGCTGAAGGAGACACTTCTGTCATACTCCATGGATATTACAAGAATTGCCTAACACACACTCCAGAAAAAATGGCTTTTTGCACATATATCTCAGAGACATAACTAATCAGAAGAAAATTAAGACGTACTTACCAAAAACAATAGAGGACTCACAGTAGTAGTAACCATTTGGTTGCTTTTTTTTCAACATGGAGCAAAGATCAAAGCGGTGCAAGATCTCATCTCCAAAATAATGGTTTTTGAAATCTTCATACAGACTAGAGTCAATTTTTTTCACCTTTAAAAAGCAACATAAAATTCAATTAGGCATTCTACTTGGAGACTGAATTTTCGTATTTAATTTCTACAGTTTTCATTTTAACCATCGGTATAGATAGGATGGAAAACTACTTCAAAAAAGAATACAGAAATAATCACGTGCCAAATCTTCTGCTTTAGGGAAGCACTAAAGAACTAAATGAAATAAAAGTGTCATTAGTCCTCCTTTCTATCACTTCCTCTTTAGTCCTGTAGGAAACAAATAGACATACACAATGCTACAACTGCTTTAACTTCCGATGGTTTCTGAGTGTTCGTGGAATGTGTAACTGGAAATTATTGTTGCTATCATCACTGGGCATGCTGCTACAAGAAGAATCTCAAATGGTTGTCAAGGGCAGTTTTCTGAGTCATTAAACTCAGCACACAAGAAAAAATGGTTGTATTTTATTAGCACTAGACTTTTTTACCTCAGTAAATCTAAAAATTTACTGTGATTTAAAATATTGGAATCATTATGCAGTTAATATATGAAGCGGAACATAATAAATATTCTACTAGGCTATTTTCAGAAAGCATCATTTCAGTAGTTATTTTAGGAGTTTGGAGGTCCTCATTCCATTCCATCATCAATAAAAATATACGATCTCTGTAGAAATTCAGTATTTTCTCCTTCAATCTACCTCCCAATAACGCTGTTTTATACATATTTATATAATTTATATAATTACTCTATGATACAGAAAGGTAGGAGCCTCTAGCAGCTCCAGCCCAGTGCTCCCTGCTGTGCAGCCGCCGGAGCCCAGTTGAGTGTGTGGAGCCCCAGTCCCTGATGGATGTACCAGCTGCTTTCACCTCCCAGAGACACATACCCACGCTCAAAGGACATGGACATGGCTGGCTACAGGGGACGCCACTGCCTTCACCAGCACCTGCATACGGGGCTCACAGCAGACACAAGTGTGGGTCACTCCTGGCAGGGACAGAAGGTCAGCAGTGTAGGATGCACATGACTTTCTCTCCATGTTCACATTTGGGCATTCCTGAAGCTCATGGCCCCTCTGTCCACCCGGCACCCCTGCCCAGATTGCCAGGCTCTTACTGAGCCCACGGGTCTCCCACATGATGGCTGGCCCAGCCTAAGGTTTGGCAGTGAACACCTGCACTTCTCACACACACAGTTTGGGGAGGATACAGACATTTACCCCTGGCAATCAGTCAGACAAGTGCACCCACCAGCCACATTTTAAATAGGACTGGCCCCTTTTGCACCCCATAGTCGCCCAGTCCTCTTTTGTGTTCTTCCCCAACCTCTCGCCCTGCACGCACCCCATTCATTTGCAGAGTCAACCTGCCAACATCCTGGACCCTCGGCTTTATACCCCCAACAGCTGCAAAGTCCCGGTTTGCCTGTGGTTTCTCGGCAGCCCATCAGTGTGAAAAGTAAAGTCTACTTTAGCGAAGGTCAAAATGTCTTTTCATTTCCTTAATCTCCGAAATGATGACATCTAGTGGTGGATGCTTTTCATTTCAGGAAATGGAAATTTGGGAGTCTACATCTCCGTGGAAGTCTACATTTATTCCATCCTCACAGCCATTAGTAGAAATTTAATATTCTATGGCTAGACTAGTCCTTACATACTAAGGTTATTCTAAAATTAAATCATCATTCCTCCCTTTTTGGCTTACAGTTCTTGGACATACAGATAGACACCAATTAGTAATAAAAAAGACCTTTTCAGCCAGGAGAACACTTGTCAAAATGTGAAGCCTTGTGTACTGAAATGAAGGAAAGATAAAAATCACAGCTTCATGCTCCAATAAAAAAATAGCATTTACAAGAGGTTGGGATGTTGCCTGTCAAAAGACAGATTGTTAAAGTGTGAATCAAATGTTGAATGCGCAGGAACTGGGTTGTGCTTGCGATGCACTACTGAAAGGTATTTGGAAAAGCAGCCATGGGAAAACTATGATATTTTTAGTAACTGGAACAATTTCTGGAGTGCTGCTTGCAGTGAGATGTGAAAGGATGAAGCAATACAGGTGCATGGGAAGGTCATGGCTCATTTCTTCACTGAAAGGGTCTGGAGCGGTAGAGACGCAAGAGAAAAGTTGTTACCACATGGGAATAGTACAGATGCTGATTGTAAAGCTATAATGGGGGAGGGTGAGAAACAAGAGCATTCGATTGGCAACTTTGAAGTGTTTGGTGCTGGAAGGGGAGGAGGAGGAGGACATCTCTCTCTCGAGGAAGCACTGAAATGGATGACGCCTGTAAAGGACATGGCTGCGTAACATGGGCCTGGAGAGGCACGGCATAAAGAGCTCTCGCAGGACTGGCAGGGCACCAGGGAGACAGCCTTCCGGCAGCGCTGCCATGTCCGGTTTTTCTCCCTGTGTCCCTGGGAAGGTGCAGCCCGCTATCCCCAGCAGCTGAACCCCATGCAGTCCCCGCGGCTGTTGCCACAGTCAGCCTTGGGACCAGGGCCAGGAAGGCTCCAATGGTGACAGCGCTGGTAGCAGAGACGCAAGGAGCTCCGCGCCCCTGTGCCAGAGCCCACAAGGCCCCACACCACTGGGGTGCTCCACCCAGCCGGGGCTCTCAGGCGGCCCGGCGGTCACTCCCTCCGGGGCGGCCGGGCCTCCAGCCGAGACAGGGCCGCTGTGGGCGCGGCCCGGCTGCGGAGGCGGGCCCGGCCCTCCTGACGGGCCCTCCCGAGGGAGCGCCGAGCTCCCGCCCGGAGAGGAGGGAAAAGGGCTCAGCAGAACACTTTTGAGCTGCAGGGAGGCGCAGCAGCCGAGAGGAGCTGCCCGTCTGTGGTGAGGAGGGTGAGTAGAGAGCAGAGAAGTGGGAGTGGGTTGAAAGTGAGGTGCTGACAGGGATAGGTATATCTGATCCCTTATGTGCTTGTATAGAAACTGGTGCGGTGTGATGGTGCAGTATAAATATGGGGCTGGGACCCTGAAATGATGGCCAGGCTATGGGGCTGCACTGCCGAGAGGAACCGTGGTCAGTGCAGGTGGGTGTCAGGAACCTCTGAGGGAAGATGATTTTGTACGTGGTTAGACACGTCCCTGTACGTTACTGTATTTATGGGTACTTCGGCATACATAGATACTTTAAAAAAATAAAGGACACAAAGGAAAACTGTAAAACTAATGCTGGTAGTTAGTTCTGTTACACCGTCCTTGGAAACAGATAGTGGCTGTAGTTACTGGCTGCATCTTTTCACTTGAACAGTTATAGTTAACTCCTGGTAGCATCTTAGTTTCTCCAGGGTTGGAAGAATGAGTGTTAACCTCCTATTGTCAAAGTTAATTCTCAGGACCTTTTGGATGAGTTGTGAATAAAAATACCTCTTGCCAACAGAATGAGTGCCACATCAGCCACAAGCTGTGCCTTGCCACCACCGCTTGGGCCTGAGGAAGAGGAGCAAGAGGGCTCGGAGACACATATGTCTGTTTTGTGGTATGCAGGGCAGCTGGCCATTACTTACTATGATACAGAAGATTGCTCAGTCTACTTCATGCCTGAGATACCTGATAATGAAGACCTCAAGCTACTGCAAAGAGTGATTGGAGAACTTAACCCTCAATGCATAGTGACTAGTGCAAAACAGGACCAGAATATTGCCAGATTCTTGACCAACCTAACAGCTACTGCTGGTGATAAAGACATAGGAAAACCAGAAATTGTCCTGTTTCCTAACATAGATTTTGGTCTAGAAGTCAGCAAGCAACGGATCCTATCTAGGCAATTTCCATTTATCCCATCTCATATGACTGCAACGGAGAAAATTCTCTATTTGTCCTCAATCATCCCTTTCGAGAGTCCACTCATGATACGAGCCTTAGGGGGCCTCCTTAAGTTTCTAGACAGGAGAAGGGTTGGAGTTGAGCTCGAAGACAGCAGTATAGCAGTTCCTATTTTGGCCTTTAAAAAATTTGTGCTGTCAGATACTGTGAATATGGACCAAGACACTTACTGTGTCCTGCAGATATTTAAAAGTGATATCCATCCTTCTGTGTACAAGCTATCCAGTGGACTAAAAGAAGGATTTAGCTTATATGGAATTTTAAACCGTTGCAGATGCAAATGGGGAGAAAAACTGCTGAGGTTGTGGCTCACACGACCTACCCGGAACGTGACAGAGCTGAACAAACGGCTAGATGTTATCAACTTCTTCCTGCTGGCTCAGAACCATGAAACAGTTCTCACTCTTCAAAACTGCCTCAAGAATATTAAAAATGTGCCTCTTATTTTAAAGAGAATGACTCTTTCCAACACAAAAGTTAGTGACTGGCAAGCACTGTATAAGACAGCGTACAATGCAGTGTGCCTTAGAGACACGTGTCGTTCTCTGCCCAACACTATTGAACTTTTTCAGACTATTTCATGTGTCTTCACTGACGATCTGCACTACATTGCTAATCTAATCAGCAAAGTGGTAGACTTTGAAGGCAGCCTCTCAGAGAACCGCTTCACTGTTAGACCTAACGTAGATGCCAGTATCGATGAGAAGAAACGAAAGCTGATGGGACTGTCAGACTTCCTTACAGAAGTAGCACGAAAAGAACTGGAGACTTTGGACAGTCGTATTACGTCCTGTTGTGTGATCTACATTCCTTTGATTGGGTTCCTTCTGTCCATTCCACGCCTACCGAATATGGTGGAGAAGAGTGACTTTGAAATTGAAGGCTTGGATTTTATGTTCTTGTCAGAGGATAAACTGCACTACAGAAGTGCCCGGACCAAGGAGCTAGACAGCCTGCTGGGTGACTTGCACTGTGAGATCAGAGACCAGGAAACACTCATCATGCACCAGCTGCAGACAAGGATCTTGGAGAAGTCTGAAGTACTTAACAGTGTGATTGAGTACACTGCACACCTGGATGTGCTGCTAGCCTTGGCAGCCATGGCCCGGGAGAATGCCTATTGCCGACCGCGCTTTACTCACCGCCACGGCTTCCACATCAAGGATGGAAGACATCCACTCATGGAACTATGTGCAAAGACTTTTGTGGCCAATCCTGTGGAGAGCGGCGAGGCTACCAGACGAATAAAGATCATCACAGGGCCCAACTCATCTGGAAAGAGTGTTTACTTAAAGCAAGTAGGTCTTATAGTGTTCATGGCTCTGATTGGCAGTTACGTCCCTGCAGCAGAGGCAGAGATTGGAATAATTGATGGGATTTACACAAGAATCCACAGTAGGGAATCAGTTTCTGTAGGGCTCTCCACCTTCATGATTGATCTTAACCAGGTTGCCAAAGCTGTAAACAATGCCACGGAGAGGTCTCTGGTACTTATTGATGAGTTTGGTAAAGGGACCAACACAATGGATGGCCTGTCCCTTCTGGCTGCTGTCCTGAGGTACTGGATCAGACAAGGAACACAGTGTCCACAGGTCTTTCTCTCCACTAACTTTCACAGTTTAATGCAGCTAGAACTCCTGCCTGACACACCTCTTCTGGAGTACCTGACCATGGAGACCCACCAGGATGGAGAGGAGTTGATATTTTTCTATCAGATCAAACAGGGCATGTCCACTGTTAGTCATGCTGCCAACATTGCTGCATTAGCAGGAATGCCAGCCAAAATTATTGAAAGAGGAGTGGAAGTATCAGAACTGATTCGCAACGGAAAACCTATCAAACGTCTTGATCATCCTTCAAAAGGTGATAGGATGGAAAAATGCAAGTCTATTGTGGAAAAGTTTCTTTGCATAGACCTTGACGATCCCCAGGTGGACCTGGAAGAGTTCATGTCTAAAGAGGTGCTGCCTTCTGCAGCCTCAGTCCTGTAGCAAGAGTATATGTAAATGCATAGAGTGCATCGTATCTACCATGGAGAGTTTGGTACTTTAAAGAATGATCACTATGACATAACACCTCACAGGACATTTAGTTTGTAACAAACTGTCTGTAGTTATGTCCTTCCTTCTTCTTCTTGTTTAAACCAAGTACTTAAATATCCCTGCAATATGGTGTACCATACAAGTGTATGAAGAGAGGAGGAATTTTAAGAACCTCTCCCAGCTGTTGCATCACCCAGTTTGTGCATTTTCTGTCCCTGTTGTTGGAACCTCTGATTAAAAAATATACTGTAAAAAAATCACAAAACATTTCTACTCGTCTTAGAAGACTATGAAAGGAAAGTGTTTTTTGTTTCATGTTGTGCCAAAGTGATGGTTTCAGACATTTTAGGATCACCATCAAAGATTCCAAATAAATATGTGCTTCAGACTCTTGGATCAGCAAGTAATAGTAGTCACAATATGAACCACTGACATAGAGGCTGATAAATGGAAATACAGAAGGATTTAATGGCTCTGTGGCTTTTCTGATACCAGCTTTTCTGTCCAAAATGCCAGAGATAACAGGATTTATTATAAGAAGAATGCTGTTGGTAAGAATCAGTGGGGACTGATAAACAGAAGTGCCTTGGTTTTACTGAGAACTGCTCTCTTCTTTAAGGTCCTGTATGATACAACTATGTGTCTATGCCACATGGGTATAAATAAAGGCAAAATTACAAATATAGGAATGTAAGAGAGAAATTCACATTTTCTATTCTACTTTCAATTATTAACATTTGAGGATTAATACCACAAAGGGAGGATTCCCTTTCACTTCTCTTGTCATGCAGAGGATCTTTATTGAACACAGTATTTTATGTAGACATATGCAAGAAAATTTCATTAACGAATTAATGACGCAAGAGCCATATCTAAATACTATCAAAGTAATAACCTTTCGTGCAGCCTGAGTGCCTGAGATTCCTCATGTAAATAAGACAGAGGAGACATTACACAGCTTATTGTCTGCCAAAACTTGCTCTAACCACTTACATAATGGCTAATAAAAGACATACTACATCTCTCATCTATATGTCATTTCAAGAAACCAAACATATTAATGTCACATAAACTGAGAGAAAATTTACATAGAAAAAAAATTAAATCCCTTCATAATTATCAGTATTAAACATGTTATCTGGTATATCTGGCTGAATATAGCAAAAAGATGAATGTCAGCACACATCAAAAAGATCTGAAATTAGAGACACTACTTTGGCCAATTCAGTGTGGAATTTCCTCCTTGATGATGAAGGAAACTATTATTATTATTATTATTATTATTACAAAATAAGTACCTTATGTTATTTCTGTATGACACTGGAAAGTGACAGAAGTTTAACATCATTTACATTAAAAAATACAACAATAAATTACTGCATCATGCATTTAATGCATCCAATGAATAATACTGTCTGCATAATAATATCTGGTATCTTGATGATGTCACCATTGAAGTGAATGGCAACAGTGAATCAGGCCTTGTGCAATGCTCACAAGTGTTGCAAATACAAAATTTTTTTAACTAATATATTCTCTAACTATACATACAGCATCCTAAAGATACACCGTACAACAGAATATAATCTACAAAAGATGCATAATATATATTTTTGGCATTTTTTGTTGTCAGCCACTGTCTAAGCTAGGGATATACTCTGCACTAATTAAGCAGATGCCAGCAGAACAATTTAGCTGTCAGTCATCTTCTCATGAAATTAATTTCACAGTATTTGTAGTTCTGGCAGTACTAGGTATCGAAGGACCTCCAAACGTGCTCATACAGCAATTATGAAATGTGCCTCTCAACACACCCTGAAATAAACAGGAATCTGGACAAATGAAAAACACAGGGGTTGTGACTGACTGGTGGCAACTTAGCAGGCAAGTAAGGGAAGCAGGAATAAAAACATTATCTTCAAATGCACAACTCCAGTTGCTTCTTTTATGGTGCTTCATTAGGTTATTTGCATAGAAGATGATAATACTAACTCAAGATTCTTATCATTCAAATAAAACTGGAAATAGCTAAACACGTGCAAGTAAATTATATCCCTTTGTCTCCTTCCACAAGGACATCTAGAAGCACACTATACCTCCTGATTTTGGGGAAGTTTTCAGTGGCACATCTAATCTGAGAAATGTCCGACTAAGCATGAAGAGTGAGTTGGTCCCACTTCTGAGTAGGTAAATAAATCCTTTAATCTGGGAGGCTGAAGGGGGTACAGTAAACCAGACAGCTCTTTTCTAATCCACTTTATTTCACACTTTTATCCTTCATTAATATCTGTTTCCGAGTTTTTTAGATTTACAATTTTTAGTTTAATGATGTGCCTTCCAAGTGAAAAACTGATTTCTTGAGATCTTCACTAGTTCTGAATTCTCAAACTCTTTGCTTTGTAAATATAATTTTTAACTTTGGGAAAGTTAAAATCTCTTCATCATATATGCATTTCAAAATGCCTGCAGTTATATTAAGGTTTAAAAAACAGATTTATTTTCCCAAAATATAACTTTGGTGGAATTTAGATGTCACTGAGGAGGGTGACTTTACAGAACATTGTTTCAAATAAGGAAGCTTACATTTAAAAATTAAACTAATGTAGTTGTAAAGCTATGGCTGGAGAACTATACTCAACCACTTTAGTACTATTTGCTCTTTTATAAGCTTGCTCATGTAACCTTCATCCAGTTCCGTTTTCTTACTTTTCATATTGTTGTATGATCTAAAAATGCAATTACACGTTGTATTAAAATGTACTGCAAATAATTATTCCTTTTATGATACATATTTTTATTTACGGTTTTCTCTAAATGCATGAAACTATCTAACTAAATGCATGAACACAATTAAAGAAAAAAATATAATAAAGACTGATGCTTATGTCTGAAATTGAAATGACAGAGAAAAAGATACAGATTTTTAATACATAGTATCTTTCTATACAGTAGATCATATGCATTATCCAGCATTACGGAGGGCTCAGGAAGATGATTTGGAATGACATTGACCTGGTTCTGTCAGCAGCAGTGAATATCAGAACACAGAAAGGATGTATCCTGGCTAGTATTTCATGGAAGGTAGATAAATGTAAATGAAACAAACAACCAGCCAAAACCAATAAAAAACAGAATAGCAAAAACACCACCCTGATTGTCTCAGATGTTTTAACCAGTTAAATCACCAAACCGCTGATATTCTAGAAGATCTGTGTATTTTTAAAATTAGCATTTTAAAAATGCAACTGTCAATACAAGCAAAAGCTTCTGTCAGTTGAAAAATTTAATATCATATACCACCTGCATCCTGTCGATAAGTCGTTATTTCTGTTTTAGAGCAAGTATGCATACCCTCCAATTTTCTTAATGTATCTCAAATCTCACTACCTTCTTTTTACTGATTTCAAAATACTACTTAATTCAAATGTGCACCTTCAGCATTTTTAGAGATATTTCTAATTAAATTTTAAAGTATTTTTAATGCCCACTATTAAGGAAAAAATCAACTTAAAAGATTAGTATTATGTAAATTAATTCTTATTTAAAATATTTTTCCTGAAAATTATTTTCCTAGTCAATATTAAAGGATCACATAATACATTCTATACAATGTCAGTTAAAAAAATCTATGGACATATACCTTGTGTTAAATAATACAGTCTTACAGTTAAATTAGTATGAAATAAAAAATAGGTACACTAGTATTGCTTCTATGTATTTTAATCACAGTTACATCCTATTTTCATGCATTTGTGTATTTTGTTAAAAAAACTAATAAATAGGCAAGAAATAACTACCTGCAAGAGAGAATACAGAAGATGTATTAATATATTTTATCTATATATTAATATAGTTTTTCCTCCTCACTCTGAAATTCACCAAAGTATATTCAGTAGAGAGAACTAACAGTCTGCCTACTATGCATAATCCAAACAGGAATTCCACTGTTTATTTGCTCATTTTCCCCTATACAGTAACAAAACTCTGCAAACAAACTGCAAACACAATCTACCCCCTAATAGAAATTCTGTAACTCTGAACAAGTACTTTTATCCTTTGGTCTTGCCTAATATCCCAACAGAAAACAGACCATGATATTACTGCACCAAGAATATCAAGAGTGGTAAATTACAGTACAGGACTACTTTTTATATAGTAGATACATTAAATATTTCTTAAAAAACCAAGTATTTTAAAGTCTTACCTCTTCAGCTGGTTACAAAGTAGAAAGTATGATGGTATAGCATAAACAACACTTTGTCCATCTCCAAATTAAACTTTCTAGATTGCTGCTGATCTGTGTGAAATGTGAGCTCACCTGCTTACGTAGCTCTGTTGATTTTGACAACTTCATGAAGGTCAGATGTGGTTTAAAAGTTCTTTCTTCTCCTGTCATGATCCCCTTTTCTTGAAATATCATCTTCATAGTCTCTGATGGGAGGCAAAAAGTGTGTAAGTACAAAGATACTACATAATATAATGATTAAAATGTGCTTTCAAATGTAATTTTAGTCATGGCTCCCTCACTTGGAAGAAACAAGATGATGAGTACTAAAAGGCAGGGAGATTTCTACTTAATTTCAAAGGTACATATTATTTCTTCAGGGATATATATTATTTCATGTGAAAATGGTCCTATATTTGCAGTTCATATCAGTTAAATAATGGCAATTAGAAAGCTGTTCATGCTGTCTGATTTTGCTATCAAAATAGGAACTCAACATTAGCACCGCTCAGGAGTCACTCTCACTGGAACTGTGGGAAAAGTCAGGAAAACTCTGTGTATGTAACAGAATTCTCTATTCAAAAACACTATTCTGCGGTAAATTCAATCATCTGTATTTGGGTAATCTCCCACTCAAAACAGAGGAAATTTGGAAGTGAAAGCTCTAAGTTTTGGCACTGGGTTTACATGCCAGCATGAGAGAATGTATCAGGTATGCTGATGATTTTTGTTTGGGTTTTAAAGCTTTAATTTTGCCTTCTAAGCTAATTTCCTACTTTTAATGTACACTTTTATCGGTTTACAGTCCAGGCCAAAGCAACTCTACAACACTGACCTAGTTTACTACTTCCCAACTCATCTGCCCAATGTAATGTTTCATTTCCTGGAAATAAATTTTAGTGCAACTTTTGAATTACGTTCCATGGGTTTTTTAGATTAAATACTTTCAACGTGAAAAATTTCTGTTCGAAAAACAGTTTAGATAAAATTAAAAACCTGTGGTAAAAATCATACTGGAAAATAGAGTATTTCTATTACTGAAAGACATAAAAACTGCAAAACTTTTTTTTCAAGTACAACTTCCAGATTTTCACTAGGTATAGGCCTTGCTAACTCATACAACCAAACTAAAACCAAAACAGGGGAAAAAATTATCAATCCTATCACACAAATTTAATCAGCCCTTAACATAACAATGTATGTTCATTTAAATATTTTTTTTGCTTGATAATTAAACCATCCTTTTTCTCCCACCTGGAAGAAACAGCATCACACTGGGAAGCAAATAACACAAGTACAGCTGACCTACTTGTATTATTTTAAATTTTGTCTGTGGCAGACATTTCTAAATTTACACTGAATGTCCACTAACTTTTCTGGCTCCCATATCTGTTCTCTGAACAGCACAATTTGGGGACCCACTGATGCTAATGTTCCAGCAAGTGGTAAATCTTATCAGATCCAGGTGTACGCTACCATGTGATGTTCTGACTCAGTCTTGTGCATAGTAGTCTTTTTTCTTTTCTTCCCCCTCTGAAAGCTCAATTTTTTTTTCTGCCATCACATCTGAGGCCATGCAGTCTTATCTCACACTCTGCTCCCATGTACTGTGCTGATGAAGATTTGCACCTCTCCAGGTGTCCCCTCCTAACTCCAGTAGGAGCGTGGTATCAAAGCAGAGGTTTGCCAATGTGCCTCTGACGATGGGACTGTGAACCCAGGAATGTCATCAGGGCAGACCGATCACACAGTGCTGTGACTGTGTGGGAATTGGGTGGGACAGCTGGGCACCTCCTTTACACTGCTGAACAGCAACCACAGGCCTGCCTATCTTCGTTTTGTGCTAAATAGCTTTGTTCAGTGTGTGTTCTATTTATCTTTCCAAACTCCTCATTCATACCTGGCAATTCTAATCAAACATACCAAAGAAAACCTGGGTCGGAGGAGAACAGCACACAGAGAGAGACTGCAGTTTTACTTTTAACAGATTTACGTGTAGGTGTGTGTCTACACACATTCTCATGGGCATCAGGCTTCTCACACAGCTTTGTTGTGGCATAGACATATTATACATCACAGACTCAAGACATTGGGCTTGCTGGGACTACACATAGCTCCCATGTAGAATTTGACATGTACATAGAGTGTGACATTTTACTGGTTAAGGTAATTTACAAACATAATTAACACAATGTTTCCTTCTTCAAAACAAATGAAAATAGAAAGAAATCTGAGTTAGTGGAGGGGAAAAAAAAGAAATAAAGAGAAATGTTTTCCTGAGAGCACAGTAAGGTTACAAGATAATGTAATGCTACTAATATCCATGAAGCTCTTTGAAGAAGTGGCTACAAGAAGGGATTTAACAGAGACTGGGAAGGACACATGGATGCTGTGGGCAAGAGAAAGTTCTAGGCTTGTGAGACAGCATAAAACTGGATTTGTCAACTGGCAAATACACAAAAGTTTATAATGCAGATTGCCCAAACTGAAAGAAATCAGAGGCCAGTGATGAGAAAAACAGACAGACAATGCCCAGGGGTCTTGACAAATGAGTATCCTCCATCTTTCCTCCCGACATTATCATTACTACTTAGACTGAAAAATCAAACAAAATCTATGTTTTCCTTTATTAGCCTCAGGCTGACTGATGTTTGAAGCTTCAAAGTATACCCTAGAAATGCTAAAACTATTTTTACAAGCTCAATGGCTTCCTGGAACAAATTTTTGGACAGCTTTCAGGACTGCCTTTCATGCAGTTTGAAGCACTCTGTAATATCATTTTGTGCCTCATTTTTATAATGTCAAAATTACTGAATGTCATCTGCCTCTTACACTGGATGCAGCTGAATCCATTAGACAACTCTTTCCCTATAATTAGAATGGAAATGGGATATATTGAAGCTTACTCAGAACCACTTTACATGGGAAAAGATCAAAAATTCAACAGCTAGATCAATACAGAAAAATTCATAGTAAAATTGTATATTGAGCCATATTCCATAATACAAATGGCCATGTTCTCTGCCGAGATTTCATTAGATACAGAAACCTGCTATGTATGTATGTTTACTTCCAGACTATTTAATTTCTGCTTGTCTCAAAACCATGTTCCTTCAATTAAAATGTTTATAATTTAGAAACAGTATTCTGTCTTTCTATTGAATTTTTTTTTTTTACTTTACACTTGGAAATGAAGAAAAGCTGAGCCTAGATAACTTGCAATTAGAACTGGCATGTTAAGCCATGTTAAAATTATTACGTTCTTAGGATTTTGTAAGAGATGGGCCAAAATGTAAGCCAGAGTCAAGCCAATTTTCCAATAGTTCCTCCACTGCTCCTTGGTTATGTATTAGTTAGGCTTTTCTACAGTGAGGTATCACTGCCCCAGACCAATGCCATGTATCAGTGAGCCATACTGTTATTTCAAGCACTCATCAGGAGTATGTGTGGGTTGTTCTGTTTCTCTTCATCATCACATACATATACAGAAGAAAGATGAGTTTGCTCATAAAGTAGGATCCATGGAGCAGCTGGACCAAGCAATCCCTACTTTGTGCATGTATGTCAGTACACAAAGTAAGCCTTACAAGACAGTGACAATGTGAAGGCAAAGCCCTAAACTTAAATGGAAACATAAGTAGAACTTCCTAATAAAACTTGCTTATTTTACTGGCTTCAATCCATTCTAATATTTCCTATAAATTTGTTATGATCATGAAAAGAAGCGGGTGAGAGTACCTTCTTTTAAACCACAATAAACATATTGCTTCATTTTAATGAGCTGTTTATCAGAGCTATTGTAATTCAGTGTTTGGCAGCACAATATGGAAAACAATGTAGATTAAAATCTAAAAGCATTTGCTGTCCTTGTTTTCAGTACAATTTCAGAGAATCATACTTCCAGTCCCACTAACTAAACAACAGCAATTTGGACTACCACCTTTTAGTTCACTTTGTACAAATCAGTTGTTGTAGTGGAAAATTACAGTACCTTTGAGTTTCCAATTTTTTCATCCTGTGAAATGACCTAAGAACAGCTGACAAGAGGCAAAATTCATTTATCATAGCTTCAGCCATCTGTAACTAAAGTGATTTAAATTAACTGAATTAAACTATTTCCCTAGGCTGTCTGAAGTGAGGGCAATGTAATTCACCCTCAAATGGATGCTAAATGTGTGGTTTCACAATCTTTAAAGAAGCTCATAAACTATCATCCTTGTCAAAATAGACTGTTCCTCTCCAGCACCATGCCTGCCACTGCTCCTATCTTTTGTGCCAACAGTTATGTAGCTATACAGTAAACTGCATGGCCAAACTGAATAGGCTAAAAATAAGCTGGCAAAGGTAAAAATGTTAATTTTACCACAGTTGAATTCACAATGAGGCTGCACAAAGGAGTCAGATTGCTTTGGTATGGTGGCAATGTAAGTTTATGCTTCAGTAAAGCTGTAATGTATCTAAAGAAGATGGGCAGTATGACTCACTTTCCATTCTCCCTCTCTCTAGTGTGGACTGTTAGGAAATCAATTCAGAGAGATTAGACTAAATGTCATTTATACACAACTAAAGTTAAAGAAAATTACCAAGTTAGTTGCACTGCATGTCAGCCTAAATGACTGTTGTACTGCAGTGCAGTCCTAACTGTATTAAAATATTTAAGCCAACAAATCAACATTTCCTAAAAACAAGGGACCAAAAGGAAATGAAATATTTGTATGTATAAACAGAAGAGTAACTTTTCTGCTCATGAAATACAAGCTCCCTCTCATGGTCAGACCATAACATGCATCATTAATCCATAAAAGCAAAATCTACAAATCCTGTAGGTAAAAAACAGGATTCACTTATTTACTTCTATCAGCTTCAAGCAGCATTTACAAGATAGTTATCAAAATAAAAATCAAACCCAAGCAATTCATTACCTTTTCCAAAGTCACTTAGTACTTGTGCTGGTTTTGGCTGGGGTAATTTTCTTCATAGTAGCTAGTATAGGGTTATTTTTTGGATTTGTGCTGAACAGAGGGTCGATCATTCAGGATGTCTTGGTTACTACTGAGCAGCGCTTGCACAGAGCCAAGACCTTTCCTGTTTCTCAGCCCACTCCTCCAGCAACAGGCTGGAGGTGCACAAGGAGCTGGGAGGGGACACAGCTGGGACAGCTGACCCCAGCTGACCACAGAGATATTCCATACTGCATGGTGTCATGCTCAGCATATATAGTGCCGGGGAAAGAAGAAGGAAGGAGGATGGCATTTGTCTTCCCAAGTCACTCTTAGGCATGATGGAGCCATGCCTTCCTGGTGATGGCTGAATGTGTGCCTGCCCACGGGAAGTGGTGAATGAACTCCTTGGTTTGCTCTGCTTGAGTGCATGGCTTTCGCTTTCCCTGTTAAACTTTCTTTATGTCAATCCACGAGTTTTCTCACTTTTACTCTTCCAATTCTCTCCCCGAAATGGCTGGGGAAGAGTGAGGCAGTGGCTGCATGGGGCTGAGCTACCAGCTAGGACTAAACCACAACAGTCCTTCAAATATTCTGTGGTGTAGCAAAGCATACAAGAAGGAGTTTTTTAAAAAGTCCTGTAAGCATATATGTCACTGTAAGTGCACAATTTCTAAAAAGACTTTGACAAAGAGTAATTAACATACTCCTCAAACCTCTGTCAGAACAGTTTAGCACAATTCCTGGTAGATAAATAAATTATGCTAATGTCTTTTAATGGAATTTTGAGAAGCAACTAGCAAATCAGAACAAACAGAAGATTCACATTAGCTCTGCTTTTCCTGTACTTTTGTCTCTGGCAAACCTACATTTACACTGGTATTAGCAGACATGCAATGACCACACTCAGATGTTATTATTATCAAAATTTTTTCTATATAATTTATGGAACTAAGTGGTGTCCTACCATTTAGAAGCCAATTTAACTTCATCTGCTTTCTATTGCCTGTGTTATCAATATTTCTGCTTCATTCATGTACAACACAACACATGAAATCAAAATTCACCTTAGAACATAGCAGGAGCCATACACAATCTTGAAGTAGCAAAACAGCGATTCCTTAATAAATTAAACTGAGGTCTTTGTTAAAGGTCAAACCAGCTGCACTTCAGAAATGAAACTACTGAATTGCTAGAGAAAACACTTTATTAATAAACATCTTTTCAAATTTTCCCTCTGTACTGGACTGCAAAGAGGTAGCGTGACAGCAGCAGTCTTTGCTACTCTGAAAAATGTCCTATATGGGTTATTGCACTATTAAAAAATGGTGTGACCTCGCATTCCTCAGAGCACAAAAGATGATTCATCAATACTGAAAAACTCTTTTAAAGAGTCTTTCCAAGGAATAGCTGGAATTGCCGGGATAGTTTTAAAGGACACCAATGAATTACAGACAGTACTGTTCTTTGAGAATTTTTATTAAATATCTGTAAACAACATAGTTTAAGTATAGACTCATAGGCAGATAAAAAATAGGACCAAAACAAGGTAGCATGGAGTCTTTACATCCCATTTACAAATTTGCACTGTTTTTTACATATACTAAATAAAAAGTTATCAGAAAACAGTACTGTCTGTAATTCATTAACATCCTTTTGAACTATGCAAAGTAAGCTAGGAAATTAATTATGTAGCATTTACAGTTGTTAAAGGTACATTAATATTGACTAAATTATCAGCAACTTATCTTTGTGCTCCATTCTCCTTTAGGTTGCCAATAAGTCTTTAAAACACTTAAACTAGATTGACAAGTTGTACCTGCTATTTCCTTAAGTAGTGTTGTATGATCATTTTCTGCCAAATTCACAAATCCAACTTGATTTCTGAAGTGATCGATTCCTTGAAAAGACAAATCCACTCTTTTTCCTTTCAGGAGATCATCTACAAAAACCTTGCTGTCTGAAAGAGCACCAACTGCTCTGTCAAGAGGAAAGAAAATATCAATGTCAAATATGTTTCTGCTGTTAATATTGTTATTAATCATTATATTGATATATGTAATCAAAGGTTTTTTAGTATCAATTTATTATCTACTATGGTACTTTTGCTACTTTTTATACTTCCTATCAATACAGTTGTTGTTATTAACACCACCTTTTTATAAAGGTAAAGTGGTTCATACACTGTGCTGTAAAACCATACAAATAATAAGGCAGACTTATCAGTGGGTGTAATTCCTCAAAAGAGCTTATCTCAGTCCTCAACATATCCAGATACTACGATGATAGTCTCCCTACTACTTTGTGCATCCCATTTAAATAAGATGATTACTCAGAAGTATTTAGTTTTCCATTCTTAAATTAATTGACTTCTTTCTTCTCCTGATCGGTCAATTGAACTAAGATTCTGCCTCAGTCAAAGTTACTATAGAGTGTTAGTTAAATTATAAACAGATGTAAGTGACATTACTTATATGATGATAAAATTGGAAATATGGAAACTACAATTAAGCTAATGGAGAACTTATATTAAAAGAGGTACTATCTCAATTTATGCCTACTTTCTGTAAGAGCTAAGAGGCATGCACACAATAACTGCGATAACAGGGTACAAGCCTGGTAATCTTTTAGTAATCATCTTAATTAGCCACATCAAGTATATGTGCAATTACATGAAATAATTGTTTTGACCTGCACTTAAAGTGGTTCACATGCTAAACAAAAACCACATAAACATTCTTAGTGGTTTCTAAAAGATCTCTCACATTTCACAGTTTCAATTCTATTCAACGAACCTGAATTTAATATTTTCCCCAAACCGATGCAGACTTTATAAACACTAGATGGCAGTAATAGGTTAAAAACGGTCAAAAGAGGCATTTTTACTTTTTCTGTCCTAGCTGGATGAGAGCAATCACCATGATTTCTACAGTAGGTTAAATAATTTCATTGAAGCCTGTACAACTACAAGAATCTCTATACATTTCCATTGTGTTTAACAAGGTGGACTCTTGATGTGAACTATGCATTAACTGGAACCTAGGCCAAGTTAAGAAACACATGAAGGTTGATTATATGACAAAATATCCTTCATTGATAGAGCCCTCCTGTGGTCTTTTTAGAGGGCTTTAATCTATAAGCTAGAAGTACTTTAGCTCCTTTAGAACCATTTTAAACAACAATGCCACTACTTGTTCCTTGGCAAAGATATTTAAGCATAGTCTCTGTCACTTACCTACCCTCTTATCACTGTTGGACAAGCCTGTTCCTGTGTCTTCCCTATGTGGTGTACTTCAAGACCTTTCAAAAATACCATCTAATACTGGTTCTACCTGTCAGATTACTTCACACGTAAGCAGGCATAGATTTATTTACCAACATGAACCTAAAAATTGGTCCAAAACAAGTACAGATATTTCAAATATACTGAGTCAAAACTTGCAGAGGGCTCTAAAGCAGTGATTCACGCATGTATCTGAAATCCATCTCTGGATTTTTTACATAGAGAACTAGTCCACAGAAAATCATGGAAAGCTCTGTTCCTCAGCTGAACAAAGATTTATGTTTCCATACTGTAGGGTCTGCTGCAGAACTCACTGACCAGCCCAAGTCTACCCAATGAGTTCTTTGAAAGGTCAATCCACACAGTGCAGTGTGCTTTCAGTTTAGCACTGTGGCATTGAAGATTTAGTTCTACTTTTTCTTTTATATATAATCTTGCAAATACTAAAACATGTAGAAAAATAGTTGTCATCTCACTCTAGCTATCTTGTCTTTTGTATTCTATCAACCACTTTATAACATCTAACAATTGCTTTGTAAGAATAATGCACAAGGACAAACATTTCCACTGAAGTCAATAGCAAGAAACACAACAGTGGCGTTTTTTTGTTATTCCATACCAAACAGTATTAAAAATGCCAGCTAGTAATTACACTCAGTGCAACTAATCCACAGAGATACCCAAAAAGTTTACAACCACTTTGATCTAAAGTGGAAAAAGGAAATTAAAAAAAAAAATTAAACAGCATATTCTAAGTGAATACCAGATAGATAGTGCCTGTTTTCTGTCTATATTGTTGTAATGTAAGTATTGTACCCCTTAAAATTCATGACGTTTCTTTTTAGAAATTTCTGAGTTTTAATTTTGATTACTTGTTAGAAAAGTCAATCTCACAAAAAAAGCCAAACTCAATTCTTTCAGTTCTGTTATTTGTAATGAAAAGGTGAGACTTACAGTCTTTGACAGAAAACTAGGAAGAAAAGCTTGACACTATAATCTCATAATTATGCATTTACTGCGAAGGCAGGCATCCTGATTTCTAGCACCTGATCCCATGACTATGCATACTGTTAGCATAGGGTAGAACTTCTTGGCTAGAAGGGATGCTGTCATGACTCTTGATTGCTTGCTTTCTTTCTAGTTTCAAAATCTCACATTCCTGACTTCATACAGTCCTACAAAAAGACATGTATAGTGTGTTCATGAAGGCCAGACCACAGTCAATCAGTTAGGAAACTGGCATGGGAATTGCAGGTCTGGATTCCCTTAGAAAGAGTGGCCTAGAATACAGATCTTCCATTTTCAGGGTGAAAGCTGTATGTACTAAAATACCATACAAAGGGCTTTGTGCTCAATTGAATGTTACGTTTAGCACATTCTTATCACGCATTTGACTTCAAATAGCATTCAACACATTTCATTTCTGTATAGACAGAGGCACTATTGTGCAAACACAGTTGAAAAACTGTAGATATCTAAGTAACTTAATGGATCCAAACCTAAGGATCTGTGAACTCTCAGATACCCGGTTGACTAGCTGCACTTTGTTTGAGAGATTACTCTCCCCCTACATTACACACAGGTTCTTTTGGCAGCTTGGATCTTGGTTTCTTTCCACTAAAAATTGGTGAAACAATAAAAAGGAAAATTCAGCATTTTACTCTTTGAGTTCTCCCAAAAGATTAAATAAAAAACATCAGTTATGAATTTTTTTTTTAAACCCACTTAAAAGAACATGCAATCTAGAATACCTGAGGATAGCTGAGCTAGAAACCTATAGGAGGCATCTGGCCAGGGAAGGGGTGAATCTCTGAGGAAGCTGCTGCTGACTACAGGACAGTCCTGAGTGCCTGGACTGTAGAGTTCTGCTGGGAGAGGCAGAGAAGAACTCTGTAAGTCAGTGCTTACGTGGCATTCAGACAGTGAAAGCTGAAAAGGGGCTCACAGAGTAGCAGAACATTCTGAATTTGAGAATATTTGTTTTGGTATACAGTTTTGGACTCTTAAAAAATACTCATGAGGAGGCACATGTGCTTTGAGGTATCATCCCACATTTCCTTTTTAAAAAGTTCATACTTCAAATCCTTTAAAAAAAGAAATCTTAACATAAACAGCTGGTGGTTCTTCTCAGCAATTTTCAGGTGCTATCACAGTTTGCCCATCAATCAGGCAGGAGGGAACTTCTGTGCTTACTCCAGGGAACTAAAGGCACATGGAGAGGGGAGGGAATCTACGAGATCTAGTATCCTTTGCTTGCCTTTCTGATCTCTTTTCCTGGCTGTTTCTCTCCTCTTTGATCAGACTGTTGGAGATGAAGATGCTGACAAATTTGAATCTTCACAGGACAGGTGGTAGTATAGAGGCCTCAAGGATATAGCATTCAAAGAAAACAAGTGTGTAAAAACAAGGTAACTGATTTAGATATACTGATCATTCATTACTTTTAGCTGTGTCAAATGCTTTCAACCAAAATACTTCTACTTATTAGAAGCATGCCCTTGACTACCTTGACTACTACTTTCTGCATTCTATCTTGGATTCTCACTTTCTTATCAGCAATCTGCACTTCAACAGATATTTAATTCCCCTGTCCCCTTTATCAAAACACTGTTTTAAAAGAATTACCTTAGCAAACACGAGATCTGTGCATGCAAGTTCAGCACCTAGTAGGAAAAATGCAAGGGAAAAACACCTACTTTGTTCAGAGCTTATGACATACCATAAATTATGAAAATGGCTAATATTAAGATTAGCATTTTAAAAACAACATAATTAAATGTTCGATAACCCTAGTAAATTAGGGCTGTGTATTCCACAGTGAAGTGTCAGTTGACCCTTCTAGACTTTTTATGAGCACATCAAACAAAAATACTAGTATATACTTAATTTACACTAAATACCTACATGCTAATTTCTTCTTCACTGGATAAATGCATCACTAACATGGTGACATGCAACGAGCCAGAGCGAACCATTGCTTTGGAAAGCCTTTGATCCTTTTGTATTATTGCATCTTGGACAGCCTGAATACTGCCAGTAATCTGGGAAGAAAGGCACAGAAACAACAGTTAGCCACTACAACAATTACTGTATCCCATCATGCAAGTGAACAAGAAAGCACACAAACTAAAACCAAACGTTTATGGTAAAAACCATTCTAGCAGAAGAAAGTTTTATTCTCTGACAAAGCTGTGCTAATAGACCCGAGTGAACCCAAACGGGGTAAAAATTGAGTGATTAATAAATCCCTGGACACTCCCCATCACATTTTAATAGGAGTTTCCTTCCATAAGTATCATAAACTCCTGAAGCAGATTGAGATCATCCAGTTTTACGCTGCCAGTAATAACAAAAAAAAAAGCTTCTTCAAGGAGTTTCTCTGCCCGCTCTGCTAAACTTCTGTCTTGCTATGTGCAGACAAGTGACGAGAAAAACTCATCTTTGCAGGACTGGGCACATACAAAACCAGAATATTCAGTAAAAAATTTGCAGAGATATCTGATTTGCAATTCTGATTATATTGTCCAATAGACAGATATGAACTCCATCAGGAAACCAAGCTAAAAACCTAACAAACAACATGGCTTTGGAACAGGGTTAAGTTCAAAGACTGCCACTCAGCAGCAGTTCCAGAGAAAATTTATTGCTGAATCCACCAATAAAGTATGAAAAAGCCTGCCTTTTGGATACAGGTAAAATAAACAGAAGGCTGAGTACATTCTCTCTCTCTGGCTGACTGACAATGCTCTACACAATCAACATTACTTGGAAAGAAAAAATAAGTTTTCAAGTAAGTTTTTATTTCCTAAATTTCAGAAATTCATTTTTAAGATGTTTTCCCTGAAGTTATGTGATCAAAATGTAACACAACAGCTGTTTAACAGGTGTGCCATCACAATGCATATCACAACTTCAGATTTGTTCTGTTTTCTCCAATAAATCTAAAGTGTAATTAACATTTGAGTGTACTATTTTAATTATGCAAACTAGGACTCTTCCAATGCTGTATAAGAAGATATGACCCACCGCATAAATAAAAACTTTAAATTGCTATTTAACCTGTTATTTACATTACCTTATAAAGTATTATTTTACATTTCAAGTGCTATCATGCTATTGATTTTTACTGGAGATGTCCTAACTTAATTTAAAAAACTGTTTTAAGGCAGATGACATTTAACAATTCCTCCCTCTACATTTTTTTAAAAAACGCTCAAAAAAAAGGTTTTAACTACTGATTTCAAGATCTCCTCTCCCATTACTTGAAATACATTACTCTGAAGAATAACAGAGTAACACAGTTTTGCTTATTGCAAGGATTCTACCAGTAAGTAAATATAAAGTATATATAAAGTATATATAAATATAAAGAGATTGAACAGATCAATAGTAATTGTAGTCAAGACTGGAGAACCCTGAAAGGCTCACCTGCCAAGTGGTAACACATCATGTAAGTCATAACTTAAAAAAACCCCAAAACCAGAAACAAACAGAAAATAATACAATGATCATAATCCATGTAACTATTTTTGCACAAGTAATAATGCAAAGTTCAATATAAATCCAAACTTAATGGAATAACACTTTTCATTTTGGAAGATTCAAAACAATTAAAATGAAACCAAGGAAACTGTTCATTTTCCAAGAGGAACAGCTGATTAAATGTTTCAGAAATATCCTTTATTACAAAATGTCCTCAGTGTAAAGCTTAAATTACTACACAAAATACAAAGAAAGTGTATTAATGCTTAAAATACTTCACGGGAATAAAATCAGATCTTCAAAAAAATAAAGGTCTCATTACCAACTGAAATACTACCAGCAATTACCAGATTCACTCTGACTATCAAGAAAACAGGTGTCTAAATGTTGGCTAATATTGCCTATACAAATTCCAATGTGTATTTTCTACTTTCAAAACAACTCTACCTCTAAGGCAGGTATAAACAAAACTTTCTAGCAAAGTCCTGGAATTCCCAAATGCTCCGAGATGTAATTTAAAGAGTTGTTTCTTTACTTCTGTAAATGATATGACTAAATGAATGACATATAAAAAACCAAGCATACTTAAGACCTTCCCAACCAACCCCTGGGCATAGTAACAATCGTGAGCAGGAATTCTCAGTTATGAGATTATATAACCCCTACATTATCCTTGCACTTGATCAATCATGGAACAGACTAGAAGAAAAGATATTTTAGAATAAGATGTCACAAAAGATATCCTACAATATTTGTATCAGGCTATCCTGGATCTTATAAAACCAGCCTTTACAATCTCTTCTTCACGTATTATGTTTTGAAGAATCAAAGACTGCAGTGTCATTTTCAAACCTATTTTGTTTTATTTTCATTTCATATTTTCTTAATCTTCTTTTACTTTTTCAGAGAACTGATAATACAGACGTAGGATGAGTTAAAATTAATCTGAGATAGTTCCTGATATTAAAAAAAACCCCGAACTAAATTTGCAAATGGTGTTAAACTGCTGGGTTCAGCTTTTTAAACATAATGAACCTAGTTTCCTTGTTTCAGACACAAAAGATACCAAAGATGTACCAGAGATAACCTGCAGCATGTAAGAAATCATTTTCATTTACTGCCTAAATGAGACAACTCCTGTAGCTGCAAGAAAATGTATTTTCTTAAAGAGCTCTTTGCACTTTCTGAATCCATTTCAACAACATCACACTAAAACAACAGTTGTTTCAATATTAAATAAGATGATCCATTTTACTGGAAAATCCTAAACTACAAACTGCCAAGTTAAAACAGTAACAAATCCGAATATGAATTTGTATCTATAAAGAAAGCTAAAAATATTGCCAGAGATTTTCTTATTAAATTAAATAGGAATGTCTCTCTTCCTTATTCTGTGTGAACAACAAAATAAGCAATACTGTAACACTACAGAGAAGAGATTCCAGCCACCTTCAGTGAAATCTGTAAGACTGACAAACTGAATAAAAATGTTAAGTATTTTTCCTGCAGTCTTTTCTAGAAAAGCACTTTTATTCACAAAAATGTTACATAACATAGAGTTACTCATTGAATAGGCTGCTAATGTTTCTTTAAAAATACCTGAAAAATAAAATTCTTTTGCACAATATCAAACATCGTTCTTATAAACAGATGCAGCTCTTGAAGTAATTCTGGTTATACCAAATCAGTATAATAAAGAATATCACCTTTGGATTAGTAATTGGAAGAGAAATGAAATAATTTGGCCGATGTTGTTTATTCTTTTTCTTCTTTCTCTCAATGCCTTCATCATTTTCCCTTCCAGTAGTCCGCTTTCTTTTCTTCTTAATATTTAGTTCAGAAGTTGCATGCACTGAAGAGAAAAAAAAAGTTACTTTCAGCACACAGACATATTAAAACAAAGGTACTCTTAATATCACACCAAAAGGAGCTGGACTTCAGTCAACTGACAGGAGCATGTCTTCCCACTCACCTGCTCTGCCCATGCACTGAACTGTCTGACTGGGATCCAACTCTGACCTGAATTAATGTAGCCATGCAAGTGAAGTGCCACACCTGAACTAACAGCCTACACCTCTAAGCAGGGTTTATAAGCTGCTAACACAGACAGACACACGGCTTCCAAACCAGTGAGCCTCCCTTAGCCAAGGTACGTGGCAGGACAACAGGCCTGCAAATTGTCTACACTTGAACATGGACATGACTGTCGAGCAAAAGAGCCAATATTAAGCTTCAAAAATCCCATGCATTCTGCATTTTGAAATATAAAATATAGTAATACATAGAATTATTAAAGGAAAAAGTTGTAGTAGACTAAGACTGACCAACCTATGGCACAAGAACCAAACCCAGCGCAGAAGAAAAATCCCAGCCAGATCTGCTCTCTACCTCCTCCTTTCCCAGAGACACCTTCTGATGCAGCGAGGGAAATGTGCATGTCCTCAGTTCTTCATTTGCACATAATTATTCTTCTCTCAGCTCATGTCCTTGAGCCTTTACAGACCCTCTCCCACCACATGGCCTGATACCCATAAGCTGACTAGGCTGCAGACATCCACTTTCCAATTAGAAGTGTACTTCCAGCCCCATGCTGGGAATACACATCTTGAAAGACAGCTCACAAAGCCCATGACCTGAGAAGCTCACATACATTAATGTAAACTGACATATGAAACATCTTTATTCTGTGACTCATTGCTCCACATGGTAACAAAAGGGTGAATTTTTAATATGCTCAAGTATTTGCAGGACTGAATACTAGTAACAGAGGCTCTGGACTGTAACCTGTTTGCAGGGAGACTGTTCCATGTGCATGGCCCATGTGTCCGTGCCAACAGGTAGGACCAAGAACTGAGTGCATGATGTGTCTAGGCTTTTACATCACTTCTGTTTAATGTACTTACTAGCACATTCATCTTCAATATCTGTGTCCACAAATGGCATTTCTGCCATTACAGAGTCTACTGAATTGGCAGCACACGGCTCTTCTCTCTGGTCTGTTTTTTCCTTATTCTCTTTAAATATTTTCTTTTGCTGTACATTTTCCAGCCCATCTGTAATATATTTAAAATAACACACTGGGTCTTAGTTTTTGATATAAACAGCTAAGAGACATTATACATAAACAACATACCAAGTAAACATTTACTTAATTATCAGCAAATAAATATTGACATATAACCCCGCAAGGATCCTGTTCTTCTTCTTTGTCAACAGATCAGTAAAAATACCTTAACATTTTACATGAAATTGCAAAAAAAGAGAGTTCAGCTTTCTAATAACCTGTGGTCTTGTTTTGTTATAAGCAAATAGAATTACATGCAAAAAAATTTAAAAAGATACTTATAAATGAGCATTAAAAAAATAATAGCCTTCAGACATCACATAAAGTTCATTTTAGATAACAGTAATGGCATATGAAATTCAGTTCAGACAAACAATGGCAAATGAATTCCACTGTGAACACACTGAAAATGAGGCATGAAGAAGCAGGAAGGGAATCCTATCATTTCACATATAACAAAGGGTTCTCAGCTGACTCTATCATTCAGGAATGAGATCATTACTCTATTCTTGCATCTCCCACACAGTATAGCATATTTTAGACAGCAATTATCTGAAATTCTCGTTCTAAGAACTGACTTTTAGTATTTAAGCTAAAGAAGGAAATCAATGTAAATCAAAATATATCTTGCACGTAAAACGATATACATGAAGCTCTAACTTATAGTAATACCACAATCATAGAATATTTTGAGTTAGACAGGACAGAATAATCTCCACTAACAAGTTTTTAAGAGGTTTTTTTTCCCCAAGAGTACTAACTGAGCATGAGCTATTTCCTTATGTCTACTTCACGTTTCTGCATCAGTAAACTCTAATATTGGCATATGAAGTTAAATCTTAAAAAAAAAAAAGCATAAGTAAAATCTTCTCTGGCAGCAGACAATGTGCATACACTCAAGCACCCAGCAATACTCTTTTGGGACAACTCCACAAAGGGATTACTGTAGTGGAAGGAGCTGTATGTCAGAATTGCAGTTTATCCCAGGACAGCTCATTACTACAGACAACATACTTTCAAAGCTCCTCTCATAACCACTGCAGATAGCCCAAATTTGGCCTAAGAGGAAAATTCAGCAGCAAAAGTGCATACTATGTTCTTGTAGCATGCAAGGCTACACATCTATAAAATCGATATTACACAACCAGTGAGGGTGATTATCACCCTGTGGAATGTTTCTTACACATATCACTTTATGCTAGCGAAGATAATTAAAAGAAAAACCTGATTAAATGCTAATTCACTCCAGGCTAAAGTAGGGAGCCATAAATCACTCTGTGGTTGTAGTCTGACACCTAACTTTATCCCTGAGGCTATACAAAAGAAACAAAGTATTTAGATTTGTTACTTGTTCCCCCTGCAGACACTAAAGAAATATGCATAACAAACAGATGCTAAAGCAATAATAAAAATATTGCTTTATATTTAGATTAAAGCTCACACAAAACAGATTGGTTTTGGTGATCCATGAGCATACAGAAAACAACAACCCCGGACCCAAAGAGATCTCAGTGTGAAGGACGAGACAGAGGTCCATGAAACTGACAAACAGGTAGGTCAGGCTGGGGCAGAAAAGCTCATCAGCACTGCAGAATCATAATCAGCGGGGAGAAAAAGGGGCTTGCTAAGGTAGCATCAGCTACAGAACAAGGACTCACATAAATCTGAGAGGTTTATATTGCAGATTACAGGTTTCCTTTTCTCTGTCTGCTCAAAAAGCAACATGCTTGTGCCACTGAAAAATGCTGCCTGATCACAATAGTAAAGGCACAGCTAAAGTAATTAACAATGCACCTTCAGTTAACTGAACTGAGCAGATATTGTGTCTAAAGTCTACAGGTTGTGCCTCTAGCAAAAAAAACTAGATCACTTTTTTGGAAATACTAATTAAAGAAATCAGCAACAAAATTCAAGAATTGCATTCTAGTCACTAAAACCACCTGGAAACAAGATTTTTCAAAATTCTTGGCATAATGTTCATAATCTGAAACCTAGAGTAACAAAACCAGCTTCCACAGGAACTCCTTGACCATCAAGCTGTTACAGGATAAACTCTTTTTTCTTAATTGCATGCCTACTTATATTTGCCTGAATTTAATATATGAGTAGGTGTATACATTATTCCCTTATTTGTCTAAGTGACTGCTGATCTTCACCAGCATTAGTCATCTGTTCCAGCAGAAAAAAAAAAAACCATGATACACCTAGCTCATAAAGGAGAGACCACAAAAACAAGGAGCGATAAAACATATTTTTGATTGCACTCTGATCCTAGCTTCCTTCTCTACATACTCAGATTATAGTTTCAGATAGAATACTCTTCTATTATTTGACACATAAATATCACAGATCACAGTGAGATTTGGTCTTCAGGCAATGTTCCCTGTTTACTATATTTATGTTAATGTGTTTAATATGTTTATCACAGAATCAACCTCTGAGATCATGGAGTTCAATTTATGACTGAACACCACATTGTCAACAAGACCATGGCACTAAGTGCCATGTCCAGTCTTTCCTTAAACAGAACCAGAGACACAACTCCAACACCTCTCTGGACAGACTGTTCCAGTTTCTAACCACTCTTTCCATGAAGAATTTCTTCCTAATGTCCAACATAAATCTCCCCTGGTGCAGCTTAAGTCTATGTCCTCTTCTCCTGTCACTGGTTGCCTGGGAGAAGAGGCCAACATCCAGCTGGCCACAGCCTCCTTCCAGGTAGTTGTAAAGAGAGGCAAAATCCCCCAGAGCCTCCTTTTCTCCAGGTTAAACACCCCCAGCTCTCTCAGCTGCTCTTCATCAGACTTGTGCTCCAGACTCCATTGCCCTTTTCTGGACAAGCTCCAGCACCTCAATATCCTTCCTGAACTGATGGGCCCAAAACTGGACACAGGACTTAAGGCATGGCCTCACCAGTGCCAAGTACATCGGGACAATCAGTGCCCTGGTCCTGCAGACCACACTGCTGCTGATCCGGGCCTTTTCCACTGGGCCATTTTCCAGCCACTCTGTCCCTAGCCTGTAGTGCTGGAGGGGATTGCTGTGGCCAAAGTGTAGGACCCAGCACTTGGTCTTGCTGAACCTCACATCACTGGATTCAGCCCATCAATCCAGCCTGTCCACATCCTTTTGCAAAGCCTTCCTACCCTCCAGCAGATCAACACTCCAGTCCAGCTTGTGAGCCTGATAGTGGTAGACTTGATCCCCTCCTGCAGATTATCGATAAAAATATTGAACAGGACTGGACCCAACACTGATCCCTGGGGACACCACTAGTGATCAGCTGCCAACTGGATGCAGCACCATTCACCACCATTCCCTGGGCCGGGCTGTCCAGGCAGTTCATAACCCAGCAAAGAATGCACCTGTCCAAGCTGTGGCTTGACAGCCTTTCCAGGAGAATGCTATGGGAGATGGTGTTGAAGGCTTTGCTGAAGTCCAGGTAGACAACATCCACAGCCTTCTCCTCATCTACCAGGTGGGTCACCTGGTCATAAAATGAGATCCAGTTGGTCAGGAAATATCTGCCTTTCCTAAACCTGTGCTGGCTGCATCTGATCCCTTGGCTGTCCTGTATGTACTGCATAATCACACTCAATATGATCTACTCCATCACCTTGCTGGGCACTGTGGTCAGGCTGCCAGACCTGTATAGTTCCCTAGATTCTCCTTCCAGCATTTCTTGTAGATGGGTGTCATAGTGGCCAATCTCCCTGGGAACTCCCTGGTTAGCCATGACTGATGATGGATGATGGACAGCGGCTTAACAAGCTCTTCTGCCAGCTCCCTCATCACCCTAGGATGGATCCTATCCAGCTCCATACACTTGTGAGCACCTAAGTGGTTAAGAAGGTCACTTACTACTTCCTCCTGGATTAGAGGTGTCCATTCTGCTTCTCCTCCCTGTCTACCAGCTCAGCTGGGGCCAGCGGTCCTGAGGATAACAAGTCTTACTGTTGAAAACTGAGGCAAAGAAGGTGTTAAGTACCTCAGCCTTTTCCTCGTCTTTGGTGACTATATTCCCCTCCACGTCCAACACAGAATGGAGGTTTTCCTTGGTCCCCTTTTGTTATGAATGTATTTATAAAAACACTTCTCATTTTCCGCAGCAAAAGCGGCCAGATTAAGTTCGATCTGAGTTTTCACCTCTAATTTTTCTATACATGACCTAACAACATCTTAAAACAATTCTGAGTTGCCTGCCCCTTTTTCCGAAGGTGATACACCCTCTTTTTTTTCCTTGAGTTCCTGTGAAAGCTCCCTGCTCAGACAGGCTAGGGCTTCTTCCCTACTGGCTCGTCTTTCAGCACACAGGGATGGCCTGCTCCTGCGCCTTCAGGATTTCTTTCTTAAAGCATGTCCAGCCTTGCTGGACCCTTCTGTTATTAAGAACTATTTCCCAAGAGACTCTCTGAACCAGTGTCCTGAACAGCCTGAAGTCCACCTTCCGTAAGTCCAAGGCAGAGGTTTTGTTGACCATTTCTTTTGTTCACCAAGAACCAAAAACTCTTATCACATTGTGGTCACTCTGCCCAAAGCAGCCTCTGAGCACCACATCTCCCACCAGCCCTTCTCTGTTCATAAAGAGCAGGTCTAGCAGGACACTGCCCCTGTAGGCTCCCTCACCACCTGTGTCAGGAAGTCATCTTCCAAGGAAGATGAAGCTCCAGGAACCTCCTAGACTGTCTCCTTTCCACGGTGCTGGGTTTCCAGCAGACCCTGGCAGGTTAAAGTCTCCCAGAAGAACAAGGTCTGGAGATTGCGAAACATCTTCCAGCTGCTTACAGGATACTCCATCTGCCTCTTCATCCCGGCTGGGTGGTCTGTAAGAGACTCCCACCACTCCCACCAGGATATCTGGCGTACCAGCCTTCGTCCTGATTCTCAGCCCTTGGCACTCAACCTTACCACAGCTATCCTCAAGCTCTGTGCAGTGAAAACCCTCCCTGAGGCACAGAGACACCCACTGCCTCTCCTTCCTCACCTGTCCCCTCTGAAGGGCTTGTGGCCACTGCAGCACCCCGGTCACGACGGTCACCGCGCCGCGTTTCCCTGAGGGCAGCCACGTCACGGCCTTCCTGCCGCACGACGGCCTCCAGCTCCTTCTGTTTGTTACCCATTCTGTGTGCACTGGTGTAGATGCACTTCAGATGGGCTACCAATTTCGCCCCTAACTCTGGCATACAGCCCCTAGGCTTGTCCCTAGTGAGCCTGGTCTCATCCCCTTCCCCCTTCAAACCCTCTCAATCAGCCCTGCCAACTCATTTTCTAGAATACTTTTGCCCGTTAGACAGGTGAACACTACCTGTCTCCAGCGGGCCTGGTGCCACATAAACCTCCCCATGATCAAAAAAATGCAAATTCCACTGATGGCACCACTTTTAAGCCACTTATTGATCACATGGGTTTTCCTGTTCCTTCTGGCATTCATCCCTGCTACCAAAGGAATCAAGGAAAAAAATCACCTGTACTCCTGTCCCTTCAACCAGAGAACCCAGTGCCTTGAAGTCCTGTTTGATTACCCTGGTACTTCTCTCATCAGCCTCATTGCTGTCAACCTGGACAACCAGCAGTGGGCAGTAACCAGTGGGCCAAATTAATTCAGGGAGTCTCTTGGTAATATCCCTTACCTGGGCCACAGGAAGTCACCAGTCTTTCCTGTGCAATGGGTCCATTTGGCACACAGGGTCCTCAGTTCCTTTCAGAAGTGAGTCACCCACTATAACTACCCTTTCTACTTAATACTTGTATTTGTGATCCGCCTGGTTGACTGCACTGGTCTGAAAGACCCTCCAGATAGCCCTTCTTCTCCACTGTTTTCTGCCTGACCCTTGAGATCCAGGGATTCATACCTATTCTGTAATGGCACCTGGGAAGGCAAGGGATGCCAGGAGGGGATTCTTCTACCTCTCTGAGCAGGAATCTTTTTCCATTCCCCTCCATCTGCCAGATGGCAAGAGGGTGGGAGCTCCTTGACTCTTGCTGAGCTTTCATCTGCTGCTTTCTGTTCTTATTTTTAATAACAAATGAATCCTTTAGAGACAGTCTAACTGAGAGCTGCTGTAGAAGTAGATGGTCTTAGTGTCGAGGCATTTTCAACCTCCAGTGTTGGCACTACAGTTTACATAGCTAAGGAACTAAAAAAAAGAATAATAATAAAGTTTCTTGTGGAAAAAATGGTGGGGTTAGTATTCAGCCAGGCCAGATACACAGTTAGGGAACTAAAAAAAAAGCAGTAGAAAAACTTAGGGGGAAAACGGTAGATTTGATATTCAATCAGGTCGAATGCATACACGGTCGGCAAGCCCAGGGACTGAGCAGGGCAGGCAGGGAAGCGCCGGAGACCTATCAGCAAGAGCCCACGATCAGGTTGAAAACTTTTCCCCTCCGCCCCAGCGCGCCCCGCACTCCGCAGCGCCGGCCCGCAGCCGGGGGGGAAGCGGGCGCGGGGCCTCGCCAGGCCTGCCCTCGCCCCCCGCCCGCGCCGCTGCCCCGCC
>VZRO01000389.1:326791-354778 GCA_013397915.1 Daphoenositta chrysoptera
CATTGGTCCGCAGCTTTCACTCGGTATCTGAACGAGGAGCGGCTGCCCCAGCGCTCCCCGCAGTGCGGGGCTGCAGCCAGCGGGAGTGGCGTCCCCAGAACAACCGGCTGTAGCTTAGGGCGGCAGATTGGTAATTCTCGTTAATTTAGCAGCGGTCTGGGGGAGAATAGACAGTCTTGCTCTGAATGTGCGCTGCTTTACTCAGCCCCGGGTGCTCTGACCGCTGGCACTTAGGGCTCTGCTCCGGCCGTACAGTCTCGTGTTGGGAATGGCTTCAAGGGTGATAAATTACATAAAGAATAGAAATTTTGAGTTCCCCTGAAGTTGCGGAATAGAGCTTAAAAACTAACTGGCAAAGAAAGATACAAGGATGTAAAGGTTTATAATTATAAATACAGGATTATAAGCGTGGCTGTACCCAGTGGAGAAACAGATAAAAAGGACTGTGTATGGGAGAGGCTGCTTCTCTGAGGGAAGGAAGGGGAGACGCTCTTTTCCTGCTTAAATAAAGACTTAGTGCCTTTTGGAAGCCAAATCCTGTCACGGCTCTTGGTGGGAGAAACCAAGCTACATGCCACCTGGTACTTTTGCAGATTGGCCTATCCATGTAAACCAGATCTGAGGGAGCAGATGGTATAAATGCATGTAAAGATTCCTACTTCCATTTTTAAATACAGTAAGGATGGTGTCACAACCCATAGGAAGTGGGGTGATGTTAGTTGTAAATTCTCATAAGGCTGAACAAAGAGAGGGAGCTCTTGCATTTTTGACTCCGGCAATCACCCCACTGTTTCGTCTCAAGTTGTTGGCTAACAAACCCTTAAATTCTTAGAATAAATTTCCACAAACGTGGTGGCTAACAAGTCCTTGATTTTATACCATACACTTCATTACATTCTCCACTTGGAAAACAAACTCCTCAAAGGTGCTGGCTCAGAAGCCACAACACACTTCCACAAGCTCCCTACACCCACAACAAAGTTCAATATGGGAGGTAGAATAGGACAGCCATGTTTTGCCCAAGCAAAGCAAGGGGGGAGAGGAAGAAAGAAAGAAAAGAGAGAGAGAATACAAAGAATATCCTCAGATACTAATCCTCAGATCCTGCATTGGTCCTGCTGTGTTGGAGGGTCTAAAGCTGAGGTTGTGAGAAAGAAACAGAAAGAAAGGGAAAAGAGTGTGAGAGGGCCTGACCCGCTTGCTTTTATAGATAACCTGGTGCAAGCCTCTTGCGTAAACCACATCTTTTGCCCTGTTTTGTTCACACATGCACAGCCAGCCCTTGGAGCCCTCCTACAGGAGGTGAGTGGGGATGGGAGCACTGAGCACAAGCGTCAAGGTGGAGCAGGAAGTTGGGTCAGAACAGTGCTGCCCCACCTTCACATCTTTAGATCACACCTTTCCCATTGTTACAGTCAGAATGTTTGAGACAGAAAATGCTTATGTCTGGTTCTCCGTAGACGGCAAAAGCAAATAAATAAAATAGGATGGTTGGAGGAAACACCATGGCTGCTGGAGGTTAGAAGGTGGTTGAAAGATGAGTGAAAAATGAGGCCAGTTCCTGTATTTGGCTCCTCCTTTTACCACTGTTTTGATGCATTGTGAGCTGTGTTTGCCATTCACATAGAATTTTTATTTGATTTGCATAGTTCTGTGGAGGCCAAAGGTTGGATGTGGCAGAGAAGTCTAAGTTCTCTGGGATCCAAGAGAAGCTTTAGGATGAGGCTGATGGCAGATTTTATTCACATTTCATTTGAATATCAGCTATCACTAGGAGACTAAATGCATAAGTGGTCAGCTCTTCCTAGCCCATTTCCATTGTCAAGTACCGTACTTCCATAAAAATTTGATTCTAGAGAGTTATAGATCAAATACTGGAAGAAAATATTTTGGAATTAAATGTCTTTTTATATGAATTTAAAAAGCAATTTGGATCTGAAACTGCTCCAAATCAATTCATTAAGTTCTCCCCAGAAATCTCCAGCAAGAAACCTTCAGGAAAAAACACTTCTGTTTGTAAAATTGACAGGCGAGTCCAATGCAGTGTTTAAGTTAAGATAGCATTTAATAGTGCTCTTAACAAATGAAAACATGGTGCATTTTTACAAAGCTAAAATTGTCTGTAACCACCACCCACTAGCCTGGCATTAAAATTACGCCTGTAGATGTATTCTTTGATCACACGACCTGCCTGAATATACTATCTCCAGGATGAGAGGAAGTGAGAAATTAGAAGTACTTTAGCTAGAGCTGGTAGCAGTTCCCATGAATTGTCCCTACAAGTCATAGAAGCGGTGTTGGAGGGAAATGTTTGACTGAGGACTAGAAAGATGAAGTAACAAGTTGTGATTTTCCTGCCTGCCCAAATACTGCACAAGTTTCACAGAGGTCACTGACCTGGTGCCTGGCTGAAACTGCTTTTTGTTACTGCTTAGGTTTGGGCTAAAGCCAGTGCTTTATCAATTTTCTGTGTCCTTGCCTTTATTAAAGAAAGTTTCTGACTAACCTCTCAGCAGTACAGTTGTCCCTTCAAAGGAAAAAAAAAAATCACATTATGACAGCTGGGTGACGCTAGCAGAAAGAGGAAACAGAGTCAGCTCTGTGGTTGTATTTGCTTACACAACTGCACTGCCAATGCCAGTTAGCCTCTCACCCACCTTTCCTTCTCTTAATCCACCCACTAATTTCAGGCAGATTCTGTAGAGTGTTAGAGGATTCAGAGCTATGATATTCCCACACCTTTCCTGAAAGTGGGTGATGTGGGAGAAAAGAGAGACCCATTTAGCTCCTAAATGAGGGAAAGAAGAAACAATGCTGTGAATCTGCTTTTCCAAGAGAGGCTGTCCATGAGTATTGTCCAGCTCATTACACGATAGGTCACGGTACATATTATCAATACATATAATGTCTTATCTTAGTCAAGCAAGAGATATGGGGGAGCTATGAGCTATGAGTATTTGGGACGTGACTCACTGGGGGAAATTAGGTAGTAAAAGGGCAGGAACGGGATGTGTTACAGGGAGCCCAGAGGAGACATTGGGATATTGTGTAGGACATGGAAGGGAGTTGAAGATATTGTAATGGGAGGGCATGGAAGCTGTAGGGGAAGCTTGGATTGTTGTGATAAGAAGGGAGGACATAATTGATAGAAAACAAGTCTTCATCACTGTCGCTGCTGATACAGCATCTTGTTTTCTGACAAGCGAAGAAGAATAACAGACTGTGCCCTGATAGTAATAAGAGATTTGCCAGAGAAACAAAGAAAAGTTTGAGCTGCAGTACTACAGATAATGGAAAATGAGAGGCAGAGGAGTGCCTGGAATAAGGTAATTTAATGCAAAGATTGAAAAGCAAATAGTCTGGAGTTTCTACAGTAATTGGAATAAAAGGAAGAAGTGCCTGAAGATGCTATCAGATGTAGTTAATGAATAGAAACTGCATTTGATTGACATCTGACATGAAAAAATAATGTAAGTGGATATTTTCATGATCTGTTGATCACAGGCAGTTCATTTACATTTCAGGAGGAGGGAACAGAACAGTGGGAAGCAGCTGAAAAATTAACTGGTTACAAAGAGCAGCAGTTCTTCACTTGCTACCCTCTGGATAGCAACCTGTTGTGAGGAACATGGGCTAAAGATCAGCATAGACAAACAAATGCTGTTAATGTCAATGTAGTATTTCAGACACTTCCAGGTTCCTCCAGGATTTTTGAGGAATGACATCTGTTGGGTGGAGAGAGGATTCACATAACAAAGTGGGGCAAGAATGTCTTTGCCAACTGGCTTGCCAGCGTCATAAGGATGGCTTTAAACTAGGTTATTGAAGGATGGAGAAGCAGTCCCATCAGACCTAAGCTGGAAGAGAACTGGAAGAGCTAAAAGCTGGTGTGCTGACAGAGAGGTAGCGGTAGATAATGGGAAAGCAAGTGCAGGATAGCATGATGGCAGAGATTGCCTGAACAAGCAGCATGCTTGGGGACCCATCCCATGTTCCTGCAAATCCTGGCATTTAGGGGCACCCTCAATAGGCTGGAAAAGTGGAACACCAAATGTTTGCTACAAGAAATTCAACAAAGACAGTTGCAAAACCTTGCATCTAGGACCTGATGGGTTTTGGCAAAAACAGCTGGATGCACATCTGCACTAATATAATGGTCCATGACATATTTTACCAACTTGGACTCTGCACTGACTGTTATTGTTAGGTGTAATCTCTAGCCTGAACTCCTACAGCCTTTGCCCCCTGAACATAGCTTTTATTAAAGCTAATTTATTGCTTTGCCCATTTGCCCTGCAAATTGTATCTCATTGGCTAGTTTTAGTATTTCCTCTTAAATACTTCAAGCAGCAGACAAAGAATATACTTTCCTAATCTATTTTTTCCCTGATCTAATCTTCCTTTCACTTTTCAGCACAGAAAATCCACCAGAAATCATCTAGGTAAATCTTCATTCTCCAGCAGAGTTACATCATCCTTTTCTAGTCAATAAAGCCGGTCTTCCCTATGTTGCTCCACCATTAGGTTAAAATAAGCTATTAATTTCTTTAGTTTTGTCTCAGGAGCACAAATTCCATCACTGTGATATACGTCACTACATATTCCAAAATGTAAGGTAATTAGAATACAAATAACATAAGGGAATACTTCTACTAGTTCGTATTTTGTGAGTAGATATCTTTCTTTTTACTAAATATTTATGTACATGCAAACAAAGCTATAAAACAGAAAATAACTCTAAGGGATTTTGATTACCACAATCTTTTTCTCTGATTCTTGACAAGAATAATGTGAATTTAAGCAAAAAGTTGCATGTCCTGGAGACCATTAAGTATGCCAGTCTGCAAGGTCAAGACAACATTCAGTTTGATAGGAAACCTTCACACACCAGCAGTATGAGAGACTGTACACTGACATAAAAGCACATTTCACTTTTTGGAACTTTAGTAAACCTGCTGGTTTTAGCTCTAGAGGTCAAGTTAGGTTTGATCTGCAATCTCCAGCTTCCCGGAGCTGTCCTTTTTTCTCCTGACTGAAAAAAGAGGTTTTAAAGAATCATGTGCAGAGGAAAAGTGGATGGAAAGTGTTTAAATAAAAGAAGACACTGCCTGCAATTAAAAAGTTTGAATATTGCCAACTACATGCGGAAGTCATGCAGCTGAGACACAAACTAGATCCTGCATTCCTTGAGCAAAAGACACTTTACTGGGAGTCTTAAGCAAGTAAAGAATGCAGTTTTGAATCCAAAATTCATATTATTCCAGATGTGGGTGGGGGAAATACGTATTTACTTACAAAACTGAAAAATCTTGATTCTATGCTGCCAGTTTATTCTGTTTCTTGCTCTCCTCTCTCCTCTTGTTCTTCTGTCTCTCCCTTCAGCCACAAGCTTCTTTTTTAGCTCTGGCTTCCTACCTTCTCAAGCTTCAGGTATTGCACAAACACACTGTGCATTTGTCCCCACCATGCAGACTCTGTGTGTGGCCTTGCATCTATTTCCTTCTTTTATCTATGGATTATCTGTGAAGTTAGGATGTCTGTGGAATAGAGGCAATAGCTTTCCTGCATGTTTGCAGAGCCTAGTGTCCAATTAAGAATAAACAAATCTATGCCCCTTGTTGCCAGAACGTACTGGAATTCTTCCTGTAGTTCAGTTCATCATTCTTCTCTCTTCATGCATTTTTGGTGTTTACCTGCTCTTTTTCCAAAGAGGACCCAAAACATCAGTTCACAAGCCCTAACAGAGCTTCTGGCAGTTGCTCGTTTAGCCCAAGTTGTGAATGTACATGCTTTGGGATTCTTCACCAGTCAATAAAGACAGAGGCTTCTTCAGAGAGAAACTGTAATTCACATAATAAGTAAACAGTTGTTCTAGAGATGCTCTACTCCCTCCACGAACAACTAGGATTGTGTCTTGCCTAGACACAACCACTAACCTGCATATTGGTTAGAAGGCTCCAGTTGGGTGAAATGGATCAAGGCCTGAATTATATTTAAAATTAGGAAAAAAACCTTTGTGTTTTAGCCCAATACTTCATGCTCTGGCAAAGCTTTTTGAAGCCCAGACAATTAAATTCAACATCTACTCTCTAACTGGAAACACTTGAGTCAAAACAGCCTTTCTTGTTACACTAACCCTCATCACAATGCAAGAACCTGCTGGTGGCTGTGGCTAATGCTGCAAAGCTCGAGTGCTCAGAAAACTTCACGCAGTGTAGGCTTTGCGATCCTGCCAAGTTAGAGCCTACCTAGGAAGAAATAATTAGGCGGTGTTGTTTTATGTTTAACATGAATTTTGAAATTGATTTACCCCTGGTGTTGCTGGGCCTAACTGTAAAAAAATCCCACCCACCTCTCACATCAGCAGTCTCTTAAGATGTCTGTTTATGTTTAACCTAAAGTCTGAAACAAAAAAACAGTGATGCTCAAAATACCTTTCCTACGAGATATTCAGGGAAACAGTAACTTATTGTTTGAAGAAGAAAAGTGCCCCTGACCTCAACAGAAATGAGAGATCTCAATTCTAACATTGGTTTAGCCACTACTCCCACTTGGAGCAATGTGATGTGGCATCCAGTTTCTATCACTGAAATCTCTTAGAGTTATTGGATCCATCTGCATGCATGTCTCTGAGGATATTCACCACCTCTTCACTGATGGTGGTTTCCTGATCCTCTTCTTGAGGCTCAAGGTTTGAATTTATAAAATCACGAGGATGACCCCATTCAAAGCCCCCTTTTTTGCAATCATGATTTTAACCTAGATTAAGGAAAAGACATTAACTCATGTCTGCATTCTAGTATTATGACAAAGCATGGAAAAGAAAACAAATACAATTAAAGAAAAACACATTCTGGCAAATGGGGAAAGAGATGGGTTTTAATTCTCCAGCTTAGCACATTGCTATCTCTTTAAGGGATTATATCAAACAGTTTTTATTCAATACTGCAGACTTTTGCTGAGCCACTTTCAATTCACATTCACTTATACTCTGGCACTAGATGAGCTGCAATAACTGAAAGGGAGGAAAACATTTGCATGTCCAGTAGTACATCTAATTTTCAGTCCAGGTTAGAACACTGTTTTAAGCAGCCCTACTGAAAGAACCATGTTTAGGTCATTTTGTCAGGCATCCTGTCTGTCTCCATAAGCCAACATGTGACCATTACCATGGTGAAAGTGAACTGACAGCTGCTTAATACAACCAGTATAAACTGAGATAGAGGGGATCTCACCTGGGCTCCAGAAGAACTGTAGATCATTTGGTCTGATCAAAACAGCTATTTGGTCTTACCGCAAGAACTTGTACCCATGTAGGACAGATAAAAAAAGTCTTATTTTTATTCACTTTCTGGATGATTTTCATTTTAAGAGAGTCGGACTTGCTCATATGTAAGAGAATAAATCTGCAGCTTAAAAGCCGTGAAAGGTGGCTTACACATGCTTTGAAACACTGAAAGGAAGGACCTCAGACATACATTAAAATGCACTCTGTCAAAAGCTCTCCTTTTGGTGGGCATCCAGGGATTCAATGAATTTTTTTGACATGTGATTCATACTCGATTCAAAATATTCAGTATGAGATATACTCGCATTGAGTTTTAACCAAATGCTAACTCCCCGTGTAAAATAGCATGACATGGTGACGTGACTTCTCTGTTTCTTTCTAATTTTCACTGATTCCTAAAACTGTCATTATGATTTTGAGCAAACATATAACCATCAAAATTGCAAATAACGGGCAATTTGAAAATAGTAGGCAAATAATACTATGGGACATGTAGGTGTCTTTCTGCTGTGTCTTGAAATAATGGTATCTACAATCCTAAGAATGACCTTACTCACAACATAGCTCTCTGACACAGGTAAAGTGCATGGAGACTTTCAAGAAGTGTGAAATCATACCCAGAGAAAGATCGCTTTATGCTTTTGGGACAGTTGGGAAGGCAATAATAGGATCCCTCATTTGAGGGACATTCAGTGAAAGAAGTAATGCTTTCCTGAAGCGATGTAGAATGGCAAGGACCTGTTCCCTTAACTGATGAGGAGAAGGACCAGCAGAATAACACGGGGGGAAAAAAGCAAACTGAATTGCTGAAGGAAGTGTTGAGCTGCACTTGTGTCAAATCTGTATGTGGGTCTACAGCAGGTATTACCAATTACATACTGTATTTTCAGGACTCCAGAGACTCATAGGAGGTACCACTAATGACAGTTGACTTGTCATATCCATGTAATTAGAATGATAATTAGGGAGATTTCAGAGGAAGGGAGAGTGATCAAGTAGACCTCACTGACTTCTCATGGGATCGATCTGGCAATATAAGGGGCCTTTGCCCCTTTGAAAATAGCTCTGTATGTACTTGCTTTTGTAGGTGTTACGTCGTACCCATTCAGCTCCAACCTCAGTCAATATTCTGTTTACATTTGCTGTCTAAATTTTTCTAAAATTGCATGTTCTACAGTCCATTGTGTGCCTTACAGATGAATCTCTTTTCACTCAAGTCTCAAATAACCCAAGGCCCATAATTATTCTTTGTGGTTAGTTGACATATTTCAAATCAGGGTCAAATTTCTGCCACTGAAATCTTGTCTCACTCGATTTTTATGATACTGTTGACTCATTATTCTCCCATGTTTCAGCATTGCCTTTGAAGGGTTTGTTTTATTCCTTGGCCCCTTTGTTTATACCCTTCATTTCT
This sequence comes from Daphoenositta chrysoptera, assembly GCA_013397915.1. NCBI lineage: Eukaryota > Metazoa > Chordata > Aves > Passeriformes > Daphoenositta > Daphoenositta chrysoptera. The sequence goes on from VZRO01000389.1 coordinate 335,494, forward strand.
TACCTTCTTTCATCTAAAGCACAAGTGAATTTATCAAATTCACTCTCAGGCTTTTCTCTCCTTCATATTTATCAAATTAAGATCTCAGCCTGACTTTGACAATCTGCTTGTGGATGTTTGGCTTTCAGCCTTCGTGCAACATCATTAAACATGGTTTGTCCTCCTCCTCACTTTCCATATTCCTTCAGTCACCAGGAAGCACAGCTCCTGCCTATCCATTAGTACTCATTACATAAGCATTATGTTTGTCTCAAACCTCTCAAAGCTCTTCTCTCAATCTGTCGTGTTAGGCAAAAGTTAACTTTTTATCTGAGACAGAGTCTTGTCAATGTAAACTGTAATGCTTACTATTGAAATTCTTGTTCAGTTCTTCATCTTATGTCTCAAATACTGAAACTTTTTTTGTTTTGGTGGCATTGGAAAATAAAATTTAATTCCCCAGTACAGTAATTTAGAAAGTCTTTGGAAAGGTAATTTTTCTACTCTTATAACTTTTGCAATGTGACCTATCTTAAATTCCTCCTCAGCTTCTGTATTTTAGCAAACAACTTAGACATCTTGACTTTCATTCTTTATGGTTAATGCCTGCCTTAATTATCTTGTGTTTAATACTGAGAAGGCTGATTTCTTTCTCTGAAAGGTTTGTAACTTAAATGGGAGCTATTACTTGTGCCTGCATAGCTCAAGAGAAGCAGAGTCCAGATCTTAACAACCGGCCTTGGGTACTGGGACCTGGATGGCTGTGCTTACTGTGGCTGTACATCTGGATGAACATATTTGGCTTCTCAGCCAAGCAAACAGCCCAAAGAGAATACTGCACTAATTAATTTTTTCTGCTTCCAGTGTGAATCTAAGTAATTCGGAAGCAGCTCAGATACTTGCACACAATGTTACGTTAGTACTGTGCAGACATCGAATCTATGGTTTTTTCCTGCACTCCTTCTTCTGATTGGAAAAATAGTGCTGTTAGCACCAGCAAAACTACTTTGTTGTTCTCCTTTAAACTGTTGTTTACTATGATATTGCCAGAAAAAAAAAATCCCAAACAACAACAGCAATAATCCTTACAACTGCTGAACTAATAATACACTAAGACAATCTTCTAAGCCGTTTAATGCTTGTCATATGGCTCCCTGGTGTATACGCCAGACTATATCTCAGATGGACCTTCTCTGCTTTACAGCTAAAAAAATCACCACCACAAAAATCTGTGTAATGAAAACTGGACAAGATAATTTCTTGTTTGTGTGGTTAGTACCACCAGTTTGAGCCTTGACAAAAGAGCTGGTACCCTTCATAAACCATCATTTTAAAATCTCATTTTAAATTACTAGTAGATCATTTCAGAAAGAACCCCTAAGAATTCCAGTAAATCATGTCATAAAAGACACATCTTCTTGCAAATACCTATTCCTGAATCTTTTAAAGTATTATTACTTGAAAAGTTTACTGTCCCCAAGTATATTTCATAAAGTTGATTTCTGAGTGATTCATTGCATCCAACATTTTTGAAAATGGTCCAGCTTAATTGAATGAGATGACATCTATGTTGGTAGAAATAAAGGATGTAAAGTCGAAATAAAAGCTGTACTGGAAGGAATCACCTAAAGAATTATTAAGTGTTTTATATTTCATTTAAATCTGGTTTTTTGAAAGTGGCATTTTCATATTATTTCTTTAATTTACGCCATAAAAAAGGGAATGTGTATATTGCCTGTCTACAATGAGGACAACAGAATATTTAATAAGTCCTTTGTAGGCTAAAGAGGTATATGCCTACTGAGATTATGCTGTGTACAGATTTCACAGTTACTACAAGACTATTAGCACACTTGAAGGAGACAGTAGCTTTTGGAATACCAAGCCAATTTCTGCCAAAAATACTGTCTTCTTAGGATCAGAAAAAACACTCTTGCTGTTGTGTTCCTTCTTTCAGCCATAGACTGCACATGCCCAACAAAGAGTTAAAGCTGAGAACAAATACATTTAACTGAGTTAGCTTATTACATTGTCTTGACTATGTTGATACTCCTGGGTGTAAACAGAAAATAAGGTATCCAAGTTGTTTGGAAAATTTATATTTCCTTATCAAAAACTATCTTGTGCTAGTTTTCATAGGCATTGTTATCGAGTGTTCACTGTGTGGATTGCTCTATGCTCCTTACTTGAGGGAGAGGAATCTTTGTCAGAATTAGGACGTCATGAGCAGGTCCTGTACATTACAAACCATCACATGGAAGGTCATTAGGAACTGGCTGAACCCTTCACAGAGGCTGACAATTCTTTTTTTCTCTCCTTGTATATTCTGCCAGTACCTGGGTTTTTTTATGTATGCGAAACTTGTGTCATTAGTACTGCCAAACTACGTACATTTCTAGTGTTCATGCTCCTGTCTGCCCTACTAGTGCCAATTTTATGGAAAATGGGTCACAGTCTGTACTAATTGACACTGGCTTTAAAAAAAAAAAAATTGCACCGGAAAAGTTTAAATACTCTCATAGAATATTTACCTAAACTATGCATGCAAATGTAGGCAGAGTAGAGTTAAAAGTTATTTGAATCCTAAATGATTTCTGAAAAGATCGGGACAGTTAAGTATGGAGCAATTTTAGTTTTATCTTTTGGTCCTTTAATAATTCTTTTTCCATAGTTATGATTGGAATTTGTAATGGCAGGGGAGATTCAACTGACAGATAACGTTTCACAGGTTTTACAGCTCTCCTAGAACAGAGTTGCAATTATTGGAGTTTATTCAGTGCCACAATGTTGAATTCATGGGATATTTTACTCCTGATGTCAGTAGGGCCTGGATTCTTGCCCTTATGCTGTGGCTGCCCAAGATGGAATTCTATCCACTCTGCAGTAAAAGACAAACTTGCTGGTATCTTCAGTCAGAACAGAATTTCACACTTCAGGAATGACTCAAAATTTCCACTTTGGTAGAAGATCTGCTTTAAGACTCACCTCCCAGCTCCTTTCCCACTGCAGCAGTGCACATTTGCCCCTGCACCACTGAAGCAGAAGAAATGAGAATGAGAATGTTGAAAAAAATTGTGTTAACAGTACCTGAAAAAAATAATTCTGTGAGTATTTTAATGTGTGTCATTTTAGCAAGCCACCTTATCCTAGATTCCAGAGAGAACTCTGTCTACACAACTTCTTTGTGGTTGCAAAGCACAATGTAGATTTGATCAGATTGGGAGCAGTAAACAGAGCTCATCAACTTGGCTTGAGCTGGCTTTGCTGCCAAAAGCAGTGCTACACAGTTCCACAGCCTTCATGTGTGTAATAAGTAGCTTATACACAGAGGGAAAAGATGCCGTGTTCTTTTCATGATACATGGAGAAGAAAGAGAAGTTGAAATTTTGGGTAAGAAGATGGTGTTTGTTGAGTTTTGTTATTTACTACGCTCCTTGGATATCACGGAGAACATAACCAAAGGTCAGAGAACTGTGGTCAAAATTACTGAGAATATAAAACATAAAAACACATTTTAGAAGTGGTTTGATAGCCTAGTTTCCTTAGGCACATGTGACTGCTGTCAGCCATTGCCCTCTATCATTTGAAGTCAGTGACCAATTTCAGCCATATGTGCTAGAGGATAGTTATTTTAAAGACAATTAATGTCTTACAAGGTTTGTTAAGAAGCCCTACAGTTAGCTAGAAGAGAAAGGAAAATAATTCTTTATCAGAGGGAAAGGTTCTCAGCTCCGCTACTGTCCTTTCTCCAGGCTGGCTCCAGTTCATGCTGCCTTTTGTCTGAGGCAGGTGCCACAGAAGAGGAAGACCTGAGATCACTGCAGTGGGGAAGGAGATTTCAGGACCAAAAGACATAAATCTTTACCAAACCAGACTCTATTAGTTGTGCAGCTCAGCCAAACATGCTGTTTCCTCATTAACAGCTTTTCACAGTAGTTTTGTAGCATGAGTGTAGCAGAAAGCCCACTAGCTCAGGATTCTCTGGCAAGGCAAATAAACTGATTTTCATTGTGAGATAAAAATAAAACCATTTAAAAAGAAGTAAAGAAGTAACTTCCTAAACAGCTTGAAGGAAACAGGAGAAAAGACCTCCCTTTTTTTCTGCTTTCCTCTTTGCCGGATACAGGGCTTACAATACCCCGGAGCGTAACACCTACAAATTAAATGGGTGGAATCTGATAACGCATTTTGAATTACCACCTTTATCAGCACTTCTGTAAAACAAACAAATTAAAAAGCCTAAAGCTGGGCTTGCACGGGGAAAACCTAGGTGTTCATAGGACTGAATTCACCACACTTCTCTCTGCACTGTTTCTCTTTTCTTCATTCTGACTTTTGAATCTGCCCTGATGCCCTCATCTGACACAGCAACTACATCAGGGAGAGAGAAAACAGGATAGGCTTTCACTTTTGTCTGGCAGCACAAGCTTGCATTCTGTGCTTTGGAGGTTTTCAGAGGCTCTTTATTCCATGTAATGTTCCTGGAGTGGAGAAGCGTATCTTTTGTTCTTCCTTATAAAGGGATATTTTTATACACAAAGATATACAGTACAGTGAATTACAAGAGTTTTTATGTATTGGATTGTGAGGCTTTAGCACAGAAATTTCTGATGATTCTTTAATTCTGCCTTACCCAAAGCATTTAACTTCAAAACCTTTAAAGCATAGATGAATCAAAGCCTCAGAAACCATCCAACACATCAACTAATTGTAGTGACATCAAAACCAAAATGAGACTCTTAATTTAAACAGGTTTCACTCCTAGCATGCTAAACACGCACCCTGCATATATGTGCTAAGCTGCATTATCTCAGTATACATATGTATGGCTTTTTATATATTTGCAAGTAGTTAAAATGAGAGAGGACAGATGTACGTCTTCCCTGCCAACAGAAATATTTCTTTTATGTTTAAGTATATATTTTGTTGTTTTAAATGTAGCTTCCACATTTTTGCTCTGTATGTCCAAAGTGATGAAGCCTGTATAGGTCTTCTGATTCCTTTAATATCGTTTCCATATTAGATAGCCAGATGGTGGAGAGCGATAATACTCTGTACTAATCACTTAGGAAGTCTACAGAGTGGTGCTTTGAGATTTAGACCCTCAGCCACTGCCATCGCTCCTTTGATGGAAAGCCGCAGATACTAGTCCAACCAATTGAATGTTTTTAAATATATCAACACTGAACAAATTATCTAAACAGGAAAAAGACTGACAAATACCATTCAGTGCTAATGAAGAGAGGGTTTTGTCCAAAGGAAATAATTGCGTTCACAAGGATCAGAGACAACATGACATTATGCAATAGTATGTATACACATCTAAAAAAATATTTTTGCTTTTTTTAGAGCCATCACAAATAGAAGAGACTTGCATTGCTAAGTTACTTCCCCCCCCAAAAAAGAAAAAAGCCTAGGAGCAGAATCATTATCTCAATGAGTTCCTCAGTGTTTGATTTTTAATTCCTCACTGATCTTCTGCCAATTGTAGAGTTTTTTAATTCCAGCAGATCAATTAGCACAAACATTTTTTCCTACAGTAATATTCATTTATTTACAGGAATAATTTTTGCTTATGTTTCCACCTTGAAAATACTTGGTTTCTTTTCTGAATGATGCATTGTTAGTCTGTGGGCGCATTTTACAGGAATGAAATGTCAGATGTGCCCATTCCTAATGCCATAGACTTTTTCATATGCTTACTGAGATTTCTACATTAAAAAGGGAAAATATTTCTCTGTGAATTTTAAATTATTGTTAAGCCTTTCATAAAAACCCACACTGCAGGCTCTACTCCAGGCTGGCAACCAGAGTCTCTGGAAAAAAGAGACTGAGGCAGCACTGATCAGCACTCAAATATGATAAGCAAGCAGACTAAACATGTGAACAAGTCCTGTGCTGAGTGCTTTGTTTTGGTAGCACCAATTGTCATTTCAGTAGAAGAACAAACAACCCACTTCAGGCTATCTGGTTTATTAATTGTAGAACACTTTAAACAGTAAAAAGGAAACAAAAAATAATGTTAAGCTAAAAGGTTTGTAAGATACTTCTCAGAACTGGGCTGCTCTGGTAACAATTTTCAAACAGCAGCAATGTTTTACTCCAACCCCAGAGTAAAATAAGCATCTTCATTGTCCTGATATTTGTACAACATTGTATTAATGTTGCAAAGATGGTGGACTTCATAGAAGTTCCCTCCCACCTATCCAGCATTATTTTTCAGTGCTACTGAACAAATATTTTCTCAGCATTTCTGAAAATCAGTCTGTTGAATACCTGAGAACAGAAATTGTCATTATTTAAAAGATATTTATATTTCTTCTTAATTCAGTGTGTATTTTTCCTGTTATTATGCTTAGTAAAAGAATATATTAATGTTTTGGATGACACTATTAAACTGTTAATGCCACATCCATCAAACAGGACGGGGTGCCAAGACAGACGCTCCGTGAGCTTCTATTATTTTATTTGCCTCATAAACTAACTAGAGACATTAGAGATAACACAAGCTCATGCTGCAGACAAAAAAACCCAAGACCCCTTGACCACTGAACACTCTTAGAAGTTTCTCAGCCAATAGCAGTTGCTCTAGAGGTTATAGACAGCTGTTTCAACCAGTCTTCTATATTGCATGTGCATTTGTTAAAACAATACCTGCTTGTTTTATACCTTATATAACGATGCATAATATTCCATTATTAAGCTTAACTTTATCTTCTCTTGCTAAGCGTATTTTTTGCAACTTCTAAAAGTTCTCTCAGCTAGGCCTAAGACCATGGCTCTTTGTTCTCGTGTCCTTGTTCTAATGTATAATTGTGTCTTCTTTAGTATTTTCTCAGGCGAAGCTGTTTCCTAAAATCTTTCCACTTTATCCTTAAAGCCTGCTTTTATTTCTCATCCTTAGAAATCCCTTTACCTTTTTCTATATTTCCTACAGTTAATTTTATTTAGATTTTTCTCTCCTATTCTAAATCGCCTACTCTGTATTACAGTATGTATCACTGTAGATTCATTAGTTACATTACCATGCAATGTGGTATTTCACAATGCTGCCCAGTCAGCCTGAAGCCAGAAAGCTTGATTTTAACCTTGAATGACTTCATGGAGTTATTCTTCATACACACTAATACATTAAAAAACAAACACTGGATCATAAATTGTATAAAACCAGCACTCAACACATACTACTGTTACAGCATGCAATTGTGAAATGTACATGGGAAATAAACAAAGCATTAAGGAATGTCTTTAAAATGAGGATGGAGCAGGCACACAGAGAGGAAGAACATGTAAACAAGTGGTGGAAAAGAACAGATGTGTGCTGTTTAGATACACAGGCAACTTGCCCGAGGGAAGTTTGGATTATTGAGCTAACATGGCAAAGATACATAGTCTGTTCACATTTAAATCATAAGAGGGTTTCTGCATGTTGTGTGAAGAATGTTCCCACTACTTCTCTAAAGTAGGTGGTTTCTTAGTGTATGCCAGAGTCACACATAAAGCAAATTTGCAGTTCAGTTTCCCTAGAAATTTCCTCAGAAATGCTGGTAAATGCTGCATCTAGTAAAAAATTCATCAGAGAGGCAAGTTACAGAAGCCTCTCCATGACTGCTGCACAAAGTCAACCAAAAAAATGCTTCAATAAGGGTAATAACTTCAACAGGCACTAATGGTTTTGATTCCACAGATACAGCATCCCTGTACTAAACCTTCACATTTTTCAAAGAGTAGAGAATACAGTTCAGTTCTGTCATTACTGCATGCAGGTGGTCCTAGAAATACTTTTTGATTCTGAGGCCAGCTTCCCATGACACTTGTGCACCATAAAAACACCCCAAATGTTGGAGTGGGAAGGGAAGAAGAAAGAGGTAATAACACCAAACACTGATGAAATAGTCCAGAGATACATAGACCACAAATCTCGTTTTGACTTAACTTTTCCTGTCTTCACTGTAGTTACAATCCCGGTAAAAAAGTAAGCTGTACCAAAAAAAACCTTAGAATTTTATCCACATTAGAAGAGAAGAAATACATCTCTTTTGGTTCAGTTTAAAGTCTGTTAATGAAAAATGGTACATACAGCTCAGCAAGCCACCAGAGTACCTAGGGAAGGAGAGAATCTATTCTATAGAAAAAGCAGCAATTTTTTCATAGTGAAATTAGTGTTACAGCTAAAGACTACAGCAATAGTCAGTAGTTTGCTGCCACAAAAATTAGTTGTCCATGCGACTCAGGCTTATGCCATTTTACCAGTGTCAGAATCTCCCCGACGCTTGTCCTTGCCACATTTTATCACTTTGCTGAAGCTTCAGCAGAATAGGGACTGAATACAGGGTCTTGCAGCAGTCAGATAGGAAAAGGAAGAGAAGGAGGAGGTTACAGGTGAGAGAGGTGACGTCAAGTGAGGTGCAAGTTTTAAAAGGAAAAGGGGTGCCCCCACTGGGCCCTGAAGGAATGGACAGACATAGACAGACTTTCCCAGCAACCCCAGGCATAGTGTTTTCTCTTCTTAAAGAAGGAGAACTTGGGCAATTTGTAATGTAAGTGTTTGTGAGGTATGCAGAGCTGTTTGTGTGCATATTCACATGCCGTAAGCAGACATTTAGGAAGGCATTTGGCTACTCTTTTCTCTCTGCATGGTTGCCCCACTGTCCTTTCCACAGCACCCTATTACGCCTTGCTAGATCTTGCACTTTGCACCCCACTTCTTGGCTCTGGCCCTTCCTACCGAACAAGAGAAGACAAGCCAGTGCTGCCATCCTTCTGAAGGGCCTGCGGGCACGTTTTTGCATTGGTGAGGACAGCTGCCCGTGGGAGCTATGCACAGACACACTGCGGACTGATGGGGTGGAAGGGGGAGGAGAGGGGCTGCCACACCCTTAGGCACAGGAGACCAGAAGAAGTTTGAAAATCCTGGAAAAGGACTCTTCCAGTTTTTCAGAACTTGCCACAGTAACTCACCCACTGGCTCACCACAGAAAAGTGAAGGAACAGAGACAATACAGTGGTGATGGGTAGCAAAAAGAGCAAACAAATGGTGAGATTAAAGGAATTCAGTGCATCCTTTAAATTGCTTCTCCTTTTGAATTAGTCACAACTATTTTTGAACAGAGCCATGCTTGGCAGAAGACTATCAGTAGACCTTAAAAAACCGGGTGATAGAAGCCTTCAGGAGCAGGGAGTCTAAGGCTGTCAGGCTTCCTGTAGGATAGAGGCTCACAGATTTTATTTGAGAGAGGAAGAATAAGTAAGACTGCTAGGCTGGAAGCCAAGCCACTAGAAAAGAGTTGTGGAGTAAAGGGGAATCCAGGCAAAGTCCCTGAACACCACCGCCTCCTGACAGATTTGTGAGAGGCTGCTGTTGTGCAAAGGAATGGCTGAATGCGCCGAGTGATACTTAACCTCCCTTTCCAAGGATGTGAAAAGCTGGCTATAAAGTATAAAAGCAATATGCTGTATAAAACTCACCTGTGAAGGAAGCCTAACACTATTTATACCCATATTTTTATACCTTTACTAAATAAGGTTGACAGTTCGTGAGATTACAGACCCATGCTTGTCATGGGTTAAACTGCACAGGGTTTGTAAACAGTGCGTAAATATGCTATATGATACAGCAGAACGTCACTAATCCGCGGTAATGCAGGGAAGCCCCAGTGCAGATTAGTGGGGTTTGTGGATTACGGACTGGAAGGGCATTTGAGGGGAAGTCAGCCGTGTCCCAGGGCAAACTCCTCGCTCCACTCAGTAGCGCAGTGGAACGTTTGTCCCTGGAAGGAGCTGCCAGGGGCACCTCCGCTCTGCTCGGCTCCAAAGGACATCGTGAGCAATGCTGATGCTGCTGTTGCTTCTTTTTCAAAAGCTGTAGTAGGCACGCTCCAAACAGGGAATTGCACTCTTGGTCTCCCTTGGATCAGTTTAAACGCTTAGTACACACCTGCTGTGCAGACACAGCAAATCAAATTAAAGTGAAATTATTTGGTGCATATGGATTTTGCAAGGAATTCTAACCTGCTCTGGGCACAGCTTGCATGGACAGATGTTATTCTGTACGTACAAGTCAGACTCTGAATGCAAAAGTTAGTTTCTGAGAGTTTCTAGGCTAAACAGTAGTGATGTCAACAAATACATTGTTTCTGATTTTATATATATAATGGCTGTTTCACTTATCCAAAAGACAATATCACTCCCTAATTCAAATAATGTAGAATTGCATACAGTAAAATAATTTTCCTTGCTAACAATACAGCCAGTCACATACATTTTTAACTGTGAAAGGTGCTTTTACTTGTATAAAACTGAAATACTGCTAATTGTCATATGGGTAATAGTCAAAGTTAGTGTCATGATAAAATATCAATACAGCAATCATGCTGATTAAATATTTTATTAATTTACGCAGTAATAAAAAACTGAAATTGGATATTTGGGCCCAATATTGATATTCATTGTAATTTCTTCCTATCAAGAAACAAAATGAATAATCCATATTGAAAAAAGAACAGTGTAAAGCATTTGGCCTTGTGTCAGGCAAATTTTACATTATCTGAAAATCAGGGTATTCATTATTTTTAATATAAGACATCACAGAAGTCTTGGCAATGTCATGGCTATACATATGGCTATACATACATGCTTTTGTAATGCTAAAAAGTTTCCTGGGGCAAAGACTTGAGATAGATGATTTTAAAGATATCAGCTCTTTGTGAAGCACATTTTCCCCTCAGCAGTCTATAGGCTCAGACAATAAGTTTGTGCATTTTAAGTTTATTGACCTTTGTGGATACAGTACTTGAAAACTGCTAACAGATTTCTTTGAAAATCAATGCCAGTTGTGAAGCTGTTTGTTATCTATCCAATGTTTTTTCTTTAGTGTGATTAATAGAAAAGAAAATTACATCAGTGAAATTGAAAAGTCAAATTGATTAAAAAGGAAACATTCATTCCATTCTCCTTGGGAAATGCATAATTAAAAAGAGATGGATGTTTTATCTGGATCTGCATATCTGAACTACATATATCATAATGTAGTTCACCACAGACCAAGAAAGTTTCTAATAGTCAGTCCTGAGGAAAGGTTGTGTGGAATTCTATGCCCATATTGTAGTAGGAAAAAAAATCAAGCTAATTTGCATCTCCATCTTATTTTGGTCTAAGCTCGTAAAAGTAAACCAGTTGATTCATGCTGCTGGCCATATTTCAGTGTAAAGCATACAGGATAAAATAGAGGCCCCTTTGCTGTCAAGAGAGGTTGATTTATAGTGATAGAGTGAAGCCAGGATTTGACCTTGGTTTCTTTTGTCACCATTAAGAGTCTTACACGAAATACTGAGAATTAGAAACATCAACATAAGTACCATTTTTCTTCAAAACACGTTTTTACGACACATTTTCTGACAGCAGCACATAAAGCCGTTTCTCATGCTGTTTGCTGTAAAGGTAGCTAAGCCTAACTGGCTGCATGGGAAATCTCTTGAGGGCAAAACTAGTTTCCAGTTCTGCAAACAGACATAAATATGAACCAGGTACCAAACTGTCTGCAGGACCAATCAATATAAATGTTAAAACTCAGTATAGGGTAACTTGTCCATAGACAGGTTCCCCAAATCAACTGGTTGTAATATAGATGGGGCCCCACAAGCTATTCAAAGAAAACATTGCAAAAGCTGCTTGCCATTTAATGATTGCATTAACACCATTATCTACTATCTAATCAATGCTGTGATTGACAACTTTGCAAATCACATTAGCTTTCAGTCTGCCTATGAGTATAGCATGGCTAAGAATGGAAAATTTGTGGGCACTAATTGGTGGAAAATGAAAAACATTCAAAGGTATGAAACAGAAAATCACTGATGTTGCAGATTAGTTGTAACAACTATACCCCAAGATATACAAAAATCACTCCTGTGGTTTTATTCACATCTTGCATCGCATCACTCCAGTGTTGCTTGCATACAGTGAGGGGAAGTTCCCACCCAATGACATCATAGTTTGTCTTTGGCTACAGCCAGCTACATATTTTTAAAGAGGTCCTGTTTGTTCCATAACTGAACTCTTCACCTTTTGATTATANGGGCGGTTAAAAGGAAAAAGCCTGCTAGTAAATTTACTTGAACTTGGCATTCACAGTCTCAGACTTGGGTGGGCTGCATTCCCTCCTCCGGTTACACCCTACCTGAAATCCTTGTATGTTAAATCACTTGAGTAGTTCAGCCTTAATGATTGGGTCATACCCTGGGAAGCAAGTTCAGAGACACTGGAAATGTGTGGTTACAAAAACACACATAATTGTAGAAAAATACGTGGATAAACTGAGAGGGGAACACTGACACTGTGGAAAGAAAAAAACCCCACAGTTATTTGGAAGAAAAAAAATTATCTCTTAGTTGTGATGAAGTGTCACTAAATACACACTATGTGCTACCCTTCCAGTGACACACTTTTATGAAGAAAAATGCCTCCCCCCTCCCTGCTAATCAGGAAACTTTTAAGAATTTTTACATATTAACACCAACCTTAATATTCCTATCTTCTCCAGCTGCTACAAATGCATTACCTATTAAATACATGTATCAGAAAAAGATATTTCTGTAAATATCTGGATCTTCATAGCAATGGAGTGAACTATTGATATGCATGAACTCTTTCTATGAGAAGTTTTGTGTCACAATCAAAGTGGATTTATTATGACATTTACAGACACACAAGTTTTGTGTTTTCCATAGTAGCAATCTCAAAGATGGGGTCAGCAGGCAATTTTCTAATGGTCTGAAGATAATTTATAGGATGCATAGTTCTGCTTTCTTGCTTCCAGAGACTTGGAGGAGTAGCCAGGAAAAGAAAAGTCAGGAATCTCATTTAAGCAGTTGGAATGGGACAGATGTAAGTATCTTAACTGCCTCCTGTATGCACTGTCCTCATAGAGAAAGTGAAGGCCAGAACCACAGCTGGAACACTTAAGAAAGACTAAATGTTTTCTTAACACTACTTTTCCATTGGAGCAGTTTCTGTGGTTGGCCCTGTTTGTTCCACAAATGAAACCGGAGGTGATCCATGCCACCAGTACTCTGACCTGGGAAAGCTTGCTTTAGAAGATCCTCAACACATATCCCAAAGAAGAGAAGCAGAGTGGATGATTTTTTTATTTTGAAAAAGCTATAGCTTTCAGGAAACAGACAAGTGGTTGGATATGATATCAAACTTGTGGGTTTTCCCGTTTGCTAGAATTGTGAGAAGAAATGTATAAGTACCATTGCTACTTGGGGATTTTTGGTGGTTGTTTTTTTTTTTTGNAATTTGTGCCTATGTTGTGAATTCCTATCTTTTTTGCCATTGGAAAGTTTCAAAACTTGGCAGCAAAATAGTCACTGAGTGGTAAAAACTTTAAGTTTTTGGAAAGTAAAGAAATATTCTGTTCAAAACTCTTGCAGAAATTTGACTTTATTCCTTTACAAGTATTCTGATCCATATTCTGATTTGTCTTTATTGAAGTAGTAATGCCAAGGCTCCCACTCAGTCATGGGGTTAACATGGTACTCACCTAATTAACCAATGTCCTCTTCTCTTGTTGTGTGGTCTGTCACACTGCAATTTGCACTGTCCAAAGCATTCTTAGTGACTGGCTTGGCTTCCTACCACAGGACACTGTGATACAAGAACTTATTCAAATAATGCTGGTGAGTCTGTTTCTACAAGGTGTTTAGTGATTTATACGGAGTTACAATCAGCCTCATTCTTCGATCTTTGCTAAGTGGCAAGGTTTCCCACAGCTTGATCTCAGGCTCTTTAGCTGGATGATTCTAGGAATACGTACAGTTGACATTACAATAATGATGTAAATATTCATGTTACCATTGAGGATAATGGGACCAGGGTGGGACCATAACCAATTTGGCACAGCTGTCATGAGACTCCAATATAAATAAAAAACATCCCTCTCAGCCTACATTTTCCCTATTCTATTTATCAGCCCCATGAAAATGCATTTAAAATGTGATAATTATCTACAGCTTTTTTCAGCTAAGTGAGAGCCCTCTCTCACATAATTTGATGAAGACACAAGCTCTCTCCAACTGGAGTCCAGAAGCTTTCATCACCGCTTAGTAAATTAGAATCAGAAACATTTTAGACATCTTAACAAAGATTGTATATGAATTGAGAATTATCAGCTTTGCAATTGAAATCTCAGATACAGAAAAATCATGTTTTTACTAAGTTATAAAAGACACACATCCTTTGCTTCACTTAAGATGCCTATGGAGTCTCCGTTGGTTGGTATGGTGCAGCTATGAAATAAGTAACTTATTTTCTTTCTTAATGGCTTTCATCCTCTACTTTATTACCACACAGTCCTGTTTCAACTGCATTTCTTTAGGCATAACTGATTTTGAGCCCTAGCTGGCCTGCCAGGTTGGATCTTTCCATCTGTTATGGATGTTTGCTCTACAAACAAAATCTAGGTCTTCAGCAACACTTGCCACTTACTCATGCCAATATTTGTTATCCGCTTCACTACCCAGTCGGTAGCAATGCCAAGCAGCAACATCAAGGGAACACAGGCTTTTCACATCAGCAGTCACTTTGAACTACTAGTTGTTTTTTGCTGTTCAGGGGAATTTACGTTGTGGCTTTGATTTTGACACTTAACAATACTACGGAATCAAACCAATGGGCAACCTAAAGACAAAAGAAAAGTATAACCGATGGGTATTAATTTCACAATCAACACAGTATATTTCTTATGCGATTCTCTCCTCCCTATCCCCTCTTCCCCCAGCGTCGCCCACCCCTTCTCTTTAGCTGAATGAAAAGTTTAAATTAATTGTGTTTATCTTACATCACATACTGCTTATCTTCTAGATTTTTTGCTATTTTATGGTTTTTCTTTGACACTCCAAACTCTACAACTTTTATTGCTGTAAAAGGTGCAAAGGCCCTTAAGGTGTGCCTTTTCTTCCAGAGATATAACCAGGCTTCTCTTCTTAATGGTATGGTCCAACAATGCACATCTACAGAGACATGTCCTAACTTGAGGCCAACCCTTAAGCCAGTATAGCAGTAACCAAGAAGAATCTTAGCAATTCACAAGATGCAGTCATAGGAATGAGTCCTTTAACCAGTAGTGTCTGCAAGATCAGAATCTTACTAATTCCAACCCCCCACAATTACATTTCTCAGCTTATAATCACCATATCAGAGCTGTCAGAGTGGGATTGCTGCATTTATCCTCCCTGTCAGCACCACAGCTGGGGTGTGAGAAAACTCATGCCTTCACACTGCACCAGTATAACTTATCTCATGTTTTGGGCTGCATCTGATGCGTCAAATTCTGGGGCCAGAGAGAATCTGCTGCACTGTTCCACTGCCAGAAGCACAAAGCAGAATCACACATTAAAAAGTACCCAATTGGAAGGGGCATTCCTTGACCAGCAATCAAATGTAGTGGCAGCGTCCACTCCTGTGATGCCAAAGGGTACCTTTCACATCATTCATGTCCATAAATTGTGTAACCTTGAGCTCCAGACGCTGCTTACAAATTATATTACTGGGACAACAGGTTGAAAATATTGTCCATGATAAATGTCCTCATCAATTATGCAGTTTTATCACAGTAAAATTGCAGGTACAATGATCTTCTTTTCCTACTGTGCATTTTTATGCTGTTGCACATTTTCTGTTAATTATGGATGATACTTTTAGCCACTAATCCAATGCCTTGGAACCTTGCTGAATGCCAGTAGACTTGCCAGCAAACTAACCTCTGGGCAAAAAAGAAAATACATTTCTTTCCAGAAAGCAGCCTCCTAGAAGCTTGTTCCCATCTACAAGAAAACTTTAAGGAAGAAAAAGAGACATTTTTTCAGGACCCATTTCCAGACCACTCAGGAATTTACTCATTAAAAACCACAATGATGTTGCTGAGTAACTGAAGTTAGTCACTAAATATAACTAACTAAATGTAACTAAAGCAGTTGTGTTATTTTACCAGGAATAGATTAGGCAGTTTTCTTGTGTTTACATCAGCCATTTCTGGGATCTTTTTTTCATTCATTTTTTCTTCAAAATCTCTAAAAAGGACACATCATTACATACAAGAAGGCAGCATGAGTATTTTTCCTTCTGTCTTGTTTTTTGTTAACATCAGAGAGTTTATAATTAGAAATGGATATTTTTTTCTTATTGTCTTCTGTAACAGACACTGCTCATGGCTGTGCCACCAGATTAATGTGGAGACTACAGGATGAACATTATAAAAGTGTCATTTAGGTAAAGCCAAGAAGCAAAGTGGTGCAAGAGTTGTGCAAACAGCCATTTTGACTACAGATTTATAGTCCATAGACAGCAGCTCCTACACTGCAGCCTTTCTATCTCTTAAACAGTGCGTAGGTTGTATAAGCACTTTAAAGAAATTTTGCATATTCAGTGCAACAACAGATTGTTAACAGTTCTTATCACTGTGGCACCTACACAAAATTTAGCTATCAACTCAGAGAAGTGGAAAGGGGATCGACAAAAATATTTGAAACTACATTAATGGCTTTTCTCTAGTGCTAGTACAGCAGCATACATGTCCCAAAAATGTTGTTTTTTCCACCTGAATATGAGGAAAACCTTCTTTACTGTGAGGGTGGCTGTGGAATTTCCCTCAATGGATATTCAAGAAATATCCCGTGCAAAGTGTTCTAGGATGACCTTGCTTACCAGAGAGGTTGGATCAGATGACCCACTGTGGTCCCTTCGAACCTCACCCAGTATGTGAAAATCAGAGGACTATGAAAATCACCATCTGACATGCTGCATACAGAATGACACAGATTTTATTTGGTCACCCAGATGTTTCATTACTCTGCTTAAGAAATTGTCTACATCCTTCTCCTCTTTAGGACCTTTTTGTCCCACAGGAAGAGTTCAGGAAAAGCACACACCAAAAACTGTATTACATTTTATGTTGTTTAAAGAAAAGCAACACAGATTTTTAATTTAATGAAACTGCCAGGCTATTTACTTTTCCAAAACTGTTGATCAGAGAAGCAAAGCTTGTCATAAGGCAGAAGATTTCTCCAGAAACAAATGGCCTAAAACCAGTGCGAGAAGAAACATGAGTGTAAATAAAGCTCTGGGAGGTACCTCTAACTGTGATTCTGAGCAGAGGTGTCCAAGCCTTGCTGAGGAAAGACGAAAAAACCAGTTCCTTTGAAGTCTTCCTGAATTTTCTAATCTAGAGAAAGTTCACTGCAGGCATTTCCACTGGTTTTAGCAGCACTGGAAACCTTAATGAAGACAAGATTGTTGCAGGGGCAGTTGGTTTTAGTACTGTGTCAATTACATTTGCTCAGGCCAATAGTATTAAATACTGGCAGCCACACAAGTACTGGCAATGACAGACAGCAGCTGGGATGGTGCAAGCTTAGGAAGCCTCTGAAAGCAGCAGAGACCCAGTGTCTCCTGTTGCACCCCTAAGTTAAGTCTTTTACAGAGGTAGTTACTGTATTTAGGCATGCATGGGAAGCTGCTGTATTATTTTCTGGAGAAACTGGCACTTATACTACTATCGTTCTTCATGCTTAGTGATATTAGAGCATCTGAGGAATGAACCAGGAAAGATCAGACACAGAGTTTTGCCTGCAGGAAACATCTAGAGTTAAAACCCTAACCCAGTAGTGCTGTGGTAATTGTAGCATCTGCTGTATCAAATTAAAAAATGCAGTGACTGGTTTTCCTGAAAAAGAAAAATGACACTCCATCTTCTCTTTGAGAGAGTCAAAGCCTTTTTTAATGCTGTTTTTGAATTTAGAGCAAGAGATACTAAAAATAATTCATCAGCTTTATTTAAATTATGCGATGTAATACATAAAACATGAAGATTACAACATCAAGCAATATAGCTGGAACAAACTAAAACTGCTTGTGCATATGCATTATAATTCCTTCTTTAATTACTGGTCCCTAACCTCTTTCAGTGCATGCAGAATGAACAATGTGGAATTAAGCACAGATACCTAATAGTGCCTGCTCTCTATTCATTGACGACTCATTGCTTCTCTGTGCTTACATTAATTTCTTTCAAGAGCACTCCTATGAGCTGCATGGTTGCTTTTACTTCTGAAGCAGTAAGATTAAAGAAGAAATACTAATCGGTGTCAAATAGGACTTGATTTGTTGATGTTGCACATTATGAAATACATAGAATATTTATGGTGCATTGCCTGTTGACTTAATTTCCACTAGTAAGCTACCCTAAATGAAACCCCAGTATCTTAAGATTGTCATTGTGAAAACACATCCCCCAACCTCTTCACAAAAAATCAGATTAAAGCTTTGTGTTACATGGCATCACACAGAGATTTTTGAGAAAGAAAACTTGGTATCTTCCAATTTCTTCAGAATTCTGTTAAGAACAGTCAGCAATCTCAGTCATAATCCTGTTCCCTGCCTTCTAATTTTCCTAGAAATTACACAGGGATTACATATAAATTGCTTCATCATACATACAGCTCTGCTCCACAGTAGAAAAATCTGTTCTGTGCACTACAAAAAAAGGCATGGCCTGGTATGCATGAAGGTTAGGTGAGAAGTCTGTAGTTAACTTTAGGTTATAATGCACAAAAGGGATGAACTTGTACAAGCAACATGTATTATGTGCTGGATTTTGCAAAATCAGTATGACTGTACACAGTGTAAATAAATTTCTGTTTCCACAGCAATCCCAGGGCCTGCAGCCTGTGCAGCACAGCAGTTGCCATGAGATTTTTTATATCCAGGCCTTTTAGCAGTCAGCAACCACATACACATCCAAACACCTTAGGCAAGTGAAAGTCAACCCCCAATAGAAAATTCAGGTTGTAAGAAGGCCTCTCACTTAACCTCCTGCTCAACAGCACGGCCAGCTGCGTGGTCAGTCCAGGTTGCTCAGGAGCGTCTGCTCAGGAGGGAAATCCCTGAGGAGCCTACTCCCACGGCCCAGCTGTCTGCCGCATGAGTAACTTTTTCCTTACACCCAGCCTGGCGCTCTGGTTTCACCTCACTCCCGCTGTCCCTCAGCAGGACACTGAAGCCCCTGGCTGCCTCTTCTCGGCCGGGCCGCACGAGTGCTGATCCCTTCTGCGGGCCGCGGCAGCCCCGACCCTCCAGCTCCCCGCACGGGAGGGTGGCTCCGGCCCGGCCACCTCGGGCATCCCGCCGGGCTCCCGCGGGCGTGTCCGCTCCAGCCGGAGGCGGCACCTGCCGCGGGCTGCGGAGAGCCGGGAGGGGTCCCCGCCCGCCCTCCGCGCCCGCGCAGCCCGCGGCGCCGCAGGAGCTCGCT
>VZRO01000389.1:355575-401439 GCA_013397915.1 Daphoenositta chrysoptera
GGGCCCGCAGCTCGGGGCTCCCCGGCCGGCGCCGCGCGGGCTCCCGCGGTCACTGCCGTGCCCACATCCACTGCGCCCTTGAACCGCACGCTTCTGCTCTGGGGCTGGAAAGAGCGGGGTGGTTTTCCCCGAAAACCTGTCCCGACGGCTGTCGGTGCCTTTCCCGCTCACGTTGCGTGAATGCTGCGTCAGGAGAGGCGGTTTCCTAATTTTTGTCCTCCCGGAGCACCACTCCTCTCCTTCTGATAACTTCATCTGTTTGCATCTTGGGCTGTTCCTTTCTTTCAGCTGTAAGTTAGCAACTGCAGAAAAATGAGCTAAATAAACCCCCCGCACTGAGGCTGTTTATAAAGAATTAGATAGGGGGTGAAATCGAGGAAGGCTTTATATCCCTAATTTCCCTTCTCTTCAGGATTAGGGTAAAAATAAGTGTAGAATCCTCTCAGATGGTTTGTGTCTACTGTTTCAAAATAAGTCCCCCTTTCAAGATGTGATGACCTCGCCTCTGAGCATTATGCACTGCGATCTTTAAAATAAAAGATTTTTTTATTTTTAAATTTAGGTCCAAAGTTCTTTTCCTATTATTGTTCTTTTGTAAGGCTTTGATTACAGTACTCTGAAGCCTGAATACACTCAAAAGAGCTATTAACACTGTGGTAACATTTTTTAGTGCAGCATTTTTCCACACGTAAAGATCCCACTGAGTTGAACTTAATCCCTTTTGATGTTAATAGTATTGTGCACACATGTGTATGGCTAAAAGGACCGCTGTTTGATATAAAGGGAGTTGTTTTGAGGGTTTGTCAGCTTAATGATTATGATTTCCACCTTCTGAAATAAATCACTGCCAGAGAACAAGTAATAGCCAGCTAGAGTAAACTTAGGTTAAGGTGCTTTGATATCAGTAATTAGCAAGCAGTTGATTTGGTATGTTTTTTACTTCTTGTAAAGCTATCCAAGACCCATTTTTAATTAAAATTATATAATCTATATTTATTTTAAAGCACATGTATTGACTTGCTTAGCTTTACGGCCTCCTTTTCTGTCTGCTGTCACGGGTGCTTCCAGAGCGTTAGTGAAGTGCAACAAGCACGGGTCTACAAAACTTAGCCTTTAGCAAATTCTCATAAACTTCCATGTGTCCAGTCCTGCAGAGGCTGAAATGAGAAAATGCTTCTTTAAGAGAGACTGTCTAAAGGAAAAGCTGCATCCTTTGGCATCATGTTTTGAACAGCAGAAAAACGGAGTCCCTAAGCCTGCAGAGCCAACCAGCTGTAGAGCAGAAGCAGTTTCGTGGCACTCTGGGTTACGCAGGAGTGGCCCTGGAAGGGTATTCAGCAGAAGCATTCTGCTTCAGCTGCTGCTCTCCTCCCTTAAAACAAGTTTCCATTTCTGCTGGCCATGCTGCTTTCTGTCTGCTGTTGACCTCTTGGTGGGAAGTTGAGCTGCTTTCTCTTGCTTAAATTGCAACATCCTGCTGAGTTTCATTACCTTTGGGCTTAGAAAATGACCTTCCCTTCAGTGTTTTCAGAGGTTATGGCTCTCAAAGTTTCTATCAACAGTTTGTACCTGTGGCAGATGAGCTTGCATTGTAAAAATACTGTTTAAATGGCCTAGACAAGAAAATGGCTAAGACTTTCAAAAACATACACATTCTCTCTGCACATGTGTTGATAGTGGAGAAGAGGGGGAGTTCAAACTTTCTAACATCCAAGGCTGTGTAGAATAAACTTCCAGGCTTCATTCATTTGGAAACAGACCTTTTGTTCCAGTTCTACTTTGATAATTTTCCAGTAACTGCAGTCAATTCATAAAAATTTTTAGATTCAAGGAGCAACAAAGGTAACGGTCTGAAGCTAGTTTGGCTTCTTGATTGTGGGGTTTCAAGGACAACACTGAAGAGCTCTCACTCAGAGAGAGTAACCTGAAGAATAATTGTATTACTTCTACTAGCCAATGTGATCTGAATCACAGTGAGTGTGGATATAGGCAGAATATTCATTTTCCGTGGGACCAGCTCCTTTAAAGATGAGGAATGTGGGTCATAGGTGGAGAATGGAGAAGTGTCTGGGAAGTACAGACATGTAAAGAAGGTATTGTGGGTCGTGATAGATAATTTGGACATATGCTCTCTTTAGGTGGATGTTCAAAAAACCAAACTAGGTTTATAAGCAACAATTAAAATACATGACAAGGTAATTTTTTTTTTCCTGTAGTTTGTGCTCGTGGGGTTCCTTTTTGAACTGGCATTTCCTTTTGGCATTAATCTGGGATGCATGTTTTAGTACAAAAGATTGATCTATTTAAGGATTAAAAAGGGAAGAAACAAAATAAAATGATGGTAGTATCCATCCATCTGTAACGTGGATGAGAGCTATGAAAGCATTGCTGGCAGAAAAAGATCTAAATGGCTTACATTTTTAATAGTTGTGTCTGTAATGTGTAGTACTGCTCTAATTATTGAAAGAGAAAATTTTCTACGTTTTAGTTTACTGTGTGTAAATTTCAGTAGTTTAAAAGTGATTTTACTAATATAATATATTTGCCATAAGATATTTCTAAAGCCAGGTTGAATGCTTTCCTGAGGAAGATGTACCGAGTCAAACTGTGGTTTCATACTGGAATTGGTCTTAAGTTAGGGGGGAGTGAGAAGAGGAAAGGTGGGCTGTCTTCCTCATTGCAAGCAAAATTAACCAAAGAAAAGCAGTGTTGGAAAACTGTTCATTGTGTACTCACACAATGGCTGGACACAAGAAAGAGGATGGGAGCAAGAAAAGGGGATGTGGCAGTGTGTGATTGTTGTAGCCTGGGCTGTACAAGAAGTCAAACTGCATCATAAGGGGTTATTTCTGGCCTTCTAATTTGAAAGCAAAGACTACTTTAGGCATTAAGAGTGTTAGGCTTTAAAATAAACTGCCACACTTCTATTTTTTTAAGAGACAAAATCAACGTGCAAGTTAAATAACTAGGTGTGGGGTTTCTTTCTCTTCCTATTTGCCAGGATGTTCGCATTTTTAAAATGCTTACAATTTTAGCACTGTTCAATTTCAGTTACCTGGTTTTCTAGTTTATTTGGTGGGTTAATTTTTTGGTGTAATTTGACTCTAAATTATTCCCTTACAGGCAAGGAAGATATTGTGCTGTTATCCAGTTGTCATAGTTGATTGCACTCTACAAATATTCAAGATTCCTACTGGAGTCAAAGGTAATTTGTGATTTATGTTTTTAGAGCAGAAGATTCATTGTATGAATTTGCTAAATAGGCAAAATTCTGTGTTCTGTTTCAAATTCTCAATTGTTTTGGCTGCTGATGTGATAAATTTACATTGGTTGAGTTGTCAGTTTTGTAATATTATATAGGAAAGAACATATTCATGATACAGTAAGTATTTTGACTTAAGAAGTTTGTGATGTACACTCTTATGTGAAGGTAATTTTACTGGTAACTTATTTCGTCCATAGACTTCTTCCTCCATAGACCTTGTCTTTGAGAGCTTTGTAAAGATTTACAGACTAAGTGAAGGCCATAGCAACAGAATATTGATTAATTACTATTTGGTAATCCAAAAATAGCTGTTCTGTTTGTCCAGTGAAATGAGGAAAGTATGTTCCATGTATGGTATGAGATCAT
Source organism: Daphoenositta chrysoptera (assembly GCA_013397915.1). NCBI lineage: Eukaryota > Metazoa > Chordata > Aves > Passeriformes > Daphoenositta > Daphoenositta chrysoptera. The sequence goes on from VZRO01000389.1 coordinate 359,207, forward strand.
AGACTTATGTGTGTACTGCAGGTGGGACAGCCCAGGAAGAATGCAGGCTTATTTATTGTAACAGACTTGGGGAAAAAAGGTTTGTTTCAGTAGTATCTGATGTCTTAGTGGCACTATACAAACACTGCATTACAGCAGCTCTGTGGGTTGGTGTTGTAAAGGAGAATGTTGGATGCCGACCCTTTGCTGTGCATATCACAGCTGCCTTTGATGGCATAATGTTTCATGACTGGACTAGAGTGTGGGATGCTTTGAGGGCCTGACTTCAGTGAAGTTGGCCACTCGTGTAAAAGCTGATTGGCTCTGCTGATTCTCAGAAGCAGGTACTAGTGTTTTGCTTTTGGGTTTCTTTGGTTGGATTTTTTTTCTAAAGGAGGTAAGGTACTACTGCTGCTCATCTCTGTAGTGCTTTTAATAATAGTAGCATGGCTCTTCAGAGACTTCTTGTGAAGGAGAATTGCAGGAAGATCCTCTCTTTTAAAACTGGTGACTTTTGTCAGTGTCTAGGGGGTTAACTGGGTGTTTTACTTGATATTGTATCTACCGTGATGCTGTTATCTGTCAGTGCCTTGGTTTCCCCTCCTTGTATTCTTTCTGAAGGGTGTGATAAAGCCTGTCTTTTAGCTTACCTTACTGTTACTAAGTCATGCAGCCTGTGTGCTCTATAAGGTCATTGTTAGAAGATCTTGCCATTGAATAGTAAAATAGGGTTAGCTAAGGACAGTTTAAAGAGAACTGTGAATTGCCGTGGTCCACTAGGCTTGAATCTTCCCTTTTACTTCTAACATTGTCTATGTGGTTTTCTGTTTGCAAAGCAGTAGTTCTGGAGAACTGTTTTGTAGGAAAAGACGTTCAGTAACCAGAAAATAAAAATAGCTTCTGGACTCTCTCAAAGATCAGTTTAATCTTAAATTGCTTGCACTGATGACAAAGCAGAGTTTAACCAAATATTTATTGTTGAAATTACTCTCTAATTAGTACTGTTGTACAGCTAAATGTAACACCAGATTTTACTGTAATTTGCTGCTATCCCATTACTGTGGCTAGAGAAGTATAGACTATAACTGTGGTATACTTTATAGTGGCCTGGATAAGAATTTGACTACAACGTTTTAAGAACATAGAATGTTATTAAGAGTATGAAAAGCTTCAGTATGTATTTAAAATGCATGATGTGCTCTCTTACCACAATGGAAAATTAGAACAACTTTTTCTTATTTGAAATACTCAGTTATCCCGTATGCGGGATTTAAAATATATATTCTTAATTCAAGTTGTTGAATTCATACTAGGCAGACCTTTGAATTATAACTGATTCAGCATGTATCCTCCTACTTCTGAAAATCAAACCAAAATTAAAATCTGGTGATAAAAATGTGCTTGGGTTTCACATTTGTTGAAACACTTTTATTGCTTCCAGTTACTCACAAAAGCAGGGATTCATCAATCAAATGTCAGAATATACTAAGTATGTCCTGCAAACTTCTTTGAACACTTCAATTTTGGATGTGAAAGTTACAATTTCCAAATACATTGTTTTGTACTTTGTAGACATTATTTGTAAACAATCAATTTGCTGTTTCCTCAGCTGAAAGAAGCTGTTTTATCCCATTTGGCTTCTCCTTTTAAAGTTGCCCTTAAAAGTTATGTTTAAATAATACTGTAACTGCTGCTGTTTCATCATCAAGCAATTAAATAAATATGCCCTGTATATCATTGATCTTCTCTTAGAGGACTGAATCCTTTTTCTTGTATGGCTTTTTTGGATACGTTTCCTGGTAGGGTGTTTCGTTATTCGACCACGAGTCTGAAATAAACCCAGTATCTGGAGGGAAGGAGGTGGAGGGAGGGCAGATTGGGAAACCCATAACCAGAACCAAAGAATGTTGTATAATTAAAGTAATTTTTAAGACCATGTTTGGTCTAATGGCTGCCTTGTCCCCTCTCTAGACAACATTTGTGAAAGATCACAGTATATTATGGTTAGAGGCAGCTGCTTGGATCAAGGCTGTGATTGCTACATATCGATGTACTGCTCTTTACAAACCCTGGTTGGAAGTGGTTTTAGTATTAAACCTGTTTTGGACCTCTAATTATCTCATTAGTTAGTTTAAGCTGTTGGGTATTTGGCCTCACTTTCACAGTGTGCTTTCTTGACTCTGTTGTATGCTTGAGGATATATTACAGAGAACAATTAATGCTTAATGAAATTTGTGCACTTCCAGATTTATTTTTCCTTCCCCACCCCTCCCTGGCCCCTTGTATTTGCTTATATCAAGACCATTGTATTTCCAAGCATGTTGAAATATTTTCATTCTGAAGGGTAAGACACGTTTCTGAAGGCTGAAATTTCATAGTCTACAGATTTTCTACTGAATTGAATTAAAAGGTAAGGCGATACACATAGCATATTAAAACATTGCAGGTTTTTGTCACTTTGCGATTTAGTCCCAGTGACATTTCAGAAAGTAAGGATACTATTTAAGTGTCATGGCATAACTGCAGAATAATGTTGAGGCTGAATAGTTGAGGGGTTTTTTTTTGGGAAAAGTTTACACTGTTACCAGCACATTGTTCTTGTACTGTAGAAGAAATTAAACTATGTAAAAGTGAAGTTAGGAATACTGCAACGCTGTGTTGTAGGTGAGAAAATTCTTGGAGGAAAGGTGCCTTTTCCATAGAAAAGTAAGTAAAATACTTAAAAATACATCATCAGTAAAATGATCTCTGCTGCAAGAGAGTTCTATGCTTAAAAACTTAATCGAAAGCAAAAATGAAATTGTGCTACGGGACACAATAATAAATGACAGTGTTCTGACTTGGGGAGAGTGGCAGGGTGATGTTGTCAATCTAATTTTAGGAAACCACATATATAACATTGCTGCTCCCTTCATATCCCCTCATATGCCCACTGATTTTAGCAAATTTAGTAGAAAGCACATGACCCTACATTCTACTTTCATCCTTAGACCATTACAAGATCAGTAATCCAAACAGAATATTTGCAGTCCTAACTAGAGACCAGTGTTAAGTGTGAGACAGTTCCCACTGAAGGAAGAGTTTGTACACTTTTAGCCCTGATATGAAAGGATGACTCTAGAAGCTGCTTTACTTACTGTCTCTTGTGTGTTCTGGACTTCTGTTCCTTTTGTTTCAAAAAGCATAATGAAGCTTTATAAAAACACCCACACATTAGCTGAAGTATATTTTGCCTGAGCTGATTTGTTTGAAAATCTAAGAAACCCAACTCTTTATCTTGAGGTATCATGAGATCTGATATACTGTGCTAAGAATTAAGAGTTTTATTTACTGTTTACAGTTGGATTTTTAAAGGCTAGTGTGAAAAAGGCAAAATATGTTTCTAGTATATTGGGAGCAAATTTACTTTGACCATTTTTTTGCCGTGATAAAAATGCAGCTTTTTTTTGCATTTTTCAGGCCTTCTGCTCAGTTTCCCTGTTTTTTAATTAAAAAAAAAATTCTTAAGTTGTATTCCAAGGCAACACCTACTATGAACCTGGTTGTCTTACCATAGAATTACCCAGTAGTGGTACATCATGTCTAGGATAAAGGGCGAGACATGTGCTGTATGTAGCATGTTAGCACTTTGGAATGGGACTAGATGAAAATAATTTTTTTGGGTGAACTGTTTAGTCACTGTCATGAGCCCTAATTTCCTGGCTTGAAAAATCTTGTCTCCATAAACTGTTGAAGGATGTGGGAAGATTTATTTACCTGATGAAGTTACTTGCAAAAAAAGATAGGTAAAAAGGCTAGTATGTTGTGGTCCTCATGTTAAGCTTATTAAAGTCAAAATCAACCTGCTTCATTCTTTTACTGCTCTATGATCTTTACTTGCTGGTAAAGGATGCTCATTTAAAAAAATCTGTGGATCCTTTCTGTTCAAAAGCTCACAAGGATGTTCTTGTTTACTCATATTTAAAACAAGTCGGTTTTTCTTTAATGGTTTTGGTTAAATGTTTTAAGACTTCAAGTAGTTATGCTACAGAGATTTTTCCGCACATATTATTTTTAAAATTCTGAGTGGGTTTTCATGTTGTATTATTCCCAAGGTTAACAACAGTACATGACTCTTGCTAGAAGGCTAAGTATGTAAGCAGTTAAACTAACAGCTCAAGACACAACAGGTGATTTTATGTTCTGTGACTGTTTTTAGATTCTTGGTTATGTCAAGAAGGTAAAAGCATAAACACTTATTTTGGGAAAAATGTGGTTTTTCTCTGGCTGATTCATTTTGGGTGTTTGGTGATGGGTTTGGTTTTTTTTTTCTTTTTTTAGACACTGTCTAATGTTTTGTTTCAGGTAACTCAGGCAGTGTGTTTGTATGTGTGCCCTGGTAAACTGGTCATGAAGGTAGCAACTCAAAGGAAAATAAAGTTAATATTATCAGAGATCCTATTTAACGTAACTTTATTAATTGCTTAGAAGTGGTTCTGTAGCTTGTCAAATCTTGCTTGTTCTTTCATCATACTCCTGTTTTTCAGTACAAAATGGAATAAAGATGATCCCTCTGTTTTTGAGAAATGAAGTTGGTTTGTGTGGTTTTTTTTTTTATGGGTATGGAATTTTTGATTTCTTTCAGAGAAGAGCAGCTTCTGGTGGCTGGTTTTCAGGTTAAGCCTCCCACCAGTTTGTTGTAACAAGTCACTAATCTCATGTTATGTCTATTGGCACTATATGTGATTGTGGGGAGACTGTGGGACAGCACTGAGACACCAGAAAGAGGGTTTAGGAATGAAATTCCCCAATTTAGTGTTCCCATTGGAAAACTCCAAACCATGTGCTGCTCACTTACTTCCCCACCGCCCTTCCCCTGCAGTGGGATAGAGAGGAGAATTGGAAGCATAAAAGGTAGAGATTGTGGGCTGAGATAGGAGCAATTTACTGGAAATAGCAATGGAATAAGAAAATGAGCAGTAACAGCAACAATATTAATAACAGTGTGCAAGGGAGGTGAACAATTCACATGTGAGTGCTCCCCCCATGGAGCCTGGTGAATACCTGACTGTACCACCACACTACCTGATGCAGAAGGGACTCCTTCTCCTGTCCCTAGAAAATGATGTGAGGTGGTATAGAATAATCTTTGCCTCCTGGCCATGCCCCCTCTTGGCCACTGTAAAAATTAACCATGTCCTTGCTGGAATCAGGTCATTATCCTCCCTTAATCTATACCATTTATGTCATGCCCAAATCCTACACCTACCAACTATATATGTGTATATATGTATACACACAAGCACAGGTCTCATTTCAGTAGTCAGTGGCTCTCCCTCCAGGAGAGGGACTCTCCCTATGACATTAGGCTCTATACATCCTAGATGGAGGGCTATACATCCTAGAGGAGGGCTGGTGTGCTGCCAGGTGGTTGCAAACTACGTCAGGAGCTTACAACTGGTGTAGCTGGAGCAGACCATACTCATTGCCAAAGGTAGTTATGGCATACAGTAGCCGTGCCATTCAGCAGCCAGTATTATAAAATTCAATGTTACAGACTGTTCTCACCCAAAAATCAAATCCCTTTGAGGTACACATTGTGTTTCCCTATCTCTCTGCATTACTCACCAACTGCCCCCAGGTGCCCGAACAAAAGCAGTCCCACGGATAAGGTTTGCCTTTGCTTTAGGCAGGGCTAATCCCAGCTGATATTCCTCAAATGCACCACGGAGACCTTATCCCCTTCTACGGTACGTGGGGGTTTTGATTGGGCAGGACCAGTTTGATTGGTGGAGCCTCTGGTGTTAACTAAACCAGGCGGCCTTTGCTAAGTGCACGTTGCAGTGTTTGAAGGCCTCATCACCCACTGCTTTCAATGGGGTTTCTAACAGTCCATTGTACTGTTCAGTTTTTCCAGAGGCTGGTGTAGGATACACCCACTCCACCCTTTGCTCTCTGGCCCTGGTGTCTGCGAGACTGTTTTTTAAATTAGTACTGTTGTCCAATTCAGTTTTCTCAGGGGTGCCATGTTGCCTCAGGACGTGCTTTTGAAGGCCCAAGATTGTGTTCTGGGCAGTAGCAAGGGACAGGGTATATACCCAGCCATCCTGGGGTTGTTTCCACTATTGTAAGCATGTAGCACTTGCCTCGGTGGATTTTCAGAAGTAATCGATCTGCTGGGCCTCCCTATAGCTGTATTTCAGCCATAGTCCATCATACCACAGAGGCCTTACCCGCTTAGCCTCCTTGATCGCAGCCTGTATTTCACGGTTATGGATAACCTGGGAGAGGGTATCCATGGTTAAGTCCACCCCTCGATCACAAGCCCATCTATGTATTGCATCACTTCCCTGATGACATGGGGCATGATGGGCCCACTAAGCCAGAAATTATTCACCTTTATGTTGCCTGTCCAGATCTACCCGAGACACTTTCATCTTGGCAGCTCGATTCACCTGTCCATTGTTGCAGTGTTCTTTGGTAGCCCAGCTCTTGGGTACGTGTGCATCTACGTGGCAGACTTCTACAGCCAACTCCTTTACCTAGACAATGAGGCCTTGCCACATTTTATCAGCCCAAATGGGTTTCCCTCTGTGCTGCCAATTGACCTTTTTCCATTGATCCAGCCACCCCCAGATCATTTGCTACCATCTATGAGTCAATGTAGAGGTAGAGCACTGGCTATTTCTCTTTCAGAAATATCTAAAGCCAGCTGGCCGGCTTTCAGCTCCACACCCTGGCTTGATCCACTTTGTCCCTCAATAACTACTGCAGCTCGTTGTGTAGGACTTCGTATGGCAGCTTTCCATTTTCAATGTGTGGCAGGAGCTGTCAGTAAGGAGGGTGTACTGCTTTTCATTTTCTGGTAGTTGATAATATGGTAGGGCCTCTTCAGCATCTGTTACCTTCTCCTTTGAGGATGATAATCTGAAATTTTTGCTTTCATGCCAGTTTGTGCTAACTTCCAAGATCCCTGGGTGATTGGGGTTTCCTATTTGAGCTTGCTGTGGGATCAGCACAACCTGCCGACTCCATGTAATGTCAGTGACATGATGTGTGGCAGGGACTTTTCCCTTTGAACAGCCAGCCCACTGCTGGCAGTCGGGGTGCCAGAAGAAGCTGTGCTTCAGTGCTAGTCACTTCTGAGACAGCTCAAACTCCTTCATAAGCTGCTGGTATCTCAGTTGGGGTGTAACAGGCCTGAGATCCTTTGTATCTCCAACTGCAGAAGGCATGGGGTTAACCTTGAGTCTCCCTGGGTGTTTTTTGCCTGAGACTCCAGGAAGGACCTTTCTCCCTGGCTACAGTGTAAAGCACATTTTTCACAACTTGTCCTTTCCTGACTGACCCAAGGGCTACTGCATGAACAATCTCCTGTTTAATTTGTTCAAAACCTTGTTGTTGTTCAGGACCCCACTTGAAATCATTCTTTTTCTGGGTCACTTGATTGAGAGGATTTACAATCTGACTGTAATCTGGAATATGCATCCTCAAAAAACCCACAGTGCTCAGGAAAGCTTGTGTTTCCTTCTTACTGCTTGGTGGCAACTTGTCTACTATTTTGTTGACCACATCAGTGGAATCTGACAGTGTCCATCTTGCTGTTTTACTCTTTAAAAACTGCTTTCTTGGATGCTTCAGGTATAGTATTATTTGATAGTTCAAGTATGTAGTTGGTACTTGAAAAGCTGTGCGGAAATTCTCTTACTGAAGTTTTTGGGTGTTATAGAGGCTTAATTAACTTTCTTGCACAACAGAACAGTTAGCTTGGTTTTCTTCCAGAAACAAAGTTGGGAAGTTTTGCAGTGTATATGTCTTTAACAAAATTAAAGTGAAACAAAATCACAGAATTACAACTTTGTCATCTGTCAAAGCTAAGCTTCACAAGTTTTAAATATTCTTTATTAGAATAGCAAGATTCTGCTATAATGGGAATTCTGCCTGTACTGTTTTTCTAGTTGTTTGCTATTACTAGGGTATTAGCACTTTTTTATAAAAGACAATTCTGCCATTATGTTTTTTTTGTAAGCCTGAAGTTATAATTATTTCAATTTTTCAGTAACATAAAGTAAAATTGCAGAATTTTTTTCTTTAAACGTATGTTTGCAGAGCATTATTAGCCTGAAATGGTATGTAAATTATGATAGCATGGAGGCAAAATGTACCACTGTGTAGGAGTGAATTGGAACTGGAGATACTTGGGACGTTTTGACTATGATTCATTATTTCTTTGTCTGGTTTGGAGAGCTTAGAGTGTGGCTTTTGTACCTTTGATCATGTCTTACGGGCAAACATTTGAATAGCAAATTTGGTCACTACTATATAATAATTCTTTTTTCTTTAATGCTAAATTTGAGCTAATTGAAGTAGTGATGTCAGTGGGCAGCTCTGTGTTCATGGATCATGCAAGGCCAATGCTTTTGAACCATCTGCTGTATTGTGGAACCTTTAAAAAGAAGAACGCACTTGGAAGGCTGAGTATCTCTAGTCTGTATGGAGGTTGTGTTAAGCCGCAGAAGTTGGGTTTTCATTTTCAGCAGTAGATGTACTGTTGTATGGTTTTTTTTTTCCCTCTCCACCATTTCAGTTTATGCTCTAAAGGGATGGTTCACTGTATTTTCTCTCCCCTTCATCTTTCCAGCTCCAAACAAGCCCTTTGTAACCTTTTCTCCCCACTTCATTTTCTTCTCTTCTGTCTTTTTTGGTCTCTCCTTGAGTTAAAGTAAACACTGCTGTTATTTACATAAGTCCTGTGATGCTGAAGAATTGAAGATAGCTTTTGCTCTGCTAGTCACCGCTAAAGAAACATTTTTAGTGAGTTAAGAGTGGTCTGATGGTTACATGCTGTGAAGTTATGCAAAACTTTTTGTCTCTGATGTGAGCAGTAGAATGTTACTTGATCCACAGCTGGATTTTTAGAATGCTACACTATTTTAGTATGGAAGGCTTCTTGTTGCTTTATGTGAAAGTGATCGCATTCAGGGCTTTAGCTGAAATTGAAGCAGTCACCTCAGAATACTTTCATTGAAAACAGGAAATATAACTATTGCTGCAATGAGATAACCTAATACAGGCCTTACATCAACATGATTGCAACATAAAGACCCTTATGTAGAACCAATTTAAGCCAACTGTGCTCGCATATTCAGCCAGTGCTTCTGACCTTTTCTTCTGAAAACAGCTGTTGCTCCTTGCACCCCCCTAGACTAAGGGAGATGCCTGGTTGGCTATTAAGGTGTATCTTCCTTTGCATGAAAAACCTTTCAATTTACTGAGCTGGCTTTGTACTTGAAAAGCACTGCCATAGGCTACACTTACTTTTCAATAATATGCATCAATTCACATGACAGAACTGTCTTTGCTGATACCCTGAAGGGCTGGTAATTCTGCAAAGGGCTAAAATACTCTGCAAGAGTTTTACTTCTAATTCAGTTCTTTTCAGCCAAGAGACTGTACTATATTCAGTTTTCAAGTGTGATCCACTGATTTGATTGTAGTTACTTTTTGGAACAAGTGTTATGCTTTGTTGTGTTGCTGCTCTTCTTCAAAACACTTGCAAATTTTAATGTAGAAGTTTTAAAGAACTGAACAGAAAGATCAAACTCTTGAAACTCTTAGATTGCTGCTACACAGGGAGAAGTGATAGCAAGGGAAAAGTCACTGCATGTAGAGTGCATCATTAGAAAGATCTGGGGCTTTGACTTCCACTAACTTTCCATTTCTGAATGCTAAAGAGGGCTTAGCTTTTACGGTGAGAACTAAGAGAAAAGGAGGAATCTAAAGTAGCCTTTTTTCCCCTAGGTCACCTATGTTTTTTGTTCTGCAGCCTTTGGTACCCTGTTAGGATAAGCTGTACTTATTTCACCTAATGGGTTAATACTGATAGTCTTTTTCTCTCACAGCTGGTGGGCTTTCTGGCTGTTTTTGGAGCTTCATAGTGCAAGTGGTGATATTTAAAGATCTGACTAGGAGCTAGTTATTGCAGAGCATAAAGTAGAGAAAGTGAGAAGTAATCAGACTTGCAGTCTAGAGTAATGCAGCATTGCTGTGGGTTTGTGCTCTCAAGATGTTTGAGGCAGTGTAGCAATGTGTGATCAGTAAAATAGTGATTTGTTTCCTGTAAATGGTTTTTATTTCCTCTAAATATAGGGTAATTTTGACTTAAGCATTTTACTTGGTCTGTAAAGCTAAAAGATTTCTAAAAATCTTTGCTGATTGTTGTTGATGTTAACTTAATACTCCTGTTTTTCTTATACAAAGTTTAATTAGTGGAATTAATCTCTTCTGATTATGATATTGTCATTGCCTACAGTAATACCATATTTTTAAACCGGCCTCTCAGTTAAACAAGTTCTTGCATCAAAATGGTTAGTTATAGTGATTTTCCAGAATCATTACTAGTAGTTCACACAAGGGAGGATGCTGAAATAAAACAGGTAGGCATGTGGAAAATAACTTTTTGAGAGGAATTTAATGTAATGAAAAATATGATTCTTTTATCCTAAAAATGTAGAGATGGATGCATTAAGAGATTTCTGAATGTTTTATAAGTATTTTCTTTTTTGGTGGTCTTGTGACTATATTGTCTGTGTTTGCTCTGTAGCTTACATAAGCTTAGGAGACTACAGTGTTGTAAAATGTGGGATATCTCGTGACCTTTCAGGAAAGGTTGAGATGCCACTGAGAGTTCTAAATCAGATCTGCCGAATTCTTGGAATAAGATGTCAAAGACCCTTGAGTTTTTTCTCTTCACAGAGTCTGAAAAATATTGTAACTTGATTTGTATTTTTATTTTCCTCCAAGTCAAGAAGCTTAATTAAGCATCTTAAGCTCTACAAAACCTGCAAATGAACTTGTCTGATGTATTTTGTAATAGATACTTCTTACATAGCCTACTGAACTTGGTATGTTCTTCAAAAGAATATATATGGAAGTTGGCATGGTCAGTTCTCTGGCTGACGCCAAAGTACTTTATATATTGTTTATACCTGAAGATGTTTCTGTCTAAGCCATAATTGCATTTTGAAACTGTCCATTGGTGCTCAGACCAGAAGGAGATGGACTACCCAGCTGTAAGTAAAGGTAACCTTTTGATTTAGGACATGATACTTCTGTTTCCATGCACAGCAGATGAGTTCTTTGCTTTCAGTCTTAAGAGGTCACTATGCCCAGTAAACGGCCACAAATTCTCTGCCTTTGTGACAGAACTACAGAAATGTCATGATTTATTTGTAATCTGAGGAATTACTGCTGCTAGAATTTCAAGGTGACTGTCTCAAGTTTTATGTTAAGGTACATTCTTAACCAGCATAAGCAGACTCAGTTTGAATACTTGCAAAACCAGCAGGAATATTTGACCAAAATTGTCAAACTAGCAATTCAGGAGACAGAGTTGGCTTTTCCTGTTAATCTACAGCATCCTCTTTGCATCATTAGTTCATATAGCTTTGCAGCTCTGTCTGTGCTTTTATGGTCAGCTAATTATTCACATGTTTCAGTTGCAGATTCTTTGAGTTAAAAGTACAAATTAGTTTGAATTCTGAATGTAATGGTGGTGGATGGGGAGGAGATGGAAGAAACCCAGAATGCAAAACCCCTAAGTCCTGCAAGATGAATAAACTGGATGTAGAGATCCCATCCATCTAATAACAACTGAAATTGGCTTATATTGCTAGACTTTCTTCTATCTTATTTCAAAAGCTCTCTAATAAATGTGGTAATAGTGTGGTAAAAGCAAGACACAAGCAACAGAATTTTTAGATAATAAAATTTTCATCTATTTGAAATATTGTTCCACTCATGTTCTTTCTCCTTGTTTCTCCTTTCATACTCTTATGCTCCACTATACAACATTCAGTAATATTTGGAAGTAGTAATATGGGAATAATGATTTTAAACTGAAAGGATAGGTGTAGATTAGATGTTAGGAAGAAGTTCTTTACTGTCAGTGTGATGAGACACTGGAACTGGTGGCTGTTGCCCAAAGACGTTGTGGATGCCCCATCCCTAGAACTGTTCAAGGCCAGGTTGGATGGGGCTCTGAGTTACCTGATCTAGTGGGAGGTATCCCTGCCCATGGCAGGGGTTTGAAACTATATTATCTTTCAGGTCCTTTCCAACCCAAATAATTCTGAATACTGGAATACTAGCCTCTCATAACTAGCGATAACAAATATGTTGACCTTCTTGTAATCCTCTTTGGAATTTATTTTAGGTTTACCTGAAAGCATCAGATCTTTGAATATTTAAAACTAAGTTGTAGAGGAAGAACTTGACACATGGTCTCCTATGACTTTTTCATGCTCTCCTTTATAGCAAAATATCAGCTTTTTTTCCTGTCACTAATAAATATTTGTCCTGTCAGTACCTCTTTTCTTTGTTTTCTTATATTATCCCCTAGGTATACTTGATGCAGAACCATCCAAATTATCAGTAGATAAGTATTTATTTTGTTTGGCTGGTAGGTGCTGACTGTAAAGCTAGTAAGGCAAATAAAATAGGTTTACTTATGGGTTTATACTAGACACTTTTGGGACTTCTTTCCTACCAAACTGGCTTTGCATGTCCTGTATAAATTAAGTATTTTTGAGACCTCTGGACCATTGCTAAATTTGGTTCAAATTGACCATTGAACTTAAACATTACTAGAGAAGAATAACAAACAGATGAACAGGCAGTATGATTGCATAGGTCTTACTTCTGTTTGAAACAGTACAGGCCAACAACTGTAATATTTCAAACAGCATTCTTGTTGGAGTTCAAAATAATCTTTGCCATCCTGTTCCTAACACATGTGGTGATGGTTGATATTTCTTGTTCTCAGTTTGATTAGGTTAATAGCTGGTTTTCTGAAATCTTTAGCCCTTTTGCCTGCTTTTGACTTTCAAGAATGCTTAATACCTTTGGTAAAAGTAAGTGTTTGTAGACTGCCTTTTGATTGAAGACAGATTTTTGCTGCTATATAAAGTCTGTTCTTCATTGGATTGTATAATTGTTCGTGTTGGAAAAGACCTTTAAGATTATTGAATCCAACTGTTAGGTTAACACTGCCAAGTCTACCACTAAACCATGTCCCCAAGCACCCCATCTCCAAGTCTTTTAAATACCTCCAGAGATGGTGACAACCACTTCCCTGGGCAGCCTGTTTCAGTTCCTGGCCATCCGTTCAGTGAAGAGATTATCCCTTGTATCCAATCTAAATCTCCCCTGGTGCAACTTGAGGCTGTTTTCCTCTTGTCTTCTTGGTTGTTACTTCAGAGGCAGACACTCATCTCGCTGTCAACCTTTGTTCCAAAAACCACGTCAAGTGTTTTGCTGTATCCTCTCTAAGCCTTTATGTTCACTCTGCTGAATATATCTTATTTAGCAACTGAAGTCTCTGACAGCTTATTATGAGTGAAAGGTCTTATTTCCTCCTTTTTTTGCAAATAGGAAAAGATGTTAACTAGCAGAAGGATGTTGCAAGTTAGGGAAAATGTAGTTGTGATCGTTACCTTAGTAACACTTAAATAATATTCTAGGTATCTTTCACTACTTGGAAACTCTCTTCTGTTAGACTTAAATGACAACTGTTTCTTCTTTGAAAGCCTTATTATGAAAGTAAGAGTTTTCTTAAGTGTATTAAGATTATTTTTGACACAGGGTTTTAACATCTCTTCTTCAAACTGTTTTTTCAACAGATCTCTTGAATATATTGTTAGCTAACTTTAGTTTTTCCTTAATGAGGACTCTTTTGAAATTCTAGCCTTGGTTTGTGTAGTATTTTATAAGTATCACTCATGTTAGTATACTAAATAAATTACTGAACATTGCTATGCTACAGTAATGAAGTAAGCTTGAGTGCCTCAGCCCTGTACTGTTGTCTGTTGCTTGATTCCCTGACCCACAAATTTTGCTTTTCTACTTACTTTGGCCTTCTTAAGTAACAGAAGCTGTCCCTCGACTTATATGTATCCAGTTGTGTAATTAAGCTTCCTGACATGGAAAGTTTATAGCAAACTTTCCTCCTCATTTTAACTTAGGGCATGCCATGATTCCAGTGTAAAACCCCTAATCCTTCACAGCAAGGTATTCCCTTGCTGTTTCCAACCAGAAAAAAAACCTACTAGTACAGCACACTGTGGAGTGAGCCCAGCAACAACTGGGACCATATCCACCAACAAATCCAGCCCTCTAACATGTTTTGAAGTATTCAATGAGTAACAGGAGGCAGAGACTCTCTTTAGATTCCAAAACTTGTCCTGGTGATTGTCATCTGAGTTGCTAAGAAAATACAGAATATGCTTGATCAAATGAACCTGAGTATTCCAGGCAGAGAATTAACTGAGCTTCTTTTAAATGTGGAAGGTGTGCTGTTTCTTTTTCTCTGGCCTTAAGCATGTGGGAAAGAAGATAATTTCTAAGCAAAGGGAAAAGGAAATAGTCTCATATTTATTAAATCCTTTTCCTATCAGGAAGTATGCATCAGGATTATATGCTTGGCAAGCAAGAGTACATATTTTGGCACATTTTTCTCTTTGTAACTTTAACAGCCTGCCAGCATTGCAGGAAACACTAGCAGCAGTCTGTATCCCAGACAGTTTTGATTATAAATCCCAGTCTCTGCAGCAGGGCAGAAAGCTCTATGGGGATGGGTACTATTTGGTCTCCTTGGCTCCTTTTCCTTCCCGAGTGCACTGGGGAAAGAGAGAGTAGGGGATAGATGGAGAAGGCAAGATTATGGTCATGCTTCTGGTAACTCCCTCTTCATCGTAGTTAAATATCCCGTGAATAAATACCCTGTCTAAATCTGAGGAGAGTCCAGGCTTGTTGTGATGGAACCGATGGTCTGCAATCTAATTGTATCTGAAAGATCTCCAGTAAACCATTGTTTGAGTGCACCAACCCCCAGAATTACAAATGGCATTGCCCACACAGGCATTCCAGAAATTGTGGACACAGTCTTTTCTTGCTTGTCAAATGAAAAGTTAAAGGGTAAATCTCTTCTAAAATTCTGTTGAAACCAAACATAACGTTGTGAACTTTAATCCTCCATCAGTGCTCAGACCTGTACTGCTGACTGTGCCATTTGAAGTGACAGTGGCTTCCCCATTTACAAAAGAACGGGAGAAAAAATAGCTGAGAAGAGTTATGTTTGCTGTGAAGAATTTCTGTGAGAGTGATGACCATACTGCTGAAATAACTTAGATTTTTAAAATGAAATAAAACTGATCTGTGAAGAGCGATGAGGAGAATAGATGTCCTTGTACAGCAAAGATTCTGAGGAAAAGGCTGGATGTCCATCTATCCTTTGGTTTTCAAGAAGAGTTTTTAATACCTTCAGTGCTTGTTTTTTTCAGATACCCAAATTGTTTACATAGGCATGCTTAATAAGGTAGCTAAAGTGTTACATTAATACAGTTTGAGTGTTATGTCAACTTCTCATTCTTCTAAGTCATTTGACTAGAATACAGTTCTGAAATTTTATGGAAATATTCCATCTACAAATCTATTTTATCATCATTCTGTGGAATGAATATGAAGAGTAGCAAATAATGGAATTTCATATGTCTTTCCAAATTATGTCTTCAAGCGACTTTTATTGTGTTTAAAACTTGCTTTAAAATGTTTAAAGCTTACATACTAAAATCTAGGATATTCCCTTTGATATTAAAATTAATATTTTTAGCAGATGGGAGAGAAATGTATAAGGAATATTTTGAATAATTTTTGGGTTGTAAACCGATTTTATGGAGCAGTTAAGTTACATGTTCGGGTTTTGCTTAAAATGTGATATTCTTCTGGAAAGATGTTTTTAAAGTCAGTCAGTTTTCTCTAACACTAAGGAGATTTTAAATTAGCATCTTAACAAAAAAATAGAGGCTTGTCTATTGATATTCTTTTTAACTTTGTAAGCTATATATTGTTGTCTGTTTTTATGGCATGTAAATCTCGTCTACCTGTTTGGTTTTGTGAAATGCCTGACACAAATTGTTGGTGCTCTTAGCTTAGTTTTATCACATATCTGTTCGTCTGTGGTTTGATCTCAAATGTAGCTTTTTAAGTCTGGAACAATGAAACGTGAAGTTAAAAAGAGTGAAAACTTTGGTTACCATGCATATAGAAGCTGCTCTCTGTAATGCAAAAGAATTGGATTAACAAAACAAATTATTTATTTTTCCTCGAGGGCAAACTGAAGTGCAGCAAAAATAGGACTCTTGAAATAACTGCAGTCTTCCATAGGTTCCTTGTAACTGCCACATGTGAAGTGTTTTGTATCTTTTTAGAATCAAGGTATTGAAGGAGACTTTGTCCTGAAGATAAAGGAGGGTTGTTTTTTTTTAAATCTAGCATGAAATCTGAAATTGATTTCATAACATCACAAACGTGTCTAAACTGTTTCCTGAAGATATTTTACAGGACTAGATTTCTCTGTACAGAGATTCAAGAAGTGGATTCCCAAAGCCAGTACCACAACTTGTAGAGATTGGTCTTTACCTCCAGGTATCTATCCTGAGTCAAGGATCCTGAATTTCATTTCTTAGGACTTGGTATTTCACAAGAGATTGTAACCATAGGCAAGGGAAAAAAATTACATTATTGTTACTATTTGCCCTTAATTGTATCATCTAGATTGATTTGCTATTAATTAGAAGAAAAGTGTTATTGTTGATTTCACAGACTAAATGTCTATTATGTGTATAGCATGAAAACAAACGGAAAGGTTTGATTACTTGTTATAATTCCTTTGGCAGCAGTTCTTCATTTAGGAAACTTCTGCCACTGTTGTACACAATTCTATATTCCCTAATTTCCTTTTCACAGTAAGAGACTGCTGCTTCACCTTTCTGCACACATCCCACGGAAAGGTTGTCCCTTGTTTATTTCCATTAGCTGTTTATGTGGCTTCTCTTTAAGCCACATACTGAAAAAGTTCATTTTGGATATCAGCTGGGGAGTCACATATTAAACCAAAATTGTAATGAGCAGTTGTAGCCTTACTAGATGGTACCTAGCATCCTTCTTCCAGGTATGGAATTGCTGTTCCCTCAGTTTGTTAAAAATTAACTTGGTCAGGAATGGGTACACTTGATGTGCACGCAATGAAAAGTTGAATTAAAGATCATTGTAAACTATTTGTTTGGGGGGTACCAGATGGGGCAAGATTTAACTGGATGGATACCATAATTTAAAAAATGCTGCTGTCTTATCTACCGATGTTTGCACTTGTTTGGTATTCCTGAATGAAAGTAACAATACTTACTGCTTTAACAATACACAAAAATAACTCTTTGAAATTATTACTGAAAATACTTTATGCCTATGACATAGTTCTGGCTAAGCTGCAAAGCTCTTAATGACTGACAGATTGTGGAGAATAGTGGAGCACAGTTTTTAAACACTTAAGGAATGAGCCTATGGCTGAGAAGTACTGGCAAGTTGTAGATATCACAGATATCAAGAAGAGTGTTGAAGGAAAATGCAGATGTCATATAGTAGCGTTTAAAATATATATGCATGCCCTGAGTCTCTGTAAAATGCAGGTAGCTGATGGCAACAGTTCAGTTAAGTATAGCTGTAAACAGAGGGACAGCTGTAAAGGGATGAAGAATTTATAGCACAGCTTTGTAGTGTAATTGCAAGCTTAATGCAGAAGAATGTCTCCTGAGGCACTTAGGAGGTTCAAGTGAAATAATTCACAGTAAATTTAGCAGTAGCTGGAAACTAACTTCTTGTTTTGTTTCAGTAGTAGTAGTGCAGCCTGCTTTCTTTCTCTACCCACCCTCACCCCCCCCNTAAACCCTTGTGAGGGCTCATTGGAATGATTATACAAAAGTTTGCCAAACAGCTGGGGTTTTTTAACCAAAAGTTAATGCTGGGGGCAAAGTCATAGTTTTAATGTTTTTGGAAGGAGCAGGTATAAACAAAATTTGCCGATGTTACACGCTTTGTTTGACAGTTTTTGTCACTGAATTGATCTGTAGGTGGGGCTGATAAAGGCAGCAAAACCTCAGTCTAAAACCAAAGGATGAGATTCTCTGGGTGGAGGCTCTGTTTTGTCTGCTTTGGCACAAAGGCTGTGTGAATGGCTGAGGGTGCTAATGCTGAGTGTGGTCTGCAGCCCACTCCTCTGCCTCTGCATCCTGCCCTGTCCTGGCATTTATGATGGTGAGGGAGGGTAAGACAACTGCGTGCTGTAGCAATAGCTCTCTGTTGCGAAAGGCAGAGGCAAGCTAGAGCAAAGCTTAATTCCTGCAGTATCCTTAGCTCTGTTTCTGTTCTGGTTGAAAGTGGTTAGATTCCTGGGAAGCTGTCAAAGGTTGAGAATTTGGACAGCAGTGAGGCTGGAGATGTCACTGGGACCCCTAAACTATTGAAGAAAGAATGGAAGTCGGTGCTGGTACTGTTGCTGCACCAAACACGAATTTAACTGGGAAAAGCTACTTTTGTCAGTACTCGTGGGAAGCCTTTAATTTGTACTGCCCTGTCCCCAAACTTTCAAATGAATGGTCTTACTCAGTCATGTGACTGGTGCCTCTTAACAGAATAGACAAAAACTAAGTATCAGCTATGCTTAAAAGTGTCTTTGTGATTTGCTTTTGAAAATGCATTCATAATAAATGATACTATGCATCTCCTCTGATAGCTTTTCTTAAAATAAGCTTCCTTTTGATTCTTTGGCTTATCGGGATGTTAGAAATAGGATAAAGGGTTGAAGGAAAATTGAAAAGCTTTAGTGTTTCAATAATGTGTACAAAACTTAAAGCTAAGGTAATTTGAGAAATGTGGTGCTTGACCTATGATACTGCTCTAGTTTGCTGTTAGAATTGGAGGAACTAGCCAAACCAGTAAATCCACTGTGTAGAAAACAGTATTCTGGAAAAAGACCATCAACAAACCCTTTCTAAATCAAATAAATATGTTAACTACCACGAAGGTCTTCAGTTTCTCAAAGAAGTGTCAATGCAGAGTAACCAGTCTAATACTGGAATAAAGATGGTGGTGTCATGGCAGTAGAAAACTTTTTATTACTAAAGATTTTACTTCTCAAATTTGCTTCTTTCTAATATTTCTGGAGGTATGAAATGTTCACCTTTAAGACTGTTTTCTACTTATTTTTTAGTACAACCATTTGAAGAGACTTTATCATTAGTATTTGTTGAACCTGACATATTACTTGGATGCCAGTCTTGGAGTTGCCCTGGCAATGAGTTCTGAGATGATCAAATGTATCTCCTATAACTTTTAATGCATGTAGTGTCATAGAAAGATAATTCTTATTTTCTGCAATACAGTATGCTTCAAACTGGAACTGATTATATATTTACATTATATTCCAAATGCAGGTTAGAGATATTAACAAGTCAGTTATTGCAAAATAAGATGCTGTGTGTCCCAGGATGAAACAAATTTTCCTTGAAAATTTTATTTCTGTGGAATAACTTTCTCATTCTTGTGTGCCGTCAGATGCAAACCATTGTATTATATCAGTCCCTTTAAATGTTGAAAAGGAGATTAAGAGAATCTCTCTTGAGTACAGGTTTACTCAGTATTTTTTTTTCCTTATAGCAAGTATTCCTTTAATTATCTTGAAATTTTCAGAAATATCCATGAGTTGAAATGAACCTTGAAACAGACCTGGTTTAACAATCAATAGGAAACTAAATTTTTCATAGTTATTTAGTGCCATCCTAAAGTAGCACTCCTGTTAAAGTGACAGTAAACTTCATTGTCCTGTGATTTCACTCCAAAATTTTTGTTTCCTGACAATCCAGGAGTTGCAGACTCTTTCTAGAGGGGGAAGCACCAGCAGTAATTAATGAGTGGGACTGCTGAGTGCAGTGTGTCCACATGGATTCACTGTTATCTCAGGATGGTCCTGTGATGTCCCTATGGCTAGTGGTGATTTAGGTGACAATGTCTGCCATTGTGATAGCATGATATTGATAATTAATTTGGAAGGGGCCCCACTTCTAAGCTGCCAGGAGATAGGTTTACTATAGTTGCCGACTGTGTGGGACCAAACTGTTGCCCAAGGGGTAAAGTAGAGTGAGTTAGTTAGCTTTTGGAAGTCTTATTTATGTAAATGTATTTGTCTTATATTAAGTCCATAGAGAATATTTGAAAAACACATTACATTCTATACTTAGTTCTGAAACTGAAGACTTCTGTAAAAGTGACAACTGGCAGTTTCTGGGAATTTACAGATAGTCTGTATTGAATATCTGTATAAGTTGTATGTAGTGAGGGACAATGCCATCAGTGCTTTCTGATAGAAAACAGCTTGTAGATTGGGGAGGTAGCAGGGGCACAAAGTTAAAAAGTTAACAAACCAATGGTCAAACCTTTTTTTGAAGAGAAGCCTAATAGCCTGGTTTTGTGGATGAGATTGCTGGAGTGGATTCTTGTGTTCCTTCTTTTGTTTAGAATTTACATCTATTGGCAAGTGGCAGAATTACATTTTCAGTGCATGAGGACCAAACGTGAGCATTGCTGAGTTAGAGGTTCTAACCATGGCAGACTTGGTGTATTTGCTTATTGAGGCACTGGTGTGTCGGACCTAATTGGGTCATAAATTCCAGCTTTTGTTCTCAGCCTTTTTCTGAGGGCTCGTCAGACTTTAATACTGATCGCTGCATGAAAAATTGCTTCTCACCGAGTACTCTGGAAAATTCAACAAAAGTAACTTTTGGAGCCTGAAAAGGTCCTGAAAGGTATTGGCTTGAGTTGGTTACTTGAGTTTATTCGAGTAGTTGCAGTGCTGCTCTGTTGCTTTACTGTTTTGACACCTACAAGTTGAATGGTATAGTGATTTGTAGCTTAGTGGGAAAGTAACCAGAAGTTTTGCAATACTGATATTTTTGTGCTTAGAGAGAAATAACTCAAACTGTATAATTTCGTTTAACTGGAAAAAGTTTTATTTCATGATACCAAATACTTCTAGAGGCTAAATTAAATTTCTGTAAATGGCGGAG
This sequence comes from Daphoenositta chrysoptera, assembly GCA_013397915.1. Classification (NCBI taxonomy): domain Eukaryota; kingdom Metazoa; phylum Chordata; class Aves; order Passeriformes; genus Daphoenositta; species Daphoenositta chrysoptera. Next base: position 380,119 of record VZRO01000389.1, read on the forward strand.
TAGGCATGATGCTCTTCATACCAGTTTTTATGTGTATATGTACTTTCTTAGACAACTCTGATATAATGTGGGTTTTTTATGGAAGTCACTTATTAACTTTCATTGTAAAGGCAGTTGCATTCAAAGCAGATTTGCTTCTAGCAGCCAAAAATTCACTTCAAGACAAGAAATACCTATGTAGCTGCCTAATACATTGGCTCTGTTAATTAGCTGGAGTGCATTGTATTATATGATTGTGTGTCCGTGCGGAGGATTAATTACACTCTGATTTGTAGGCAAATCTTACTGCAATAAAAAAGAAATTATCTGTGATTTGTCTGGACATCTTTCCAGTCAGAGTTAAAGAAATACCTAATCTCTGTATGTGAGAATTGCAATGCTGGCTTGGTCAGGTAAATTGCAAAACACAGTGTAATGCAAATCAGAGCATTCCAAATTGTCAGCATATGCAGCTCTTCCCCAGTTTTTCCTCCAGATAAATGTGTGAGGCTCTGGCAGACTGTACAGTGATGTCTGCCATGTCTCCCACACAGGTTGCCCTGTAGCGTCCTGCTGCTGCCAAGAGGATGGATGGGTGAGGCTTCTGTATCTTGCCAAGGAACTTAATGACTGATTGCTTGAAGTGATGCTTCTTTAGTTGGGTTTCTTGTTAAACTTAGTTGTAGATCATTTCTCGGTTTATCTGCATATCCTGACTGAAAATGTGAACACTGAAACTCTGGGCTTTTTTAACCACTACATTTTTAATTACATCCTGTTTTTAAAATGGAAGAGATGAGAGAACTGTAAGGCTGGATAATGTGCAAGTCAGCATACGGAACACAAAATGGCTGGATTCAATGAGTTGCTCTGGTTAAAAAATTTTTACATATTCAGTTTCAGCAATTACCAGTTGAAAATTCTTAAAAGGCTTTAGCATTTACAATAATCTGGACGATTTTCTGACCAATCTGTATTATAATAGAAATTTAAATGATGTCTCATGTAGGAGGATATTTCCTGGGGAATTCTTGTCTGGATGGCAGATAAGACTATAGTATACAGAGTTACAGAATGGCTGGGGTTGAAAGGGACCTCTGGTGATCACATAGTCCAACACCCCTGCTAAAACAGGTTCACCTACAGCAGGTTGTACAGGGTCATGGACAGGCAGGTTTTGAATGTCTCCAGATGAGGAGACTCCACAAACTTTCTGGGCAGCCTGTTCCAGTGCTCTGTCACCCTCACAGTAAAGTTTTTCCTCATACTCGGATGGAACTTCCGGTGTTTGAGTTTGTGTCTGTAGTCCCTTGTCCTGTCACTGGGCACCACTGAAGAGTCTGGCCCCATCCTCTTGACACCGTCCTTAAGATATTTGTGCACATTCATAAGATGACCTCAGTTGTCTCTAGCCTGAACAGTCACAGCTCTGAGAGAGATGCTTCTGTCCCCTAATTACTTTTGTAGCCCTCACTTTGACTCTCTCCAGTAGTTCCTTGTCTTTTTTGAACTGGGAAGCTCAGAACTGGACACAGAACTCCAGGTGCAGCCTCTTGAAGGATGAGTAGAGGGGCAAGACCACCTTCCACAGCCTGCTGGCAGTGCTCTTTCTAATGCATCCCGGGATACCATTGGCCTTCTTGGCCAGAAGGGCACACTGCTGGTTCATGGACAGCTTGTTGTCCACCAGGTTTCCCAGGTCCTTGTCTGCAGAGCTGCTACATGTCAACTCCTAACTTGTACAGGTGCATGTGGTTATTCCTTCTTGGTCTTTTTTGAACTTCATTAGGTTCCTCTCTGCCCAGCTCTCTAGCCTGTCCAGGTCTTGTTGAGTGGCACACATACGTTTGTGGGCAAGCTTATAAAAAATACGTGTACTCACGCCTACCTCCTCCATCTTGTTGTAACTGCTAATGCATAGTGATAATTCTTGGATCAGCAATGTCTGGATCTCTTAGAGACCTATGCTGTTAGTTGCATTACTTCATTAACCTGACACTGTGAGCAAGGCTTGTTAAATACATGCAGGTGTATTGGTCTGACTGCTATTTGGCAACTCCTGATTGTCCCACAGTCTGCTAGCTCCCAAGCCTTTTAGCATTCCTTCTACAGCTCCCACACCTTCAATGGCAGCTGTGCTTTTGGTCTCTCAGCACAGACAGCTACACTGCTTGTGTCAGATGCCCTGTGAGCTACTATGATGGGATTAAAAGGACATTTTCTTCCATAAGCACCTGATTTGGATGAGATATTATTAGTGTCATTTAATAGTAAAATTTAAAGTTTTGATTAGCCTACTGTCTGTGTGAACATGTTTTGAGGTAAATACTAGAACTATTGCTTGGAGGCTTTCTTTTGTTTCTCCTGTGAAACTAGGATGATGAAAGACTGTGAGACTTCTAGATTTAGCCTATGGATAATCAGAGGAAAGCAATTTGTTTGTTCACAAACTTTCCAGCAGCTCTGTAATGGATCTCTCGTGGCTGATGCATGTGACTGTGTTGCTCGTAAATTGACCATGCTTGAGTGCACTGATGATAAAATAAATGAGTGGATTATTTTTCACAATAGGCTGTTATGACTGACGGTGATTAAATTATGAGAGAGTGCAGAACACATTCTTTTAGTGGCTAGAAAGAGCGTTATCCGTTTAAAGCAGCAGAGAAAGTACATTGGGTTTCTGTGTTCCTATTCTATAAGATTAAAGTGGTGCATAAAGGAGATGCTGAGCGCTGTGACAGCAATATAAGTTGACAAAGTCCTACTTTCAGTTTTGGTGAGTGTTAGGAGGTTTGAATTGTTAGATATTAAAGACTTGTAATAGGTGTCCTGGGTCATCAAGAATTGAAAATAAGCTACACCTATTTCAAGACCTTGCAAGTACCATTAAAAGGTTGTTTTAGTTTTTTAATCCTATTGCCTAAATCCCAAAATCTCATTCAATTGTTGTATGAAAAAAAACAAACCACTTAACTTGTATTTAATACAGTTAATGTAGAAATTTATAACCATTCATTCTTAGATCAGATTTTCTCACTTAAATTGTTTACAATTTCTTTCCACTGTAGTGTTACTATGTAGTTCAGATTTCCTCATCCAGTGGTAGCGGAACTCTGAGAGATGTTACAGCTTTTGCATTACAACAAACAAATGAGCATAATGTGTGTGTGTGTTTACAACATGCTTCCCTTACTCTTACAGCAATAACAATTTTATTCGTAAGTAATGTGATAGAGAATATTCAGTAAGTCAAACATATTTAGAGACTTCATTAAGAATTGCTATTAATCACCCTAAACTTCTTGAGCTATTTTGGTCCGTGCTGCCCAGCATCTTGCCTTTCTTATGTTCCTGAGAAGTGGGGCTTGTGTGGCACTCCAGCAAAGTGCTGGAGCAGAGAGGCTGCCGGCCTTGTGTAGGGCTGTGTTGGAGTCAGTTTCTTATGGTACTGAGGTGTCATGAATGGAGAAGGGAGTACTGTAAGGAGAGGAACACTCACCTAACCCTTTTTGTCTAAAATGTTTAATGCTATTGATAGATCTGATGGTTTAAAAATTTTTTTTGATATTCATGTTGGGAAAAATTCAAATTGTATTGCACATTTCCAGTAAAGACGGATTAATCTGGGTGGTCCCTCTACACTGTGCAGAGCACTAAGCGAGCTAGATTGTTTATTCATTTAGCTGTAACTATTTCATCTGCAAAAAAACCACAAAAAATCTTAATGGGTAGCGAGAGGTCAAGAAAATACAAGCTTAAAATAAAGGGTTGCTAATGTTCAGTCTTAAATTCATCAAGTATTTACACAGCTCCAATACAAAGGGAGTAATTTGTTTGAAGTGTTTTGGCAAGGTGGAACTGCCATACACAGTTGTGGACAAAGTTGTTAGTTTTGTTTTTATGCTATTCAGCTGCAGAGTTGGTATGAAAAGTTTCCTTGGAGGGCTCATGATCCTAAAGTAGTAAAATACGTGGGATATTCATGTGACACTTGCATGAAGGGCCCTGACAGGGAAATAAGTTTACAGTTCTTTTGAAACTCCACCCTGTTTATTGAGACAGTTTAAGAATGGAAAGTTCCATAATAGCATAGTCATTATTTTTTCTTTAGCATTTCATTCACCAAGAGTACATACATGATTTCAAGCATGAAAAGAAATCCCTGTGTTTAAGGAAAAAAAACCTATGGGTCTGTTCAATTTATTACACTTATCTAAGATATGAATAGAATAATCCGTATTAGAGCCTTGTTCTGTTAAAGTTTGGGTTAGAACAATATGGAGATTTGATAATGTATCCTGTAGGGATCAGAACTTGCTCTGTCTTTCTTGGCACTGGTGATATCTAGGTTAAAGCTAGGGAGGGTGTGTTATTTACATAGTAGTCGTGCTTCGTGTTCATACTGGAAATTAATCTGTTGCTTCACTAAGACCACCGCTGATTCAAGATTTCAATCAAAATACTCTTACTTCTGCCTCGAATTAGTATCTTTGCCTCCTTGCTGATTACATATTTGTAGTTTCACAAAGGTAAGTAATAGCGTTTAATAGGGGAAATTAAATTTGGCAGACTTTTTTTCCAATGGCCATGTCTACACTATTTTTGGATGGTTTCAAAATGTGTTTATCCTATGGTCAAAAATGGGACTGCTGCTACTGTTCATGTAATTAATTGGATGAGGTACCAAAAATGCTGCAACTTGGGGTACCAGCCCCAAAATGTAATGGGTGTATCTGAGTTTTACAGTTATTCATTTTTAACTACTATTAGTTGCTGAAGTAGTTTGGGTGCATACAGACACATACTGCTTTGAGATAGTGGAGAAAAGCAACTGTAAGAACATACATTTTCTAGAGATTTATGATTTCAAAAAGGAAAATGTTGAATAAGAAGTCCATGTTTTTCAGCAGTACCATTTTTTCTGATATGGTAAGATCAGCAGAAGTATGTCAAGTACTGATGCTCTTTAGTAGTTACCAAACTAAAGACAAGTTTATGTGCTGGTGGATGTGTCCAGAATAGCACCGTGAATTGTGATATAGCATCTTCTGTCTTAAGCTGTGGGTAATTTTGTTTGGGAATTAAATGCTGCCTGTTAAGAATTGATGTGAATACAGATATTTGGACACCAAACTTAAATTCAGAAGAGGGATAGCTCAAACATCAGTTGGATACATTTGTACTATTAAACTAACCCATTGCAAGCTTCTACCATGCCTGGCAGAACTTATGATACATCTTCTTACTATTCAAAATAGGGTGACAGACTGTTAGTGTCATGGCAGGGCTGTGAAGGACCACTGGAAGTTTCTGATAGGTGTACAAGAGATTAGGGAGCAGGAGTGGGGAGGAGGCCTTGCTGCTCTATATGCTATAAGTGACCATATGGGTCGACCATGCATGTAGTTGAGTATCACAACAGCAATGCCAAATGTAAGATGACATTGCTGCTGAAATAGATCAATTTTAACAACTATTGAACAAAAAGAAAAAGAGGCTTTTTGAGAAAAATCGTGAAAATACCTGTGTGCAGGCATATGCACACAGTTTGACAGAGCAGTAAGTACTGCAAGATAGTTTTATCATCAAATCAGTACAACCTGTGTGTTTAGAAATCCTGAGAAATAATGCCCTTCTTCAGGCTGTGCTGACCTTTTGACAGAACCAGTTTTTCACTCTGTTATTGATGGACTTGGTCAGTGAATACTGGCTACAGGGCAAGTGATTTAAGACTAGGATATATAACAAAGTGGGATACCTGTTCTAGTTGTTTAAGAAATACAACTTCCCTCTTTCAATACACAGTCAGTTTTAGCTCTATTTAGAATGTACCTAAAAGTTGACATCAAACCTTGAGGGCTTTTATTGCTTTGCCATACACAGAACTTAGGATTTCTGGTTACTCTTCTTAGGAGAAAACTCTCTCTTTATTTCTGAAATATTAGACTGAATACTTTAGATGGGCTTAACTTATGTATTAAATAAAAACTTGAAATGTCTTTAGGAAGTGGCTTTATGGAGTATTACAGTTACTTCATTAATGAACTTGAAAATTTTAACATTTTCAAACTAGTTGTCAGATCTGTTTGAATATCTATAATCAAAGCAGCCTAAAAGAATCTTTAAAACACAGCAACACAAATTTCTTTACAAAACAACCTATTTTTTTTCTCTAAAAGTCTTTTTTAAAGGTTAGCTTTTTTTCATGAACTTAGTTTTTAAATGTTAAAGACTTTTCTTGGATCATTCTCAAAGTGCTCAGAGCTAGAAGAAGAAAAACTTGCTCTAACAGAGCTTCTTAAAATTTGTTTGCATTCCTTTTATTCTTGCTGTGTTTCCTGAAGGGATTAAACACTAAGTAGAAGAAATATTGCACAGCTTCCAAGAAACTTCAGTATTCTTTCTTTTTCGGCAGGCCCATAATGCTAGGAAGTAATGAAAAGACAGATGGCATCTTTCCTTCTTAGAGTTTTTCTTTTGATAATTGATTTTTGTTCCTGCTGGGTTTATTTTCATTTATTCAAGGGCGTATTTATTTTCATATACTAAAGGATTACTACGGATTAGTTAGAGCCAATTCTCAAAGTAGTATCATGGTCAAAACTGAGAGAAGAAAAAGACTGTGATGTTTCTATGACCTCTACGTGAGGTCTGCAAGCTGTAAAACCTGCTCCAAGTTGAGTAATGAGGAATATATATTTTTGCTGAAACTTTGTATTTATGATTTTAACTGGAAAATGTACTCCTTAAATAAACACAGTCCTCATTTAGAGCGAAGATGAGGGATATCTTTGTCTACCAGGCGGATTGCAGCTCTTCTGTGTATCTTAACATGTACTGAGATTAACGTAGGCTGTGCAGCACAGCATGTGCTTAAACCCTGGCTCAGATTGAGCAGTCATAAAATGGATTGGTGACTTAGGCTATTCATCCCAGCCATGACAGTTTAAAGGAGGTCGCTGAGAACATCAACAGAGCATACGATTCTTTTCTTCTACACAGGCTTTGCCTTGCGGTTTTTGTCAGGCAGAATCAGAACTATTTAGGTATTCCACTTTCATCTCTGTTAATCAAGGGCTGTTCTGGATGAGATTCCTTATGAAAGGAAGTCTGGTGTTCATTTTTGATACCTGTAATCCCTTCAGTTAGGGAATGCAAAGGTCTTCATAGGCCATGGATCAAGAACATAATCAATCCATGCTTTCAGAACAAGATACTTTGGGAGATTTGAGCAGAACAATCTGGTGATTTATAACATTCTCGGAGTTTATTATTGCTTTGTTTAAAGACTATTTCTGTCACTTCCCCAATTATTTGGGATGTTAAGAACACTCACTGGAACGTATATTGTGTTGCACAAAAGAAGAAAAACTGGATCTCTTCAGCCTCTCAGGACATCTTTGTGATATGTTGGCTGAACTGACTTCCAGTTGCTTTGGGCAGAAAGAAAATCCCAATACTAGGTAGTAGTATAGTTCTTGCTAAAAAAGTAGCTACAGAAAAGTGTTCTCTATTTCTGAAGCTGTTTCATTCATATTATCCTTATATTTGTCTGTGGCTTAATTTGTCATTACTTGAATGGCTTTTAAGTACTACATTTGAAATTTTTTTTGTTTTGATCAGTTGGCAAGTAAGGAAATTCATGTAACGTTGTGAACAGCTTATTTTCTTGTTTCTCTGTGGATATGATGTGAAAGAAAAATCCGGCTTGCATATTAAATTGTTTATATTCTTTTTGTTCAGGTGAGGTGCTAAACTATCTGGATGTAAGCCAGGTTCTTGACACGGTTTGGCACCCTGGCTTTCTAGCAATGGTGAAGGAATTAAGGGTGGAAGACATAGTACTTAATTGATAATCAGGAAGATTCTAAAAAAAGCAAGTAAGATTAAGTGAAGGTACCAGAGGGGAGGGAGAAGAAAAGAGGATGAAAGAGATGCTTATATATGAAACTAATATGAAGTAAGAAGGGTTTCAGCATGTTATGCATGGTAAAGCCCCACACATCATAGCTGAAAACAGCCTTGTTACTATGTCTTGAGAATTTTAGGGAATCTGTTTCCCATTACAGGACTATGGAATCTTGTGCTCCAACATAGTTCTTTCTTCACTGTTTCATCTAAATGTCTCATGATCGCATGACTATATATATATATTTAAAAGACTTAAATGTTCATTTTAGCATTGAGTAACACAAGCTGATAATACATTTTTAGAACAAGAATTATGTAAAAAACTTTTTTGAAATCTGTTCGGATAGTTTAGCATACTTTCCATTTTCTGTGAAATATTGTACAATATTTTGTATATTTCACATAATCTTCGTGAGACAAAAAAAAATTTTTTTTCTTTAACAATTCAAAACTCTTACTTGGAAGTCACACCAAATATGCCGTATTACTTACCTGTATATCTTAAAAGGAATGCCTTCAGTTTCATTCTCTGTTTCCCTTTTCCAGTAAGTTTAATATTTAAAATTTTTATCTCAAGTGTTACAGTGTATTCTGTAGACATGTGCAGTCTAAAATTCATTCTCCTTTGTTAAAGAAGACAATGAAACATTGTTTTAATTGGCATGAGAAATGCTGCAGTTATTCTGTGCGGAAAGAAGACTGCATATTCATTTTGCTTCAAGTATTGAATAGTTTCTGTGCAAATGTGGTCATGATGATTAATGAAGTTGCAGAGAATCACGTGATGACAGCAGTACTTCATAGGAGGAATCTGCCAACACAGAATTCTTCACCTGATGAGGATTTGATTCATTTTGTACATAAATGTGGTAAAATCTAATTCTGTTGAATTGGAATGTATAGCTAATGTTGTCTGTTTCCTCCAGACTTGAATTGGGCTTCAGATTTTCAGTGGTTTCGTGCAGCATGAATTAGCTTGGAATATTCAACATGAAAATGTTGTATCACTTGATGTGCACAAACTTTTACCTTGTGTAATAGTTTTCAGTAGAAATTAGGCTGGGAGTACTTCTGTTCTTGTTTATAATTTTAAAAGTAAAAAAGCTCATTTCATAACTTTTTGTGGGTTCCGTAACTCCTACATAAACCATTTCTGACACTCTATACATGTAATACAGTTTGTGTGCATGTTTAGAGGACATCATAATGTAAACAAGAGACAAGACTTGTCTCCACTTTTTCTCTTCTATATGAAGTTAGGAAGATTACTTTTGTCTAAGGAAAACTAAACTACCCCTGTGGACCATCACCCATATATTTTTGGAGAGAAGTGACCTCTGGGTTTCGACTGAAAATAAGTGGAAGGTTATGATTTTGTCTCCTTACGTGGAGCATTTAGAAGTACTTGATGCAAGTGTTTAAGAACAGAGGCCTTGAGAATTATTTTTGTTTTGGTTCTACTGCTGTCCTAGTGAGCATGCCTTGTGTGTCACTTTCTCCTCATAGTGCTCAAGTTTGTTTATCTGTAAAATTATTTTTTGCTAAAATCAGAAATATTTCTGCAGATGGGTCAATTTTATAACTACAGCAAAACACTTAGTTTATCTTCAGATTGATATTTTGCACAGGTGTTTGGTCTTGGAGCTCTTAAACAGAAAGCAAATGAGATATAATTCATGATCTGTTTTAAAACCAGAAAGAAGCGTACTCTGCAGAAACTGGTGAACCAAAGATGTCATTGAATTGTTGAGGTAGTGTGCCTCTGATCTTGGTGTTGAATGGAGCTTAAGGACATGTAGACAAGCCAGAAAAACAGAAGTGAACTAATCAGATTTCTGTCATTTTATGGATTTGGAGATACTATAACACAGTTTTTCCAGGAAGTGCAACTTTTCACTTAGCTCATCAGGCAATCCAAAGCAAGCATTTGCTGCTTAAAAATAAATATACGAAATAATTGCAAGTGCAAAGGAAGGAGTACTCTTGTTTAAATCTTACAACAGAGGAGCAGCTCTTGAGACTTGTCACAAAATTAATGTATAAAAATAAAGAAGCTACTGGAAGAGTCTTCAAAGTGATGTGTATATAGATGCTGGATAGATGTTCCTGCAACCTAGCACTTGGAGGACCAACGCTTGGAGGTCTTGTGGGCTGACCAGTAACATCTATGATATAACTTAGCCCGTACTGGAATTCTGGTATCTTCCCACCCTGCCCCCGTCTCTGGCCTCACTGCAGCTTTTTGGCTATTAGACAAATCATGACCTTCTTTCCTGTTTTGTCTTCAGCGTCTGTTTCCTGTTTTTTCCTTCCCTCCCCCACCCCATTTTTTTTTTACTCCTGACTCTCTCTCTCCAGTGATGTCTACTTTGTTTCATTGCTAGCTTCCTTTTTTCAAGTTCTATCTTCATAAAAGAAAGAGAGCAAGAAAGAATTGAGAGCTATACCATCAGTCCTTCTCTTTTAGTGAGTTTTTGTATCCACTTGTTAGGGAATTTATTAAATGTTAATTTGCATGGTATTCATACTGTCTCCCAAAACTCAAGTCTGTCACATGGATGTATTTCTCCCATCTTAACACAGAGCCAGATACACACATTTTCTAAGTGCTAGAAGTTTTCACACAGTTTTGTTGATGTTCTTATGTTTAGGCAGAATTCTGAGACTAGTGCACCTCAGACTTCATCCAGACCAGAGCTCCAGTTCTTGATCTCTGACATCTCACTTCAAGAACTAATCAAGAACTCTTGATTTCTGAAAGAACATGATGTCATTTTAAACAGGACTTTTGTTGATATGTGCTCTCTGTTGCTTCCACACAGGAATATGGCCTTGAAAAAAAACCCAGTTGTTAACCAATATACTATGGTCAAAAAGAAAATTTGAATTAGTTCTGTCTGTACACTTCTACCAATTTTCACTTTCTCATGGCTTTATATTTCAGAGTACTTAGGATTTTAAAAATCTAGATAGGATGAGGGAAATCAACAACTGCGAGCTCAAACATGATCTTGGATTTAACGTTAAATGCATAAGAAGCATACCTATAGAGAACAGCAGAGTAAATATGTTTTCAAGCATTTCTTCAGTCAGCACATGAACTGATAAGCCCAAAAGGAAGCAAGAAACCCCTAAGCCAAGGCAGACTGGGAGTGTCACTCAAAGAAGTCTGTTCAGTGTAGAGTTCATAATACGGTGCTGTGTGTGTGTTAATTAAATTGTAAGATGACAAATTATTGTCAACTTGGATTTGTGTTTGCTTAGGACTGTTTCAAAGCTTTGAAACTTTTCTGCATGTACCAAATGAGAACTGAAAGTACAGCCTGAGAAGGCAGAATAAAGCCTCTACTTGGCCTGAAAGCTTACTGTGACAACACACTATCACCATTTGTATGTGGTCATTAAAAGGCTTTTTTGCAATGGGTGAGGCTGCTTTGGTAAACTGGAGTTTGTGATGTATATTCTTATATTTTTATGGAAGTGTAATTAAATTTGTGGTTTGGCAGGTCAGCGTTCTTTTTTCCTTGTCTACAGGACATTTCTAAATACTCCTCCCCACCTTGTTCTCGGTGTTCACAAATGAATTATTCTTTTAAATCGCTCTTATCTATTGTCATTCCCTAACTCTCCAAAGAAAACTTTGTTTAAATAGTTACTCCCTTGGGACTTCCATGCATATCCTGTTATCTGTTTTATATTACAATCTTTCATGCTGGGAATGTCCTTCCAAAAAGCACAAAACAGCTAAGGCGCTTAGATGACTAATAAACATGTTAAGTGCTGAAGTCCAGGCACAAAACCAGCATTATTAGCATTATCTTTTGCCTTTTTTCTCTGTTAGACTTGTTTCTGATCTCTAGATTCAGAAATGAGCTAGGCTCCTTTCAGTTTGTCTCGCCCAGAGATGTTGCAGTGGTTGCAGTGTTGTTCATTGTAAGGCCACTGCCATGAAAAGTAGGAAACTTTTAGAAAGTTGCTCATGTTTTCACTCTCCTAATCAAATACCAGCATTCAGAAGAGCCCATGGGAGTGATCGAGTTTTGGCTGCCAATTTTATTTGCTCAGCTAAGAGGCATCTCCACTGCTTTTTGTTGCTCGGTATTGGCAGAGTTAACTCCCACAGGAGCAGTAGATGCATACTTTTTAGAAGAGCAGTATTATCTCTAGTTTCAGTGCTTCTTATATATTCTGTAAACATAGTAAAAATAGTTTGCAGTGTTGTGCTTTACATATATCATTTGAGGTGCATTATAATTATTTTGAGTAGGTGGGAAACTGAGCAAATTGGTTCTGCTTTTTCAAGGGAATGCTTCTGTTCCAGTAGCACATGAAAGACTCAGTTAGCTTGTGCTAGCTGCAAACATAAAAACTAAAATACCAAAACATGACCTCTCAGGTGGCTAACCTCTGAGGTTTGGGGAATGTAGGAGAACAGTCAGGGAATATGAAATAGCTTTTATTCATTGCAGCAGGAGCTGAGAACTATCCTGGTTTAAACTATTTTATTTTTAATTTGGGATAGTTGTTTTTGGTTTGTTTTGGGATTTTTTTTTTTTTAATATGCAATTTATAACCTGGGTTTGCTTACTTGCATGTGCATTAAGATCTCCGCAGGTCCTTCAACAGAGGATTCACATATTGGTAACAACTTACCCAGCAAAGACACAGCTGCAACTTTCATGCAGAGGTCCAAAACCACTTAACCGTATAGCTTGAGACATTGTACTTCTTTGGAATTTAGACTAAGCTTGTTTAAGATTAATTGCCAGGGATGTCATTTAATCAATATTTGAAACTGAATTTATTATTCGTGGAAAGTGTGGCAGTATTAGTTTCTGTATTTCAACTTGAATACCGATTTAGGAAAACATATATTAAAAAAAAAATAGTGGCAGGAGAATATTCTCCTGTCACCTGCATAAAAGGCTTTATAATTTTATTGTCACTTTTTGCAACTCTGTTTCCCTCAGTAATGGCAAACATCTTCCAGTATTCTTCCAAGTGGCTTGCCTAAGAGAACTGTGCCCTCTGTGGTGCTTGTATTTGTCAGTAGCAAAAATGAAATGCCCTTTAAAGTGAAAATATGGAACTGATGTTGCTGCCAAAAAAGTCACTTTTGTGGTAATGTTTAGACCCTAAAGCTTTGTAAACATTTGTCAGTTGAACTCTAGTCTTTTACGTGACAGAAGAAACTGTCTTAATGCATTTGTCCGTTGGTTTTTGGCCATTGCTCTTAAGTTGGATGAGCTGAAATAAAAAGCTAGCAGGCATTTTGAATGTGATCTCAGTAGTGCCCACATCTGTATGACACTCAGCCTTGATGTGCTTGCGAAAAAATTTAATGGCTATATCTGCTTATGAAAATTACTTTTAAATGTGCGTGTACTGGTCTGTTGCTACTGAAAGCACAGACTAGTTGCTTCTCTTTTTTTATTCCTGACATTGAATCCTGATATTGCAGAGATTTCTCTTTTTGCGTGCTGTTGTACACTTCCTGAACATGTGAGAGGGTAATAATTCTCTATATGACTTCCACTGAAGAGGAAATGGATACTTGTCAAAACAATGATGTGTAGCTGGAATTCCACCATTCAGGAACTTTATTACACTAGGGCCTTCCAGTCTGCAGTACAAAAAATTCTCAGGTACTATTACATTATTTTTCACCAAGTTGGCAAGTGCTTTGATTAACTATGTTATTGTAAGTGCCTTGGAAGCATACTGCATACAAGAGTGAACTTAATGTTGTCAGTATAAAAAGAACCTGTTTTTAATCTTGCAGATACATTATAGATAGAAAGAACGATAGCTGGAAATGGACTTTTTTTATTGTGGGATCTACAAATCAATCACCTCCAAATCAGAACAAGGCAAATAATTTACAGAACCCAAAAGGGGTTGTCATCATCCGCCCCCAGCCCCCACAGCTTCTTTATTAAGAACTGGAAAAAATTAAATGCTTGCCTGTGCTTCAGTGAAATTGTGTGACTGTCATAGAAACAGCCATTTGGCAAGGTGGGATAGAATGGAAGGATAGGAATGGAGATTGGAGGGACAGCATTGCTCGGAACAAACGAACACTCACTGCTGGTTTTAATCTCTAAAATTGTGGTTATCATGAGGGTTTAATGTGAACAGCCAAAACTCACTGTAAACTTGCAAAGTTGATTTTGAAAATAGGGCAGAGATTTTTCTCAAAAACTGTGTTGTTCTTAGTTTGTTGGACAGATAACAGGAAAACAGAGCTGTCTCTTGACCCATGTTCATTTTCTGTCTGCTGGAATGAATTTGGAACTAAATCCCGTTTTTCCACTTGAGCATGTCCTTCTCTAGCAGTGTCAGGGCCTGGGTGGGGTCACTTGTTCAATACAGTTTTTCAAAAAGACTGTTGGATTCTCATCAGATTACAACATTTTTTTCAGTGCTGAGGAAGTGCACAAAGCTATCTTGATAAACAGATTATGTTTGTTCATATGTATTCTGGCAAAAACAAATTTCTTAATTTAAATTTATTTGCTGTTTGAGACTTATTTTTTGCCTTGATATAGCAGCATATTTGTAGATTGAAAATACAGAAGGACCAGATTTCTGTTATCTCTGGAAATGGCAGAGGTAGCACCAAGAGAGCTGCAGGATGTATATTTGCTTAAATGTAATCTCAAATTCCAGTGTGGGCATTGCAAATTGGCTGCTTGTAGCACTTTAAAGGTATTTATGTTGTGATTTTCTTTAAAGCCTTGGGGTTGAGCTTTACATGTTCTACAGGTGCTGTTACAAAGCTGATGCAGTTTGCAATGAATTTCATTTAGTTTGGAAAGCAGCGCTTTCCAGTATTATTTTCTATGTTTTATTACACATTTTTAGACTGCTACATAGTGTCAGGAGATAAATTTTAACAAAATAGCTTTTAAAGAATTCTCACCGGTTTTCATGTCTTGTAATATTATCTTTCCTTTCTGCAGTGTTCCTTCAACTGACTTATCTGTTAAAACTAAACTTTTAAAGTTGTTTATGGGTTGCAGTAACCAAGTTACTCACCAGTTACTCAGGAAAAATGGAGGTGGCCTGCGTCAGGTGTTCTATGAAAAGTTGGGGCACTTGGGTGATAAGTAATAGGTATGTGCTGTGCTGCTTTAACAGGAAGAAGGATTTTGAGAAACAGTTATGTTCCGGGATGTAATTTGAATTTACAAAGGGTTGAGGTGACTTTCCCTAGAGTTGCTTTACAGAAATTTGTCAGCATAATAGTTTTATTGTGAAAATATTCTATATAAACTGCAGATACTCACTTTGCAAATTTAGACAGAAGTAGTTTTTTCTGTCACATTTAATTTACTGTCTAGATCCTGGATTTTTTTCTTTGTCTTCACAGCAATCTTCAGAATCACACTAGTACTTGTCTTACATTGTTGTTTCAGAGCTACCTTATAAATTCTCCCCATCCTATGTAGGAACTCACCAGTGTTTTTGTGGTGAGTCCTCTATATTCTGTGTATTGTAAGGAATGGTTACACAACTACAATAATTTTCTCACAGTATAAAAATGAGTTCTAGAAACTTCAATATTTAAATAAGGACAATAATGTGTTTGGGATGGAAATATTGCATGTTTACAAATTTTCAAGTGTATGATGGTATGGATATAAACTAAGGCTAATAAGATACTTGTTATTTTGAATAGTGACTTCAATATCTAGATAAAAGGATGCTTTTGAGTATAGTTGCTATTAGCAACACTGCTAGCCACTGTGACATGCCTGTAATTCCCTGGAAACTAGATTTGATAGACATAGGATCCTTTGGGAGGACATAATTTTGTGCCATTTCTCTCTTGGAGATTAGCTTAGATTTTATGTGAATATGTGTATCTATTTAGACACACGCATGTTCATATACACATGTAACTAATTTGTATTGTCATGGAGTCATGATTCACTGTCTGGCTCTGAAGTTATATTTATTAAAATATGTTATGTTAATACTTCTAGAAAGCATTCCATTACTTGTCATAATTTGGGAATTACATTTGAAATTGGAGTATTGTTGCTGTTAAAGTTTGACCTTTGAAATGTGCTTCTGACTTTCAGAACTATTATGGCACCATCTGCTGACCAATACACAGACTGGCAGTGTCAGTTTGCTCACCTGGTTACCTCCTTGAGAATAAGCTCCCAGTTTAGGAGGAGGCAGAAGCAGAATCATGAGGAGAAAGGGCAATTCTTTTATGGGCTTACATTTGGGAAAAATTTTTACTAGGAGATACTATTACAAAGGCGAGAGTCTGAATCAATGCAGATTTAGTTGTCTACTCACCTAAATTATTGCATAAGGTTTCTCCATGAACTGTGAAACTTTAAAAGAATGAATTTGTGGGGCGGGGGTTGGCTATATGTGGCATAGGATTGTTCTTAGTAGTCTGTTTTTCAATGTGTTACTTTCTAAGCCTGCAAAGAAGAGCCATGACAGCATGAGATCTGTCCAGGCCCTAGCTCTGGTGGTCTTGTCACAGCCTGGGAAACCAATGGACTCTGACAGGCTTCTGCCCTGTGGCTACTGCAGAGACTCACAAAAAAGCCGAGTCTGCAGTCTGTCTTTTCAGCCTCTGCAGTTAACCTTGATTTTTGTGCACCGTGATCATCAGGGAATGAGCGAACTGGAACAGTCCTTGTCACATTCAGTGTGTAAATGCTGAGGTTTGGGTGCAATTGCTAGATATACTCTTTGATTAATCATTTAAAAATAGGTGATTGGATTTTGTATGTATAAAACATGTATCCATTTCCTCTGTTTTTTCTGTTGTAACTTTTTTTACCATACTCAGTAGTTTGCTAAACTTGATGTTTGACTTTTGTCTGATCTTTTTTGTTTTAGGAATGTGCTTAAAAATGAATGTGATCCAGGTTATTAGATTCAGCTTTCAAAGTATGTTTGTATGTATAAACACTTCTGTGTATTTATACATACAGAGGAGGATGCAAGTTCCTATGGGAGAACTGGGGCTTTTTTGCGTTGATATTTCACTACAGAACAATATTTACTTGGGAACTGTATGATGTTAATGTTGCAGATTGATCTAAGCCAAATTTAGAGATGTTTTTGCTTTCTTAAGGATCTCAAAATTGAAAACTTCATTCTTTAGTAGAATTAATTCCTTGGTGTTCAGAGCCCTCCATGTCTTTTCAATTGTAGTAATCCATTTAAATAATGACTAAAAGGAGAAATTGGATTTCCTTTTTGCTTTGTGTGCTAATATAATGTGTGCAGGTTATATTGGCACCTTCAGCAAAACGATGGATCATGGTATACCACGAGTTTTCTTGTTTACATACCAAAGATAAAATACAAGTTTTAAAATCTAGCAGAAATCTAAAATAACGTTATTTAGTTACTACTTTTAGCCAAATTTGAAATATAAATTATTGTACTCTACAGAAAAGAACTGATTTATGTTTTTGGAAAAATCTAGTTGTAGTACCAAGTTCCTCAGATATTACCTACTGTTTAAACCAGATTCTCTTGCAGTCTAAGATATGAATAACTATTCCAGCTAGGATTTTACTTTTTAATAGCTTTTATATCAATAAATCTTACGCGTTGAAAGCAGCAAGCATGAATGATGTGCCCTAACCAACTGTGAAATGCAGATCAGGCTTCTGCTGAGCTTCAGATCAATAATATGACAAGAAATAAACAACTTTATTTGGGAACTTTTTTCCTTTGTTTTAGGCAGTTGAAATACACATGACCTTGTTTCAGGTTTTCATGTGTATTTTTCCAAATGATAGAAATTTTCTTTGATATCTTTTTGGATTTTTTATGTGTAGCCCATCTGAGATAAATATTTAGAATATTTATGAAGGTAGAGATTTTATAAATGAATTATTAATACCTTAGTGATCCAGAAAATTACATGACTTGCAGAGACACACATTGGCTTTTAGTGCACTGAGCTGTAATTTATTTCCGTAGAAGTAGGTTGGTTTTTTTTCCTTTTGCTTCTATGACATGATGGTTTCTCTGTGAATCCTAGTAGACTGATGAAGATAAAACTATCAAAGCGATTTTTATTTCTTGAGTTTGCTATGAATTTCAGTGACAAACTGAAAAAAGAAGAAACAAGTTCAGGACTACCTTTTTCTACATTTATATACTCAGAAAACAAGTAAAATGAGATCCAGAAATGTATGGAAAAAAGATTTGGATTTGTTCCTCTGTGCTGATAAATAAGAAATACTGTAACAGAAGCAGTGAATTAAAACATGCGTCATCATAGAAAACTTCATTTCACTGCAGTTGGTTTTAATGTTGTCTGTGATCTTTGAGCTGTACTTTTTTCTTTCCCTCGCTTTTGTTTTTTCTTTTTTTTTTTTTTTAAACTTCATGTTATACTTTATATGTCTTCTGTTTCTAGTTTATCTATGGTGGCAGGAATCAGTTTGGTCAAAAAACTTCATTTCAAGAATTTATGCTAGAAACTGGAAGAAAGGTATCAACCAGCTGACCAACCTATGCAGTTGAGAGGAAAGAGTGTAAGGAAAGAATGTAGCATCCTTTTCTGCTTTCAGCTGTGAACTCTGGAGGTGCTAAGTTTCCACTCAGTGCAATAAAAAGAGAGAGGAAGGGATGAATGGAGAGGAGTGAGAATATCTGTTGTCTTCAGTTGCTTCCTGGTCAGCACCCTTGCTTGGGGAAGTTGGTAGAGTTATAAATGGGGCAGATCATCTGCTTCCTGTAAAAGTGGGATCCGTTTTAACAAACTCATTTTCTCTTCCGAAGTTGTGAAGTGTTTACAGTACTTTTTGTCATCCCACCCCCACCCACCTTGACCCTTGCAGTGTAGGTAGTCATTCGGTTTGCATGAGCCATGTTTTCTGGAGGATTACAAAAGATACAGCTGTTATCACTTGTTGTTTAATGTGCATGGCTTTAATGTCAATTGCAAAGTCTACCAAGATTTTTCTTTTCTCTGTTCAGACATTGGTAATCCTTTATTTGAGCACTACCCTAAGGTTCCTTCTCTTTTGTCTATTCTTGCTGCAAGATTCTTATTCTCCTTTCTCAATTCAAAACAAAACACAGATTTACTGTTACCTTGCAATACAAAAAGGTGATATAAGGAGAACCCTATCCTGCTGCAGTTGTTACAGAGCTTATGAAAGATTATAGGGGCAAAATTATGTAGTGTGTTCATGCTATGTAGTAAGAAGAAATGAGAGTTTACTTGGAGACAGGAAAACAAGAAAACATGCAGTTGGAGTTGAGAACTCTAAATTTTCCATCTAATTTGATTTATTTATTTCCGATATCACTTCTGAGACAAATGCTGTCTGCTGCTTGTTTCCATTTTCTTTCCAGCACAGTGTTGGCTGCTAAGCCAGAGCTGTGTGAGATCATGTTAGGTCTTCCCTATCAGGGCAGGAGGGAATCAGGAAAATGCCACTTCCAGAAAACCTGGTTTCCTGATTGCTTGACTATAGTGAAGGTAGCATCAGAGCTTTACAAACTGCAAGAATAGACTGATGGCAGAACTCTCCAGAGTTTTGTCCCTCCCTATCTCTCTTCTTTCTGAGAACTACAAATCTGGAGGATCTGGCAGAGCATTGAGATATGGAGTGCGAGACCCAATTTTGTGTTTCCCAAGGGATAGCTAATTCTTGTACCAACATGCGACTCTGGAAAAAAGAAATGTATCGAGCTAATGTGGTAGAGAAGGTAGGTATTTTGGGAAGACTGTAATTTACACTGTTGGTCAGTGCCCTTGTTTAGGTAACTCATCCACTTCTTCACAGTTAATTCAGAGACTACTGGGAGTAAAAAATATACAGGCTCAGCAGAGAGGTGTGCTTCCTTTTTTAGGGTTCTCCTCTCTGCTCCTCTCCCTCTCCCTTCCCCACCCTGAAAAGCACTGAAGTTACAAGCTTATAGGAAATTGAACTCATGAAAGAAATTCCTCCTGCTGTGGGCATCAAATAAAGGCATTAAGTGAACACAGACAGACCTCTTCAGACAGGGGCTGTAACAAGTTTCCCTTGCTTCTGCAGTATAAAGCCAAGTTCTTCTTGTAACTATAACTTTGATTATGACAGCCTGGACACTTGGATATGCAGATCCTTTCTTGTTTCGCATTGAACAAGTTTGTACTACCCACTGCTATCCTGTCTAAATATAATCAGTTAAGATGTGTGACTCGGTATCCTTAGTTTCTTTTATTATTAGAACAATATCATGGAGATGTGTTTACAGCATGACTTATTTGCTTAGTTCTAAGGAATTTTCTGGAGATGTGTCCTTTTTTGACTGTATAATCAAATTGTGATACTAATTCTGAGAGTGGTATATAATGTTTTTTATTAGTTTGTAGATGTATGTCATGCATTTCTGCATATTTTGAAAAGTGAAAAAAAAAAAGTGCAGGAGATATAGTGGCTTCCCTAGAACTTCTTTGAAGATTTGTGTATCAAGTCTTATAAAATTGTTTTAGCTACTTTCTGAGAAAAAATTGGTTCTTTTTTAGAGATGCATGAGAAAAACATCACCACCATCTCTGTTAATTATGAAACCTCCCTTATGAATTTATTAAGCAGTGTGGATTGATACTCTCTGATCAGCAGAAGTTTTGATTTTTCTTGAGCAAAGTTGATTTTGGTTTTCTAGATATTGTTCATTTTTCATTTTGATAATAAAGTTTTACATTATTATGTTAGTAAGATACCTACCATTCGGAAAGAACAGGAGCATTTCTGTGTAAGATACAAAGGTGGTAGAAAAATGTAATTTGATTAGTAGTAGCTTGAAAACTAGCATACTCATATATGGCTTTAAATAGCAAATTCTTTAATTTCAACAGTCAAATGGAAACCTGCCTTTCAGAGGCCTGTTACCTTTGAGATAAATAGTACTTACATAATGTTTAATACTCTATCACAACAAGCTTTATTAGTAGTATTGAAACTTGAAGGGTTTTATAAAAAGTGGTAGAAATGGCTATGTAACTGTAATATTTACGCTTGAAATGTATTCAGAAGTCTCTAATGTAGCAGTAAAGGTACTAACTTTTAACTTATTTCCCCATTGGGGAATGCTTTGGTTTTAGATAGTGAAATGTAAGTGATGATCAAAAGACCCCCCACATACCTTGTAGCTACTTTGGTCTCAAGATGTTTAATGTGCATTTGCCTGTAGATAGTTCAAGGCTCCTATGTTTAGCCTTCTTAGTAAGGAAACTGTCAAGATGGTGTTTCCTTTGGTTCAGTATTGTTGATCTCTTTGGCCAGAATGGCTTCTCTTGTATATTTAGGCCTCTATTAGCTTCTTCTTTTTTTTTTTTTTTTTTTTTTCATCCTAGGGAATGGCTTAGTTTAACTATTTCTGACTGCCTATGGATGTGCTTTGGAAACCCGGAGGCAAGCAAAGTCTTGCTGCTGCTTTGTG